>VDFB02168118.1:14807504-14929178 GCA_007258455.2 Sequoia sempervirens
TGGATTGCATCATGGGTCTTCTAGCATGGGATGAAATGTGCCATCTTCAAAAACCTGTCAACTACCACAAATACTGAATCATTCCCTCTTTGCATCCTTGGCAAACCAAGAACAAAGTCCATACTTATATCCTCCCATGGCCTCTCTGGTACAGGTAAGGGCTGATACAACCTAGTATTTTGGCTCACTCCTTTAGCCATCTGACATACCTTGCAACTCTGTACAAACTTCTTCACATCTTGGCGATAAGCTGAGGCTAATAATAATGCTCATTGATAATGGCAATGGTCTTATCCTAACCAAAATGTCCTACCATTCCTCCACTGTGCTTCTCCTTTATCATTTTCTCCCTCATGGAACTCCTCGGAATACACAATTGACTTCCCTTAAACAACATGCCATCCTGGATATCCAACCACTTTGTCTTGTCAAATGTAACAGGCTCCTTGCAAGCTTTCCAAGCTTCTGCAAAATCAAGATCTTCAGGATACAATGTCTTGAGTTCATTGAACCCAACCACTTCAATCTGCATCTCTGTCAACAATGTCTGCCTCCTACTTAAGGCATCTGCAACCCTATTCGACTTGCCACTCCTATGCTTTAGAACAAAGGTATAACTCTACAAAAATTCTACCCATTTCATATGCCTCTGGTTTAATTTTCCCTAACTACTTAGGTACTGTAATGCTTGATGATTGGTAAACAAAACAAACTCCTTTGGCAATAGATAATGTCTCCATTTCTTTAATGCTTGAACTATTGCATAAAATTCCTAATCGTATACAGAATACTTTCTCTTTATATCATTTAACTTTTCACTAAAATAGGCAATGGGCTTAGCTTCTTGGCTCATCACTGCTCCAATGGCACAACCACTGGCATCACAATCCACCTGAAACACCTTATTAAAATCTAGAAGGGCTAAAACTGGTTGCTTTATCACCTTCTACTTCAATAGATCAAAACTCTTCGCTACTCCAGTGCTCCACATGAACTCTTTTCTATCCCCTCTCATTGTTTTAGTCAGGGGTGCACAAATACTACTAAAGTTTCTAATGAACTTTCTATAAAAACTGGCCAAACCATGGAAAGATCTCACCCCAGTAGCAGTTCTTGGGGTAGACCATTCTAGAATAGCCTTCACCTTCTCTGGGTCCATCTTCAGACCCTCTGCTGAGACAACAAACCCCAAGTACACTAACTCCTTTTTAGCAAAACTACACTTTTTCAAATTTATCAACAGTTTCTCCTCTCTCAACTTCTCAAAAACTCTAAGAATATGCATCAAATGCTCATCCAAGTTCTTACTGAAAATCAAAATATCATCTAAATAAAAAATGACAAAACTTCCTAGAAACTCTTTTAGTACCTCATTCATGAGCCGCATGAATGTGCTCGGTGCATTGGTTAGCCCAAAAGGCATGACTAACCACTCATACAGGCCCTCCTTAGTTTTCAAGGCAGTCTTCCACTCATCGCCCTCTTGAATCCGGATCTGGTGATATCCACTCTTTATATCAATCTTCGTGAAGTATTGTGCTCCACTCAAATAGTCCATCAGGTCATCCATGCTTGGCAAGGGAAATCTATACTTGATTGTTATCTTATTTATGGCTCGGGAGTCGATACACATCCTCCACTCCCCATCCTTCTTCGGTGCTAGTACTGCAAGTACTGCACATGGGCTCAGACTCTCTCGAATCAAACCCTTTCTCAACAACTCCTGAACTTGTCCGTTCAACTCCTCATTTTCTGCAGGAGTCATTATGTGAGCGGCCTTATTTGGCAAACTGGCTCCAGGGGTCAAGCCAATCTGATGACTGATCTTTCTCATTGGTGGTAAACCCTCAGGCATGTTATTAGAAATAATCTCCTAAAACTCATCCAATAGTCCAGAAACTTCTACTAGAAACTTCTTGCTATCTTCCTTTTCCATTCTAGGAATCAATGCATAACACATACGCTCATGCTTCATGCCTTCTAAAAATTTCCTTCCATCGACAAAACAAATTCTAGCACTATTGCATACCTTTTCTTTGTCCTTCTTTAGGGGTTTCAACTTATGACAGACTCCATCCTTCATCAGGGAATAAGTGTTTGCATGGCTATCATGTACAACTTGCCTATCGAATTTCCACGGCCTCCCCAACAACATGTGACATGCATCCATGGGAATTATATCACATAGTACCTCATCTCGGTAGTTTCTGATCTTGAACTTTACCAAGCATTGTTCATTGACTAGAACTTTGTGGTCTTTCTGCAACCAGGCAATCCGATATGGATGTGGATGCCTTTCCCTTTTCAGCTTCAACTTCGTAACCATCTCTTCTGAAACTAGATTATCAGTGCTTCCATTGTCAATAATGACCTCACAACATTTTTCTTCACACTTGCACCTTGTGCGAAATAGATTCTTCCTCTGTTCTGGCTCCTTCTCTTCAATCACCAGGGCTCTTCTAACCACTAGGGCTTCTCCCCATTTAGCATCATCTGAATGCTCAGATTGAGCCTCCTCATCTGCATGTGCAACCCTTCAACAACCTTCTAGCCTCTTTTTTGTCCTTCCTTGATGTTGTGGACATTCATAGGCTCAATGCCCTTCTTCACCACAAAAGAAACAAGTTCCTCTGAAACCACCTCTTCCAGGTCTTGGCCCAAATCTTCCTTGTCCTCTACCTCTTTGATCACCACTATTTTGATCATGAGGGCAGTAGAAGTTATCATTCCTCTAGCTTCGATTGGTACCTACATCTTCATTTTTCCTTTCATCCTCATTTCGGCTTCCAAAAGATCTTCCACTACCCCTTCTTCTTTGACCTCCTTGTCCTTTTTGCTTGCTGTCAAATCTTTTGTTTAATTTCTCTTCAACTTTCAGAGAAAACTAGTATGCATCCTCAATGGTGGTCATTCTGACCAAGCTTAGCTCCTCTCGAATGCTCGGTCGTAACCCATTAAGATAACGGGCTACATTCTCCTTATTGGCCTCTGCATGTCCTATTTTGATGATCATCTTGTGAAAATATTCTATGTATTCTTTCACAAATCTACTTCCTTACTTCAACCCTTGCAATTTCTTTAGCAGATCTAACTCATAGTCCACTGGTATGAACTGCTTCTTCAATTTCTCGACCATGCAATCCCAACTGCTGATCTTTCCTTTTCCTCTTTGATTCCTCTCCAACTAGACCTCTTTCCACCAAATATTTGCATGGCCCTTCAAATTTTTTTTTGCAAACTTAACCTGATCTGGGTCCTCTACTTCTTCATACTCAAAATATTCTTCTAGCTCATTGATCCAGTTGATCAACTCTTCCAAGTTCAAACTTCTAGAATAACTGGGGACTTCTATTCTGGGTCTTTTTCCAATCATCGAAATGGCCCTTATCAGCCGCATCTAATCTTGATAAATTGCTTCTTCTTTCTCTTCTATGTCTGAATCTTCCACCTCTTCTTCATCCTTACTTTCTCCTCTCCTTCCTGGGTTTAACCCTCTTCTCATTTATTCCTGCAATGCATCAATTTGTCTCTAGAGGGCTCTGAAACCCTCGGTCGCTAATGGATCTCTTCCACCAGCATTTCTGCCACCTTTTCCACCTCTGGCACCACCACGCCTACCAGGAATCACTCTTGGAGGCATCTTGAAGATCTTGAACCCACAACCACGGTCCTGGTGCAAACTGCCTTATGATCGGCGATCTGTTCACATGCTCAAGAAAACCCACTTTGATACCACTTGATAAGGGAGCAAACCCAAGACACAAAATAACACTCACAAAAGAGAGAATAATATTTTATTCAAAAATATGGAACTCTTACATGCGGAGGATCACAAATCCTTGAGCTCTATGATACATGCAAATTACAGACTTATTGAAAATTACCCAGATCCGCTTTCGCAACATGCGAATTGTTTTCCCCAAAAAGGTTCCCAAAAATTAGAAATTAGCCCATAAATAGCCCCTTTTTGGTTTGGAGCCAAAAACAACATTCAATTTATGAGTTTGGCGGTTTGGTGCCAAAAATTACAATTTGAAATTCAAATTTAAATTCACATTCAAAATTAGCACCAACTTCCAGAAGCCATAACTTTTAATCCGACTTTCAGATCTTCAATGATAATACCTTTTCGGAAAGCTCTCGAAAAGGAAATGTTCCAAAAAGTAGGTTTATGGCTGACTACTTTGGCATTTTCGCAAATTTTTGGGCCCATCCAAGACCGTTTAGTGCCTCAAACTAAGCTCTGAAGGTTTTTCAAGGCAAAAAGCAAAAACTAGAACTTGAATAACTTTCAAACCGTGAATGATCTTGACCTGATTCTTTCACCAAAGTGCTTATTTTTCCGTCCTGAACCTTCCCATAATTTTTTGTCTTCCCACACCTTCAAATTCACACCTACTAAAAATAGCAGTTGAGAAAAAAAAGCAAAAAAGTTCTAAAAGTTGGAAACTCTTATTCAACAAAAAGGGTATCCAGAAATGAAAAAACATCTAAAGAAAGCAAACAACAAGAACATAAATGGAAAACATATTTTTGGGTGATGCAAGATTGCCCTCACACCACTGGATGCTCCTACATCAGGATTGATCTCAAGATGCCAAAGGCCAGGGTCCGCAAGAAGGTTAGGGTTAACAGGAAGAACATTTATGGCTACAACTGGTGAGATTAAAGTAGAAATTAAATTTTGATGGGGCTACAAAAGGCAACCTTAGGCAGGTAGGGGTTGGATGCATAATCAGAGGAAATTGTGGCAAGTGTGTGTGAGCTACTTCAAAATGTCTGGGAATCCATTCTAACAACATGGCTGAAATGGAGGTGTTACAGCTAGGGTTGGAGTTGTGTATTTAGAAAGGGACAGTCACTGTGGAAATAGAAGGTGACTCACAAATTTGTATCTAGGCCATTTCCTCAAGGAAATCACTAAGTTAGAAAATGGATAATTGGATAAGGAAGATTAAAATCCTTCTAGCTAAACTAAATGATTTTTCTATAGCACACGCATACATAGAAGCTAATAAAGCACTCAATCTGTCAGCAAAATACAGTGCATTCTAAGATAATCTAGTTATTATAGATTCCCATACGAATCAGTGGCCTGGCTTGCAAGACATACTAGACCAGGGTAATGAGGGAGGTTGAGGTGTCCGACCGAGCATAGCCCTCGGCTCGTGTCAGTGCGATGGGAGTAGAGAATCACATGTTGAATGTCCTCGGTAACTAGAAGAAAATATGGGCTTAGATTTTGTTTGAAACTATAGTGTGGTGTGATTGAACGTTGAGATTGTTACTCTTCACAACCTATATTTACATATGCTTTGTGGGGAGTTTTCACTCATTCGCCACACAATGTTGTTGGAGGGGAAAACAGAAGCGAACGATGGTGCACTATTTTGGGTTGAGCTGCATGTGTGCTAAGGAAACTACGTTGGAACAATGCAGGAGGCTATTTCTTGTTCACAACGCGGCAGTGTTGCAGGAGATTGTGAAGGTGGTCAAGGGCGTGAACCAAGCAGGAAGGCATTGGTGTGATGGGATGGTGTATGAAGCTGTGATTGGGCTGTTGGTTGACATCCTAGGCTCCCAGGAAAGAATGTTGGAACTCTCTCGGGGTCTTGTGGTCATGGCCAATGCACAAATGGTGGTAAACACTACATTGGATCTAGTGAAGGATAGATTAGTGAGTATCCTTAGGCTATTCTTCAATGTTGTAACAATGGAAGAGAAGGAGGATGTGGGAGTGATGGACGAAGCTTAGATCATAAGGCGCTAGACAGAAGCTAGGAGAAATTTCACGGAAAATGCCTAGGAAATTTACTGATCGGGAGTCATTAATGCCAATATGGATGCTTTTTCCAGACATATGGACTCTAGCTTGTCCTGGCTTAGTGAAGGCAATCTGAACAAAGTATTGAGTTTTGGATGGAGTCTAGCGATGATTTATTGTCACTTGGTAATATAATAAGGGTAGTTATGAGGTTCAGGCTAATCTATGGCTTGCGTAGCCAAATATCATCTATGTATTTGGGTGCTATCCCCTTTTGATAGCACTCATCTATAAAAAAAAAATAAAAAAAAATAATGATTAATAAATTAATCGATTGAAGAAACAAACATACATGTTCTTGCAATGAGAATTCTTAACTCTCTTCTTCTTGTAAAGCTTTCAACCAATTCTCTTTGTAAATGTTGTCTATAAATTCTAATCTCCCTTCCAATCTTTTTATAACAAAATTTAAAAACTATACATAGAAATAGCTATACTTAAAATAACTTTAATTATATATATAAACTAATTTAGAAAAAATAAAAATTATAAAACATTTTTTTATATTTTAAATTTAGTTATAATCTATAATAATAAATTTAAAATAAAAATATAAAAAAAGATTTTAAAAATAATTTTAAAACTTAAATATTTTAAAAAATAATTTATATTGATTTTCTATTTATAAATAATCTAATATTATAAATTATTTAATAATATATTATATTTTCATAATTAATATATATATATATATATATATATATATATATATATATATATATATATATATATATATAAACACTTGTAGTAAAAAAAAAACTTTATAAACTAGTTTAGAAAAAAGCAAAAATTATAAAACATTCTTTTATATTTTAACTTTTTAGTTACAATGTATAATAAATATTAAAGATATTAAAAATAAAAGTATAAAAAAGAATTAAAATAATAATTTAAAAAATTAAACATATAAAAAATTATTTAATTTTTTTATTTATAAAATAATTTACATTATAAATTATTTAAGAATATATTATATTTTCATTAATACAAAATTAAATAATTATATATATATATATATTTAAACAATTTCCATGCAAATAATAAAAATATTTTTAAAAATATATGCAATTGAATCATTAAATAATATTATAGATGTGCTCATAATCATTAAATAGTTTTATAAATGCATGCTAATTTTATTAGTTTTTTAAAAAGATTCAAATTTAATAATTAAAATCTAAACTTTTAGAGTATTGTGCGACACGTGTTGTTTTTAACGATGGTCTGTAGGTCAACTTGAAGAGGTTCCCAGAGATTCCAGTGGAAGTTTATTACCTAATCCCTTTTACTCGCTCATGCATCGACAAAAGCCCTAAAAATGCCAGCGATATTACCAGCGACAAAAGAAACTCCAAATTTGGTGTCTACCCATTGACCCAATATGCAATGGTAGTTTTATCATTCGTTCACAATTTATTAGCGAGAGACATTTCCATTAGAGAATCATATAAATAATAAACCGCATAGCGTACTAAAAAGTCTAAATTTCTATCGAAGGAAAAGAGACAAAACATTATTGAGTAATAGATATAATTGTGTGCATTTTCTTATTACATGCAAATAATTGTTAACTTTTGCATGGCTTTATATTTAAGTGAAGCTCCACTCTTTATGAGGATGCTCCATTGTAAACTATTTCTTTTATACTTTATTAGTTTTAGGTTCATTTAAATTGAATTGTTTTTAATGTAAATAATTTAATTCTTACCTTATTTTATCTACATTCATTTTTAAATATTCATCATGATTCTTAGTTTAGTTTTTCATTAAATCTTGATTTCAATCTATTATAGATCTTATTTAGTTAGGTTAATGTGGAAATGATTGAAAACCTTGTAAATTGAAATTTAAATTTTAGGTCTAAATTTATGCTCTATAGAAAAATCTTATTCACTCAATTAAATATAAAAAATTCCTTATTGGAAATTTTTTTCTCTCCTCTTTTTCTAAATCTTTACCTCAAAGATTTCACATTTAACTTCTTTCTTCTTAGGGCTCTTTCATTTCTTCTTAAGGTAGATTCTCTATAAAGGATATGGTCTAATGCATAGATGATTTATACTTGAAGTATTAAGCTTTTGATAGAATAGATAATATTCAATCCCATGCATATTAGTTTTGATTAGATTAAAGTTGGGAAGGACATGTACCCATTTACAAAACGGCTATTAAGGCCCAAGCAGAGGGGGCTCACGAGACATGAGACACTCAAAAACCAAAAAAGAGTAGTTACATAAAGACCAACAAAAGAAGGAAAAAATAAAACACTAGACAAAACCAGCTAGGGGTCAGACCAACTACTGGTCACCTAGCAACTTCAGGCCATTAATGGCCTACCATTCTTTAGAAAGAAATTGGAATTTCTTTTCAAAAGATAGAGGCCCCTTGTAGGTGGGCTAGACCTCCTAATTACTAGGTGAAGCAGACCTTCCCCTTTCTTTCCCTTCTTCTTGGATTGACCAACATCTTGACTATCATCACCAACCCTTCTGTCATGGTTGTTATGAAGCTCTTGCTGGAACACCTAGATGGTGACCCCAATATTTTTAATGGTTTCTTTGTTATAGTCCATGAGTTCCTATAAGAACTTGAGGGTTTTATCCTAGTTTTTATACATGGTAACCACCTACTCCTATAGCTTCACCCTATCTTCCTTAGTACCAACTAGCACCTAGAGCTCTTCAACCGCATTCTCCCAATTGGACCATTTATCAAAAGACTTGGCAAGGGATGACAACAACCCCCAATAACCTTCATCATTGACCTCGCCCGGCCAAGTCACCTTCTAGTTAAGCACCTTCTCCTCTAACACTTGAATTTTACCCTTGGTCATGATGAGTCGAGCCAGTAACCATTTGAGAATATTATTTTGAACATCAATAGCCTTAGAGAGATAATTCAATTTAAGTTTTAGGGGGACATAATTGGCATAGACATTGTTATCCAATTAGGGTTCAACAATTGCATTATCTAGATTCATATAGAGGATGGGTGATCTTTGGGGACTGGGAGGGTTTAAGGAGCAAGAGGATTTGGAAACATCAGAGAGATCCTTGTGAACAAGTGAACCATTGGGGGATTCAATAAGGGAGTCAAGAGGGGTGGGATTCCAGGAGTCATCATCGAATTATCAGAATCAAAGATAGGAATTATTTTTGGGGGGGAGGGGGGGTCAAGAACAAGATACTTTTTTAGAGTAGAGAGTATGGACTTCAATGGCAAGCATTTTACCTCTTACCCTAGTAGTTCTTGGTGAGGAGGATGAGGTCAATTCAAGACTAGGGGTGGCATGAGGGCCCTACAAGGATTTAATAGGATCACCAATCACAAGAGAATTATTTTTAATAAAGGTTGGGAAAGGGCATAGGGCTTCCTGGAAGTGACATAATCTAAAGATCAATCCTTGGTGTAAAGGAAATTTTTTACCTTTAACCTACACTACCTCAACTAACTACTCCAAAGAGGACAAAATCCAAAATGCAAAATTCATCTTAACATTGTAACAAAAATTATTCAACATAAGGAAAAGATAGGTGTGGAAACATTTGAACCTACCATCTAAAGTAACATCACATCAAGACCTCCACCATTCTCCTCCAAACCCTTGAGTGGTCATCTCTATTAAACCCATTCTATAGCCGATTAACTTTTTCCCCTTTCTTTAAAAAAAATCCATTTCCTTTTGGTAATGGCCCTTTGACTTCTAAGGGATGCAAGTCCCATCCAAGGAGAGGCTAATGACTTCAGCAATGAGCTCCATGTTAACAAGGAAGGAGTGCTCTCCAATTGCAACATTTCCCTCTTTCCAAGAATTGGTAAATTCCATGGATAAATTAGGGTCATGCTACATCATTCCTTCAACAGAGGAGGCTGACTTGCCCCTTTGGAGAATGGTCAAAATATCCTTGACATTCCTCCAAGCCTTACAGGAGTTAGGCTCATCTTGTACAAGATTGCCTCCCCTAGTGATACATAACAAGCAGAGAAAACCAAGGAATCATGTAGAACCACCCAAAAAAATACTCAAACAAAAGTCGAGGAGGCTTATAAAAAGACTAGGTGGGGGTTGATCCCAGAATACTAGCTTACAATTTTTGAGCAAATTGGACACTGAACTAATTTTTTCTAACTAAATCTTCACTTTCGGGCACCTATAGCGATCATGAGGAATTTGAAGATGATTCAAACTAGTGATTTGTGAAATTTTGTCTATAGATTGTAAATATATTTTTTTCAAAAATTTTGGAATCAAATTGTACTTCTTTTTCCATCTCCTTTGAAAACTAGTTTTTTTTAGCAAACACAATTTTTATGAAGTGACACTCACCGTATAACACAACTCTCTTTCCATGAAGGATAAAATTCTAATTTTTTCCAATGTATATTTGTAACTAGGATATCTAGTGCTTCCAGTTGGTTTCATAGTGTTTTATTGAATATTTTATCCTTAATAAAGTTTTGAAGTCAAACCAATTACAATTCAAACAAAGGCAGACTGTATAACACATAAATTTTTTTGTATGTATCAGAAAAAGAAAAAGAAAAATTATTACATCAAGGACTTCAATATCTGGTGTAATTTTTTTTTTATAACCTTATATTTTTCCACATGTGCAGAACAGAGAGCTTGATTTTCGGTGAAAAATCTACATTCACAAAAAACAAAAATTAAATATAATAATAAAATTAAATTTGTTTTAAATTATACTTTTGGGGAAGCTTATAATAAGGACTATATACTTACAAAAAATAAATTTTAAATTAATTCATTTAATCCCCCAAAAGGTAATTCAAAAGTTGTTTTTAATCAGCATTTTGATTGGTGTAAAGGAGAGTTTGTTATAGGTATGGTTTAAAACTAGTGGGGTTCTATCCAAGGGGGTTTGATCTAAGGTAGTTTGATCAAACCCTCTTCAATTGGAATGATTTAAATGGAACTTTTAAAGGCTTAAACCATTATATTTTCTAAAAATATGTGATTTCAACAAAAAATAGAATCTCCTAAAAATTGTAAACTAGCTCTGTGGGATCACCCTGGGATGGAAACTGAAACATAGAAAAATAGTTTTGGGGGAAATTTTATGAAAGGGGGTTCACCAAAAAGACCTATTTCTCTAATTTCATTCAAGGAAATAAGATCCAAAACAATGAAGTGACTATCAACACTTAGGTGAGTCAAATCAAGGTATGAATCAACAAATTTCCTATCTATGCAAGGATGGGGGAAAAAGCTAAATAACACTTTGGAAAGAAAGATCAAAACCATCAAAAAAAATCCAAAATGCAAGCTATGAAATGAAAATTAAGAACAATAATCAAATCTGATAGAAACAATAATCAAAAGGAAGATCTAGAAAGGGGAAAAGGATATGTATCTTTCACCAAAAGTCACTTTTTGAAGCTCACTAAGGACTTATTCACCCAATGGTGAATGGGTCATGGTTAGGATTCTTTGAAATCTTTTTTTTTCTCTCTTGCTACCTGTTTGTACTCCCATATTTTTAGGTTTCACTGTCAGATAGCTAGAAATAAATTTTATAGAGGAGTTTCCGTGACATGAAAACCCTTCTTGCAACTTTGACAACTTTGCAACTTTCTTCAATTTTTCTCTTCAAAGGATCTGTCACCTAAAATCTGCAATCACACATCAAAGAGAAAAAAATGTTGTTTGTTAGGGAATGGTGGTTTGTCTTGGTCAAACCTCATTTGGTAATCAAACCTTGTAATGAAATAACAAAATAGCATGAATGAATGATGAATGAACAACTCTTTGTATCAACCCACCAAACGTTTATTTGAACCTTAGAATACAAAACTGCAATTAGCATGAAGTGGCCTCAATGGATGTAGATCTTGATCATGAAACTTGTCTTAAAACAATGCTTTTGAATACTTGAATAGATCTTGAACACTACATCACCATATTAGCTAAAACAACATGCATGATGCAAGAAATATTTGACATGATGATAGGAGCCTTGATTGTTACAATAATCTTCAATAAATCTTCCCTTGAATTCCTTGACAATGCTCTTGAATTGCTCTAGTTTGATCTCATGAAGTCACACAAAAGTTCTAGCTTGAAACATAGTGAATGACCTCTTATGTATACATATCTTAACATTAATTATCAAAATTCAAATATCAAAAATCGACATCTTAATGTACTTTTGAAATCATTGAAAAACCACACAAAACATAATTTGAATTTAGGCCCTAGGTGCAAGTGAGGACCCATTCACCCTATGGAAAATAGGTCCTAGGCCACTTTCCTAGGACACACATTGCTCAATGTTAAACCTTATGTCATGGTATTTATGAATTTTGGCTTTTATCCCTCAAAATTTATAATTAATTAGGCTTGGATTTGAATTAATGGGGCCAATTAATGTAAATTAACCTCAATTAATTAAAGAAGCCCTAGATTAGTGTGAAAGTGTAAAGGTATACCTTAAAACACCAAAAACAAGGAACAATTTAATCCATTTTAATTAAACAGGTCCTAAACTTAATGTGAATATGTAAAATAAATATTACAACACTAAATTAAGGCATCATTAAGCTCATTTATTTATTAATTATTCATTCCCAAATTAAGTGTGAAAAAGGGATACTTTTCCTACACTACATTTAGCCCCCACTTTAGTAAGAGGATTACCCCATGTCAAAATCACACTAAAGTATACATTCAAGACAATTATGTATGCAACAATGAAAAATATACACCATCATACACCATCAAAGACCAGGAAGATCAAGTCTAGATGGACTAATTGATGTGGAACACATCTAAGCTATCAATTTTTGTGCTCACTATGGGGTAGTGGAACCTTAAGCTATCCACTAGGTGAGTATCCCAAAATGGTGCAAATGAGATAATCATATTAGGCTCCCATACCATATCAAAGCTATATTCCTAACAACTTCAATAAGGCACCACAAGGCAAGGCTCTATAGGAAAGCAAGGTGTGCTATGCTAGGTGGCCTTGAATTTAGAGCTTTAGCTTCATAGGGCTTAACAAGCTATGTTACATGCTAAACACCTATGAACAAGACAAGGCTCAATAGGAAAGCAAAGTGTGTTATTCTTTTTGGCCTTGAATTTAAGTTTTTGAGCTTCATAAGGTTAACAAGCTGCATTATGCTAACACTTATGAACAATAATTCTAGTAAAAGTTTTTTTTTTCAAAGGAATTTTTCCTAGTTTGTATAAGGTCTTCTTCTTAGGGAACATCATGCCTAATGTCTCCAATAGAGGATAAGTCAAAATTAAAAGATTCAAAACTTAGGGAATGAAGTACATCACATCACCACTAAGAGGAAAGTCATACTCTAAGAAGTATCACACTCTTGGAGGAAATCACACCCAATGACACCACCAAGAAAAGGATGCATCATGAGAAGCAAGAAAATCACACCATGAAACATAAAAATGCCGAAAGATATTATCAATGTATGCCCCCACTTTAATGAAATTGCTACACCATGGATGTGAGTAATTTCTTTAAATTAGCCAATGTTCAATCCTAAGACATAAGATCTTTCTCAAAAATCCCTATTCCAAATCATTTGTTTCTGAAATGAAGCTACATCATGAAAAAGGAGGAAGGGGTTTCCCTCAAAATAGATAACAAATTTATGGATTTAGGGTCAGTATATCGTTGCTACAATATTTTTATAGAGCTCAGAAATGTCATCATTCCCCAAATACTCATAGAACTAGAAGAATGACACAAAGAGAGTGAAAACAAAGGAAAATACTTTTGGGTCAACATGGAAGAGATATAAATGTCTCGACTCCTTGTGCCATCCCCAAAAGAAAAACATGAGACAAGAAAAAGATAAAATGTTTACAATATAGAGAAGGATGTAGATATAAATAGAGGAATGCATTGAAAAGAGAGAGAGATATGTATCAAATAGAACAATGTGGGGGATCATATTATGCACATGCAATCAAATAAATAAACATAAAAATAAAAATAAATAAATAAAAATACTAATAAGGTACTTACAATTCAACCTATAGTAGGTTGTTTGCATCCCAATCTTGATTGATATATTAGAATGCAGACAACTAGCCAAAAGGACAACATCAAGTGCCAAAACTAGGACAAGGCTATCTAACCCCTTGCCCCCACTAAGTGTAGGGCAAGTATGTGCTGAGATGAGTGATGAGAATGAGATCCCTATGATAAAGAGTATGATTTACAATAAATGTAAAGAAGGTAATAGTGAGGGTGCTATGATCCTACAACTATTACATGGTAAGGAGAAAAATGTACATGCTTTTTTTAGTCAAGTATGATTCTTAGAGGGTGAAAAATTATTCAACACCTTCTTTAAAGGAAAAAAATTATCAGTGTGATGGAAAAAGAATCTATGATAAGCACAATATGGTTCATTTTTATTATTTTGTCTTTTGGTCAATTTTGCATGTTTAGATGGTAATTTAATTAGTTTCCAATGCAAAATAGCATAGAAGATTGTCTCAGTTTTGGATAGTTGTAATAGATTATATAAATATATTTAGGAGGTTCATACAATTGTTGTAGCTGTCATTTTTTATGATCATGCACTCTTGGTTTCTTCTTCTTTGGTATGATAACTGTGTTTTCATCAATTTCATCTTCTAATTGCAAGTCCTTTAATTTTTTAGAAAAGGATGTGTTAGGGGTAGTAAAATTTTCAAAAGGTGTGGTTTCTTATTGCTTATGCATAGGTAATGTATTGGAAGTGGGTTGAGAGGGAGGCAATTTTTTTGTTGATGAGATAAGCCAAGCTACATACATACTCTATTGCTTGTTTGTATTTAACTAGCTTTCGTAAGTTTCCTATAAGGGGAACAACATGGACAACAATAGGTTCATCTCTCATAAAGTCTTGTAAGGTCTTCAATTCTTCATCTAGCAACCTTATGTTCTCTTGTGGGATATGGACAAAATCATGCACATTAGTTGTAGGTAAGTCATTGGAAAAGAGGTATGCAAGTTATGATCCATATAGGGTTGATTATCAACACTATTAGAAAGAGAGTTAGAAAACCCAAGATCCATAGCAAATGGTGTATCGTGGGATGACATGAGTCTCAAACTATGACTCACAATAGTATTACTAATAGGACACCAAGTTGTAAAACTCATACAATTTTCACAAACTCAATGTCAACCCAAAATGGAAAGACGGTAAAATGCAATGCAATGACCTAGAATGTAATATGTAAATATATTTTTCAAATTCTAAGCAAGGTAATTTTCTAATTACACTATGCAAAAACCTAAAAAATAATGTCTTGTAAATGCAATTTTGAAATTACACAATGCACTAAATTTATCAAATTAAGCTAAATATGATCAAATTGAAGAAATAGAAGTTCTACAAATAGAAATAGAAATCTGAAAACAACAAACAAAAATTCAAAAATAAATATTTTAATGCCTAGAAAATCAGAATATGACCCTGATCAAGGACTCATTCACCCTAGGATGAATGGGTCCTAGGTGAGGGTTTTGAAATAATTTTTTATAGATTTCTAAGTAAATTTCAGTGGTTTCTAGATTCTGATATGATCCAACAAGTTATAGTTTGATTTTTTTGTGAAATGAGGAATAATGCAAATGTAAAATATGACAAAATAACAACCTAGAACACCTAATTTGATATGCAATTTTGTTTCAATTTTCAAATGAAAATGAATATGATGTAATGCTATGTGAATGATATGCAAATGACTATTTTTTTTGTATTTTTTAAACTTAAAGAATGCAAAGATTCAATCTTAAAACCCTTAAATGAAATAAAAATTCAAATACAAACTAGAAACCCTAAATGAGACACAATTCAATGCAAAGATATGCAAATGGATGAAAAATATAAATTTAGGGTGAAAGAGGACTCCAAAATAAAAAAATTCAATCATCAAACTCAAGTTCACCATAATGAAACATATAAAAATTGGTTTGGGGGAAATGTTATGAAAGGGGGTTCACCAAAAAGACCTATTTATCTTTAATTTCATTCAAGGAAATGAGATCCAAAATAATGAAGTGATTATATATCAGTAAATTTCCTATCTATGCAAGGATGGGGGAAAAAGCTAAATAACACTTTGGAGAGAAAGATCAAAACCATCAAAGAAACTCCAAAATGCAAGCTATAAAATGAAAATGAGGAATAGTAATCAAACCTAACAAAAACAGTAATCAAAATGTAGATCTAGAAAGGGGAAAAAGATGTGTACCTTTCACCAAAAGTCACCTTTTGAAGCTCACTGAGGACTCATTTTCCCTATGGTGAATGGGTCCTAGCTAGGGCTCTTAGAAAAAAGCTTTTAGGTTCTCTTCTGCTTGGTCTACACTCCTAGATTATTGGGTTTCATTGCCAGACAGTTAGAAATACATTTTGTAGAGTAGTTTCCATGAAATGACAAATTTTCTTGAAACTTCAACAACTTTACAACTTTCTTCAATTTTACTCTTCAAAAGATCTTTCACCCAAAATCTGTAATCACATATCAAAGAGAGAAAAAAAAAATTAGAGAATGGGGGTTTACCGTGGTCAAACCCCATTTCGGTAATCAAACCTTGTAATGAAATAATGAAATAGCATGAAGGAATGATGAATGAACAACTTTATGTAACAACTCACCAAACCTTTATTTTAACCTTGGAATACAAATCTGTAATTAGCATGAAGTGGCCTCAATAGATGTAGATCTTGATCATGAAACTTGTCTCAAGTGAAACAATGCTTTTGAATACTTGAATAGATGTTGAACACTACAACACCATATTAGCTCAAACAATGTTTGTAATGAAATAATGAAATAGCATGAAGGAATGATGAATGAACAACTTTATGTAACAACTCACCAAACCTTTATTTTAACCTTGGAATACAAATTTGTAATTAGCATGAAGTGGCCTCAATAGATGTAGATCTTGATCATGAAACTTGTCTCAAGTGAAACAATGCTTTTGAATACTTGAATAGATGTTGAACACTACATCACCATATTAGCTCAAACAACATGCATGATTTGACATGATGAAAGAAATCTTTGACATGATGATAGGAATCTTGATTTCTACAATAACCTTCAATAAATCTTCTCCTAAATCCCTTGAAAATGCTCTTGAGTTACTCTAGCTTGATCTCATGAATTCACACAAAAGTTCTAGCATGAAACATAGTGAAATGACCTCTTATTTATGCATATCTTAACATTAATTCCTGAAATTCAAGTAACACAAGTTGAAATCTTAATGTACCTTTGAAATAATTGAAAAGCCACTAAAAACATAATTTAAATTTAGGTCCTAGGTGCAAGTGAGGACCCATTCATTCTATGTTGAATGGGTCCTAGTCCACTTTCCTAGGACACACATTACTTAATGTTAAACCTTATGTCATGGAATTTATGATTGTTGGGTTTTATCCCTCAATATTTGCAATTAATTAGGCTTGGATTTGAATTAAAGGGGAAAATTAAGGAAAATTAACCTCAGTTAATTAATGAAGCCCTAGATTGGTGTGAAAGTGTAAATGGACACCTTACAAAACCAAAAACAAGGCACAATTTAGTCCATTTTAATTAAAAGGGCCCTAAACTTAATATGAATATGTAAAATACATATTAAAACATTAAATTAATGCATCTTTAAGCTCATTTATTTATTAATTATTCATTACAAAATTAAGTGTGAAAAAGGGATACTTTTTCCTACACTACAGAAAGATCACCATAAATACAATTTGTGTTGGTTATCACATTGAGCTGAAAAGAATTTTAGCTCAAGCTCAAAGTTCCAATGAATTTTCATCATTTGATAATAAGTCATGTACATACCATGGGATTAAATAAATATAATCCCAAATAATAAATTTAAACGTGAAAGCTCTTAGGTTGGCGAGAGCATCATCTACTTTATTTCTAGCTCTAAACACGTGCGTAAATCTGCAAGTATCAAGGTTCATTATGATACTTTGTGCCAAGAGGATGGGATCCCAAAGGGACCAACATGGGTTTTTCTTCCCATTTAGCAACATAATGGTATTTTTAGAATATCCTTCTATTTCCAAGTTGGACACTCCTACATTTATGGCAATATGGATTTTATGGTAAGTAGCTACCACCTCTAAAAAATTTAAAGTTTGTAATCCTAGATTAACCACCTACACCAAAACCATCTTTCCATGATGATATTTGATTATGCCACCCCTAACTACCTAACCTAGGTTACCTTGGTCAAGTTGTAAAAAATGTACTTAAGGCAACCGAGATTGGGGGGACTAGGTAGTGTTTCTTCAGTCCAAAGGTATACACGAGAATAGAGAATTAAAGGCCTAAGATAAATTTCATGATGAGGCAATGGAGACCTCCAAATTTGAGGGGTTCATTTTTTAGATTACAAGAGGTTGTTATGAGATTCTCAACAATTTGATTAATCACCTTATTGGCCACAACCTACTAGGGAATTTTTTGTTCTCTAAAGATCCTATTGTTGTGCTCTTTCCAAAGTGCTCATGCTCATCCTATGAAAAGGAGAGCCTAACATGAGAGATCAATGAGAAAAGGATGAGACACCAATGAGAGCCACCCTTTTAATACCAACTTGATATCCTTTTTCCAAACCAAGATGACCTTGAATAAGGACTATTTTTTTTGGTAAACCTGCTAGGACTAGGAAAAATGAAATAAAAGGTGAGAAATAGTTCTAGCTTCATCTTCACACAAAAACATCTATTACCAAGATGTCTCCATTTCTTTTATAGATTATATGTCGCGATAATTCATTAATGGCAAGCATTCCACCATAATAATTTTTCCTTGGGAAAAGAGTTCCTCCAAACCTTCATCCAATTGAACTAAGGAGTTCAAAGACTAGATAAAATATTGTATCCAGACTTAAATGAATAGTTACCATCCTTAGAATCCACCCAAACCATTGTATTGGATAGATTGGAGTTAAAAAAAAATTGATTTTCAATAGTTATAAGGAGTTCCAAGGTAACCAAGCAAAGAGGGGGGTTGTACTAGTTGGGATCAATCTTTCAAAGTAGGGGATCTGAGGAATGGTCTAAATAATATGAGACCTTATGTCTCAATCTAGAGTAGACGTCCAACTTGAGACTAGATTAAATCAAATTAAGGCCAAGAGCATGCTTCAAAATCCACTTGTTATCCCAAAAGCTAAGGCACTAACCAGGACTTGCCAGTAAATACCCTGAGAAATCAAATTCTTAGTTTTGAGGAGATTATTCTAGATGATGGACCCCAAGCGGATTTGTATATTATGAAGGAAATAGATACCCTCCCTGCCATGTAGATACTTATCTTTAAGGATAGAGATCCATTTATCCTACTTATTTTAGAAGTTTCCAAGTGACTTTGGTGATAAGGGCCATGTTCATCTCTTTGTTTTTTCTCAAATCTAGACCACCATATAAATTTTTAGAATACATAGTGTCCAATTTCACTAGAGAGTAATAGTTCTTCTTGTTTTCTCCCAACCAAAGGAACCTTCTCTAGATCTACTTCAATTATCAGACCATGAAGAGGTCATAAAAAGTAGGGACACTAGGTACATAGTTGAACTTTGGAGAGTGGACTTTAGGAGGATAAGTTTACTAGTGTTGTTGAGAGGGGCTCCCTTCTAGGCTGCCAATTTTCTTTGAACTCTTTCAAGTAAGTTGGACCATACAAAATTATTGACCTTACTTATAGTGAGGGGCATACCCAAATAAGTAGAGGGGAGGGGAAGGATTTGATAGTTAATAATCATAGAGATATTGGTTTGGATCTTGAGGGGAACATTAAGAAAAAAATAACACTTTTAGCAAATTAAAACATTGACCAAAAGGAATTCAAAGTAATTTTTTTGAGAACATGAATCCATTCCTTCACCTCCACAACTATGGCTTCTACTAAAAGGATCATGTCATTGAAAATTTTTTGATGATAAATCAGTTGAGAGACAGAATAGGTAGAAAATCCAGTTAGAATACCATTCAAAACCCCTTTTGTAATGTTATGAAAAAGGACATTAGCCATCAAAATAAAGAGATAGGGGCACAGGGGATCCCCTTGTCTAACACCACCAAACACAAAACAATGGCCTTGTGGAGTGCCATTTAAAACCATAGAGAACATAGGGGAGGTGACACAACCTTTAATTATTTTTTATATTTTTCTAGAGAACTCAAATCTACACAAGACTTTGAACAAAAATTTGCAAGAAACTTTATCATAGGCTTTGTATGTGTCCAACTTAAGGGCCATTCTTTCCTTACTTCTCTTGCTCATAGAATGGAAGGTTTCATGAACCAATATAATGACATTCATTATTTGACAACCCAAGACAAAACCCTTCTAGGCCAGATGGGTCAAATTATCAAGTGAAGGTTTAATGTGGTTTACCAATAATTTTGAGAAAGTTTTATAAAAGGTATTACAAAGGTTGATGGGGCAAAAATTAGAAAACCTATTGGCACTAGAATTTTTAGGAATGAGTACAATAAAGGTATTATTGAACTCCTTGAGAATGTTACTTGAAGAGATAATTTCCTTAACAACACAAGTAACATCATGACCAATAATATCCCAATACTTTTGAAAGAAAAAGGGAGGGAATCCATTAGGCCTTAGAGCCTTAAAAGGGTTAAGGGAGAAAACAACCTCCCTAATTTCCTTTGATTGAGGCACATATTTCCATGAATATAAATTCTTAATGAGACACAATTTGAGGGATCTATCATCCAAGAGGTCAACAACCAGTGGATCAGTCATGACCAAGTTGAGGAGACTATAGAAAAAATTAATGCTAGCTCGAGAAATATCCTCCTCAGAAGACAAAGCAAAGCCATCCTAAGTGATTAATTTAGTAATGGAGATCCTCTTTCTATGCCTAGAGGTAAGCATGGAAAAACTTTGTGTTCTTGTCCCCCTCATGAAGCCACTGAATTATAGCCCTCTTCTTCCAATAAATTTTTTCCTTCTCAATAATGTTATGTAATTCACTTAACAGATTTTTTCCCTTATCCACAAAAATTGACGTGCCTCCCATCTCCAAATCCTTTTGAACCTATCTTCAAGTTGATCCTTAAGGGATTTTTTTTAGAAAATATGTTGGTGAAATAATTCTTGTTCCAACCTTTCAGGTTACCTTTAAGATGTTTTAATTTGAAGGCAAGCCTAAACATAGCTCAACCACAAACCTTGATATTCCACCATTCTTGTAGGAGCTCTTTAAGGTGAGGGTGATGTGACCACATCAACTCAAACTAAAAGGGTTGCTTGGCCTTAAGAGAAGTAGTGTTCCAACTAATAAATAGTGGAGTGTGATCGGAATTGATCCTTGGGAGAGAGGACAACAAGAGACTAGAAGAAATATCCCAATTAGAGGAGACAAGGCAATGGTCAATTCTAACCTAAATAATATTATTTCCCACCCTTTTGTTGGACTAGGTGAAATAACAACCTTCCAACTCTAAATCAAACAAGCCACCTAAAAGAAGGAAATTGCTAAGATATAGCATATTATCAATCAAATCCATGTTACCACCCATCTTCTCAAAGGGGAAAAGAGGGGTGTTAAATTCGCCCAACAACATCCAGTGCCTGTGAAGGATGAAACTTCTACAATCCAACAAACTAGAACAGGGTTTTCTTTTGAGCACAACATTATTAAGTGCATAAAAAATTAGAAATAATCCACTTATGGATACCATATCTTTGAGAAAATTGGACATTGAGGAAGTTTATTTCCTTAGAAATTATAGAGTGAGTGAAGAAAGGTTTCCAAATTGTGACCAAACCGTTAGAATCCCCCTTCATATCAACTAAAAAATAGAGGGCATTGGGCCAAATATACTTACTTGATTTATCAAAGTCTATAGTAGTCATCTTAGTTTTGTGTATAAGTAAAATTTTAGGATTGTATTATTTAATGAGATCACTAACAATGTGCTTCTTGCAGAGGCTATTAAGCCCTCAAATATTCCATGAGAGGATCAAAATTTCTTAGATATTCTAGAGCTAATCTACTCCAAGGTTGATTGGTTCCCATTAGCAATATCTTTGGCTATATTCTTCTCTCTAGTTTTTTTAGAAGATTTCCTACTAATTTTAGAACTAGTCCCAACAATGATCAACTTTTTTAGGCCCACCAAAACTAGAGTGGACACACCCTTGGGTGAGGGAATCATCACTAACGAGTCAAGGGTGGGGGTAGAGGGGACCACATAAGGGTTGATCAAGGCTAGGGAATACTCTGCAGGGGATGAAATAACAACCTCCACCATGGGTTCCTCAAGAATAAGAATGGTGACCGACTAAGCTGATTCAGCAAGGAAGCACTAGTCAGTGGTCAAAGACCGAGAAGAGAGTAAAGAGAAGGGGGTCTCAATGGGTAAAATAGAATCTAGGGACATAGGCACCTTGGAGGAGGGTTGAATAGGTGCCAAGGGAGGCACAAGAATATGAACCTCACAAACTAGAGATGGGTTCGAAGAAGTGAGAAATATTGGGACTAGAGGGCAAGACTAGCTCTAATGCCAGCTAAGTAGGAAAATATGAGAACCTTCTATCTTTATGTGGGGAAGGGAGAGCCTCATTTTTTCCCTTTCTTGGGGGGGTTGAAACCTTTAAAACTTGCTTAGGACAAGTAGTGCAGAGATGGCCAACAAAAGAGAAAAGTTGATAGAAGAGTAGTATTTTCATATTCAATAGCTTGAGACCAAGTACAAAGCTTGGACTCTTGATTGACTAAGGAAGGAAACACTTTATTAGGTTCAATGCTAATGCAAAAGTGAGTGACACCAACTTGAACCATTCCTTAGTGACATAGTCCAAAGAGAGAGAGTTACCAAAAGAGTTAGCCAGACTAGAAATAATCTCCTCATCCAAAATTCTAGGGGAAACCCAACAAGCCAAACCCAAGTTCAGAGGACAACCACCAAATGAGCAGAAGGATCAAAGCCAAGGTGCCACTTACATAGAGCTAGACTCTATTTACCAAATAACCAGGGACTCCCTATTAAAGCCTTCAAACAACCCTCCTGAAGAGTAAAGGTAAAGAAGAAAAGGCCCTTTGGGAGAGTAGAGATGGAAAAGGAAACCTTAACAAGCCATGTATATTAGGTCCAATCTACTATATTTGTTGATTCATTTATAGGAAAGAGATAGATATTCCTTGAATTATGGGAGTGATAAGTTGGATTAATAAGGAAATCTTTTGATAGACATAATGATAAAACATATGTCCACACTTTAATAGGTTTGTATAATATAGCATTCCAGGTTCTTAAAGTTCATTATTGAAGGTTTAAGGGTTTTCCTTATTTTTCAACATTGAGGGTTTAGATTTTCACATTTAGTTTTCAAGTTTTGAAGTTAAAGGTTAAGCATTTAGGATTTCTAGTTCAATATGAAGGGTTCACATTCAAGTTTCAACTTAGTTTTTTGGATTTAGTATTCAATTTTTTCCATCAAAATTTAGTGGTATATTAACATAGTTTATAATTTAGATTTAATTGTCTAGGTACATGATTCAATTGAAATTTTTGTTGCTCATAATTTAAGTGTTAATGCCTTGAATTTAGAATTTGGAGTATACTATTCAAGGTTCAACATTTAGAGTCTAGGTTTTCTAAATTGCTTTTCATGTTTCAACAACAAGAGTTCCAATATATAGTGTTCAACATTAGGATTTAGTGGTTTGAGTTAGGAAATCATAATTATCATTTAGAATTCATAATTCAGGTTCTATGTTCAACGTTAATTATTCAACATGAAGAATTCAATATTTAAGGTTAAAATTCATTATTTTATTTGTATTGCTTTCAAATCTAAGGTTCTTAGCTCAATTTTCAAGGTCTAGGATTCAACAATCTAAGTTTAAGGTTTAGGGTACAAGGTTAAAATTTTAGGGTTTAGGGTTCACTTTTAATGTTCATATTTAAACTTTGAGTGTTTAATTTTTAATATTTTAATATATTCAATGTTCATCATTTGTTAGTCTAAATTAGTTTCTTTGTTTATATCTCATTTTGTGCTAATGTTTATTATTTAAGGGTCACAAGTTACAACATATAATTTAGCAATTATATTTTGAAGTTCAATGCTCAAAATTTAATTTAGACTTCATGGTGAAGGTCTATATTACTATGATTTGGTATATAATGCTCTATACCACTTGATATTTGGCTATGGGTGTAGACGCCCAAGGTCTAGGAGCTTAAATAAAATTACAAAAGAGACAAAACATGAGAGAGTAATTCTACTCCATCAAAGGATATGAATTTAGAATATGTATACATGGATATTATGAATATGATTCAATAAGATAGATTAAGATTACAATGGGAAACCCTTCATTAGATAACCCAAGGTAAGACATAAAAAAATATAGGATTATGGAATTTCTCTTAATCATATATCTTGAAATTTTAAGTGACAATTCCCTAAGAATGTCTTATGTAAGCATAAGTATAGTAGTTTTAATATTACTCAATTAGAAGATAAAAAAATGAAAGCTTGTGATGGTTTTCTTAACTATATTACGTGATACTATAGTGTAGGAAATTGTATACTTTTACAATTTCACAATATGTTTGGGTCCATTAATTTATTGGACTTAATTAAGCTTCTAATTTTCCAAATATGAGTTCCAAAGCCTTATTTTTTCCATTTTCTAAAAAGAGAATCAGCATTAAATAAATGCAATCAATAACTAAATCACCATAGAATATGTGTGTCATGGACTTATAGACCAAGACCCATTCGCCCATGGGCGAATGGGTCCCCTTTATGGGCCAAGACCTATTTTAAAATATGTTTTGGTGGAATTTTAATGATCCAAATTTAAATTGGAAGTGTTAGCTTTGGGAATCTAATTTTTCAATAAATTATATAAACACCTATAAATACATAGTCATTTTATCATTTGAAATCATCTAGCAAGAGGTGAATTTTCAAGACAAAATATTATTATCAAGAGCATTCAAGAGCAGCATTATTAGTCATCTGTAGCAACAATCAAGATACTAACACCATGTCCAAGTTTATGTGTGTTCATGTTGTCTTGTGAAGGCTAATATGCATTATTGATCCTCAAGCATCCAAGCATTCAACTATCCAAACCAATCAAGCAAAGCAAGACTCAATTCCTTTAGAGAGATGTGTTTGACTTCAATCCTCTAAGGGAAGCCATTGAATGGTGGTGAGTTGTATCAAGCATTGTTAATTCATCATTTCCTTCCTTTTTCATCATCTTTTTATCAAGGTTTAATTACCAAAATATGGCTTGATTGAGGCAAACCTCTATACAAACAAAATATTTTTTCCTCTTATGTATGCACATATTACTAATTGATGAAGAATTGAAGAGATCTTGAAGGAGAAATTTTGCATTGTTGCAAAAAATTTCATCATTTTTTTCAAGCTTTGGAAAATAAGTTATAGATATTTTCCCTCCAATAGTGGTACCTATGTCAAATGAAAAATCAGATCTTGTAGGTCCGAACCAACAATTTTTGTTGTTCTATGTACTTCTCTTGCACTCTTAGGTTTGACCCCAAAACCTATGGTGGTTCACTCAAAATAATGTATGAAAGATGGAATTAAGTCTAAATGCAATGATCTAGATGCAACAAACTAATGAAATTGATTGATTATTTATGAAAAACCTAAGAAAAGTGAAGTGTTTGAAAATATAGTGTGATACACAGAAATGAACTAGAAACATTAACAAATGAAATCATAATTGAATGAGACTAAATAGAGTGCACCTAGAGATGAAATTTTGATGCTAGAAGGTTCTAGAATCTAACATAAATCACTACTAATGACCAGTGGGACTCATTCACCACAGATTGTGAATCAATCCTACTTTTGGTAAACTTTGTCGAAACCAATTTCTAACTGTCGAGAACTGAATTGTGATGAAATAAAATTTTCTATCCTGTAGGTGGGACTCATTCACCACTGATGGATAATTAGTCCTCCTCCAATAATCTACAAATTTTGGATTCAACTCTGTAGGTCCAGATCTACACTTGTCTTCTTGTCGAGTTGACAGAGTCAAATCTATAGAAAATGTATTGAATGTTGTTTCCAAGCTTGAATTAGGGTTTAGTGAACTTGAATCACTTTGATAACTTGTTGAGAAATTTTCAACACCTATTTCTTTGAAAAATCTACCTACAAGACCTACAAACACATATGAAAAGATGGGAAAAATGGTTAAGGGTTAGAGTATAGGGATTTTCCTTGGTCAAATCCCACTTTGATAATTAAACCCTTGACAAAGAAATGAAATGAAAACAAGAAAGGAATGATGAATAAAAAACATGCAAGTATCCTAAACTCACCAAAAAATTATTGTTAAAGTTTGTAGATATGTCAATGGTTGCTCCAAGATGCTTGATAATTGCTTGATCAAATGATGCAATGATGCTTTGAATGCAAGAATGTTAATTGATGGTGAATGAGTGAATGAGATGAATGGGAGTTAAAATGGATGGAAAAAACTTATTTATTTACACTTATGTCCTAACAACCCAAGAATACAGCATCACAAGATGACATAAGGTCTTAATGAATAAAAACTTGAAGAAAATTTGAATTTTTTTGAATTTTGTGCCAAGAGGGACTCATTCACTAGCCATGGCGAATGGGTCCCACTCTAGACTTGCAATGGTTGTCAGGAATTAAGTTGATTTTAATGTTTTTTTTTTGTTTTTTATTCAACAAAACACTTAAATAAGGCCTATAAGTGTATAAAGGGGCCAAATAAAGCATAAGAAAGGTGTAATTAGTGATGACAAGCCTAGAAAAATGTGAAATCTTGTTACAAGACATTGCAACACTTTGAAATAGGACTTGATAAGGGATAAAAAGAGAATTTATTTAGATGAATTATAATAAGAAGATTCTAGAAAATTGTAGAAATGTATTACAACACTTCACAACACCTTCACAAGACATCATAATTTAAATATTTAGGACCTAATGTGAATGTTTAAGTTACATTACAACATTAAATCCAAGCAAAGTAAGCCAAGAATCACATGAAAAGATTTAAATGACCATGAAAATTTCAAAGATCCATTTTTTTATGGTACATTTAGCCCCCACTTTAGTGAGAGGATGAACTTGCTTCAAACTCACACTAAAGTAGGCATGCATATCGAGAGGGATCCAAATGCACTTATGTTTGCAAGATGGAATGACAACAATCAAGAGGGATGATCAAGCCCCCAGGATGAAGATCCCATGGAAAACTAAACATAAGAACAAAGGAACACACATGTGAAAGATCTAGAAAGAAAAGGGAGACAAAAAGGAAAATTCGGATCAAGCTTCAACCATTTGTTCAACTAGTTGTGAATCAGATCTAGGTTGTTTTTCCTAAAAATAAAATGCATACTCACTCTAGGGCAACAGAAATCATGGATTTATGTCAGGTGAGAAGGCCCAAAAGGTGAGAAACATACACTCGACTAGTATGTACTCACAAACACATAGGTGGCTATGGGGAAAGTCATGCCACATAATAGGCTTCCCGCTCAACCATACTAAAGTTATACTTTCTAATAACTTTAATAAGGTGCCACAAAGGAAAATTTCAGTTCATGCTTCATGAGACAAGCAAAGCTTTGTATGCTTAGAACTCATGAAAAAATGTGATGGCACTACAAGAATGCAAGTTGTGTTATGCAAGGTGGCCATGTAAAATTCAAAAGAAATGTTTAAATGAGTCTTGTATAGTTCATGTGATGTTTGTAACTTAGGGAACATTATGTCTAATGTCTCCAAGAGAGGACCAATCAAAGAATAGAATATTCACAACTTAGGGGATTTATTTTGTCACATTAGGCCACTAAGAGGAATGTAATATGTTAAGATAGATCACACTTATGAAGGACATCACACCCAATGTCATCCACAAAGTGACAAACACGTCATATGAAGTTATAAGGATGCACTAAGAACCAATAATGCAAATGAATAATGTCAATTTATGCCCTCACATTAAAGGAATTGATACACACCATTTTGTGAGCAATTACTTTAAAGTAGCAAAGGAAAAGTGCAACAAGAAAATAAGACATGAGAGCTAACTTGGAAAGCCCCTATGCCAAGTCATATGTTTCTGAGTAAGGCTACTTCATGTGAAGGAAAAGGAACAAAAGGAGGGGTTTCCCCCAAAAGGAACACACCAAACACATAAGGTATCTATGGAGTTGGGGTAAATATGTTCATTACTACAATTTTTTTATTAAAAAGCTCAGAACTATCATCATTCCCTAAATACATAGAACTAGAAGAATGACACAAAGAGAGCAAAAAAAAAGAAAAAGAAAGTTCATTTTGGGTCAACATGGAACAGACGTTGTAATCTCAACACTTTGCATAATCCCCAAAAGGATAAACACAAGTGAAAAGGAAAAAAAAAGGAAAATATTTTGGGTCAACATGAAGGAGACATTTCAGTCTCAATGCCTTGTGTCATCCCCAAAAGGAAAAATACAAGAAAAGTAAAAAGGAAAAGTGACCAATTGGATCAACATGGAAGAGAAATAGGACATGCAAATGCTTTGAATCATCCCCAAAAGGAGAAAAACAAAACAAAAGTGAAAAATAAAAGAGAAAGTATGATGTATAGAAGAATAGAGAGACAAATAGAGGAAGTGCACAAAGAGAAGAAGAACATCAAACGCACATTATGGGGAACATGATAACACATATAATCAAAGAAAAAGGAAAATGTAAAAAGGCTAGTAAGGAAAATGTAATTCAACCATCTAACAAGTCATCCACCTCCCAATCATGTTCAATATATTGTGAGAGTGGTTGATTTTCCAAAGGAAGAATTACAAGTGTCAAACTATGGGAAGTACCAGGTTCCTCACTTGGTGAAGGAGATTTATCATTTAAGCTCATGGAAGAGAAAAATAAAGAATTCATATCATTATGCACCTCTTCATCTATTTTAGAGATCTCTTCATCATCATTATCATCCATATTAAACACAATAGGGGGACAGATGGTAGTCTCCAATGAAGGATTTATCAAGAGTTGGGGTTGTATCAGATCGTTGTGCTGCGATGGTTGTAATGTACTATCTTGTGGTAGGTTAGGAGGATTAGGGTGGTCATATATTTCTTTTTTCAAGGGTGGTGGTTATTTTTTTTGATTTATTCTATTTGTAACCAATGAGCAAGGAGACAACATCAACTCGTATTCTCTTAAGCACCATGGTTTTGTTTGATTCTATTTCGAAGTTGTGCAGATGTAAAAGCAGGTTGATCCATTGTAGGTTCTAATACTTTCTAAAGAGGAGGAATGGAAGGAACCAAAGGAGATTGGTCAATCGCTTTTTCTTTTTCTTTATAAACTTGTTTAACATGAGGTGTTAGGATGGGGTTGGCTTCATTATCTCTTAGGTGTTTAGATGATGAGGGTGAGGTGTTTATGGTTGGTTGCTTGTGCAGTTGTAGTGTTTGGTCAAGTTCATATTTAGGTTGAAGCATTGTCTCATCTAAGATAGGAATGGTGGAAGTGGACAAGGACATGTGGCAAAGAGACAATTCAGATATTCATTTGGATTTGAACTTTTGATAGGTAATGAAAAAGAAGTCCTTGTGAGGGGTGATAGGTTCCATAGGTTTATACCTAAAGGCCTCTAAGGAAGAATAGCCTTTAGAAGACAATGGATTAAAAAGGATATGGTGTATAGTAAATATCTCATTTTCAAGTGGAAACTTCAAACATTTGTGATTTACATAAGGGATAGCTTTCATTGAGTAAATCCAAGGATGACCTAGCCATAAACAAAAATGATCTAACTATGGAATGATAGAGAATGTTGCATCCAATATTTTAGGTCCTATCTATAATGGGAGTACAACCAATCCAATCATAGCGCATGCAAAACTAGTATGTGTTTTAATACATGCTATTTGTTTGTCATAATCATCTTGATAAAGATCATGTAATACCAAAAACTCTTTTGTGATCACGTTCTCGCCACAAGCAGGATCTATTAATATCCCATTGGTGGGATTATCATAGATGCGATCAGCTATGTAAAGAGGACCATTGGGATAGTTTTTAAGTATATCATGAGAAGAAAAAGTAATATCAAGAAATTGTTTTGTGTGGCCCTTACAAGGGATAACATCTATCATTCCTACCATTTCATCAATAGGATTAGTATGTGTAACAATTCGAGTAATATCATGTTGTTCATCAGTTGTATTGACATTCATCACATTTTCATTTGAAGGTTCACTGGCTTTGACAAATGAAACATTGTGTTTAAGAATGGGATTGGTAAATATTTGTAAATTTTGATTAGGGGGATAGGCAACTAACTTATTTACCTGATCATTGACACCCACAATGGATAGATGACTAGAATCAATTAGGTCTTGTAATAGATACTTCAAACACTTGCATTGTTCTGTGTCATGTCCATTTTGGTGATGAAAATGAAAATAAGCATTTGTTTTAAAGGTGGGAGTAAAGGTTTGGTTGGGTCAAGGGGTTTAACTGTAGGAAAATTAATCATCTTTTGTTGTATCAAGTTATTCATTGTGTTATGGAGGGTATCAAGTAAAGGGGTAAATTTTCTCTTTGGGTCCCATAGGTAAAGGGCACAACTTCTTTAACAACGACTACTTGATTAGGCATGGGTTGAGTTGGTTGCAGAGGAGAAGAATTGAACTGTAAAAAGCCTCTATTTGGATTTCAAAAGTTTTGTTCATTGTTTTGGTTGCTTTGTTCAAACTTCTTAGTTCGAGTAGAAGTGGATTTTGAAACATGACTAGTAACTGAGTTGTGGTAGTCACAAAGGGTTATGCACAAATGCATGAAAGAAGGAAATTTCATCATGGTCATCTTATCCTAAATTTGAGTTTGTAAGTTTTCAATAAACATCTTTTGGAGATGTGAATTAGGAATCTTGACATCTACTTGAGCATAAAATGACTGATAACAGGAAATGAAATCAATACTTTTTCATCTATATTTTGTTTACACCTCATTAAATCAGCCATTGTCTGTTTGGGAGTCATATGGACTTGAAAATGACTTATAAAGGCATAAAAAATTTCATTAAATGATCTAATTGAATGATTGGCTAAGTTTGTAAACCACTCCAAGGTAGTGTCGTTTAAGGTTCTAGGAAATAGTTTGGCTAACAGTTTATTGTCAAGGACAAAATCACTACACAAGGTTGTATAAGCATTGACATGATTAGTAAGGTCTCCTTTGCCTCTATACTTCTCAAACCTAAGCATCTCAATTCCTTTTGGCATCGATGTTCTTAAGATCTCCAAAGATAATGGGCTACTATAGACATAGTATGTGGGTGGTGTGGTTTGGTTTTGGTTAATGGTGGATATTTGTTGTTGCATGGAGGAAAAGGTCTAAAAAAGTTGTGTAATGAGAGGGTCAATGTAAGTGGTATGAGGTGGAAGAGAGAATGGTCATGGAGTATATGTGATGTTAGGAGAAGTGAAAGAAATACTAAGGGAGGTGAAGGTGGTGGAGGATGGATCATTTGATGCTACAAAATAACTAGGAAGGCTAGTTGGAATAGTGAAAGGAGTCACGTGACTAACATGTTGCATGGTTGTTGTAACTTGAGGAGTCGTATAGGTAGGTATGGATGCTATGGTTGAAGGAAGAGGAATGTGAGATCCTCCTTGGCTAGCCACTATGTTTGCTAGTTGAGATGTGTTAGAGGTGGAAGAAGCAATTTTTTGGTATATCTCAATGATTTGTTTCATGACATCTAAATCCTCATCACTTTCAAGCATTCAATGTATGTTTTCTATAGCAAGAAATGCAATGGTTGAAATGTTTTCAAGACATAAGTTTTGTTGCAAATGTGTTAAATCCTCATGAATGTTAATGACTTTATCTTGCAAAATAGGATCATTTGGTGTGTCAACATGCATTGTATGTGAAGGTAAAGGTGTACTAGTGGTATTATTCATGCCTAATGCACCATTTTCCATACCAAGAGTAGGAGCTTGAGACAACCCAAGGTCCACAATGAGTATGTTATCAAAGGATGTCGTGAGTCGAGAACTTCTCCTCACTAAAGTATTATCAATAGGGAACCAAACACTCATACAAGTACCACAAGAGGTGGGGTGGATGAAAATGCAATGCAATCTAGGAATGATAAAATGAAAATAACAAAAATTATAGAAACTAAAATAGGAATACAATACCAGAAAATAGAAATGTAGAAATTATTGTGAAAATGACAGAAATTGTTGTGTAAAAAGTGCAATTGGAGTTATTTGCCCAAGGTGGCGAATGAGTCAAGGGATGTATTTTTTTTATGTTTTTCTTTTTAGAAAGATTAAAGTGATTTTTTATGGTTTTTAGATGCAAAGTAGGGATGCAAATGTAGAATTTTAGTTTTTATAATGTTTTGAAGTGCAAAAATTAAATCTATATGAGATATTCACTAATGCAATTTTGTAAATCCTATGATTTCTAGGATGTAAATGTAATGCAAATCAGAAAGATGATGTTGAATATGTAGGTTCACCAAAATGAATCAACAATTTTTGTAGTGCTATGTACTTATCTTGCTCTCTTAGGATTTTTCACCTAAAAGGAGAGAGATAGACCCCAAAAACTATGGTGGTTCACTAAAAATAATGTTTGGAAGATGGAATTAAGTCTAAATGCAATGATATAGATGTAGAAAAATAATGAAATCAATTGATTATCTATGCAAAACCTAAGAAAAATGAAGTGTTTGAAAACAGAGTGTGATATGCAAAAATGAACTAGAAACATGAACAAATGAAATTAGAATTGAATGAGACTGAACAGAGTGCACCTAGAGATGAAATGCTGATGTTGGAAGTTTCTGGAATCTAACAGAAATTGCTTCTAGTGACCAGTGGGACTCATTCACTGCTAATGGTGAATCAATCCTACTTCTAGTAAACTTTGTCAGAACCAGTTTCTGACTGTCGACAACTAAATTCTAATGAAATCAAATTTTCCATCCTATAGGTGGGACTCATTTTCCACTGATGGTGAATTATTCTTCCTTAAAAAATCTATAAATTCAAGAGTTAACTTTGTGGGTCTAGGTCTGCACTTGTCTTCTTGTGGGGTTGATAGAGTCAAATTTACATAAAACGGACTGAATGTTGTTTCCAAGCTTGAATTAGGGTTTATTTGACTCGAATCACTTTGATAACTTGTTGAGTACTTTTAAACACCTATTTCTTTGAAAAATATACCTACAAGACCTACAAACACATATAAAAAGATGGGAAAAATGGTTAAGGGTTAGAGTATATGGATTTTCCTTGGTCAAATCCCACTTTGGTAATTAAACCCTTGACAAAGAAATGAAATGAAAACAAAAAAGGAATGATGAATAAAAAACATACAAGTGTCTTAAACTCACCCAAACCTTATTATTGAAGTTTGAAGATATGCCAAAGGCTACTCCAAGATGCTTGATAATTGCTTGACCAAATGATGCAATGATGCTTTGAATGAAAGAATGCTAACTGATATCAAATGAGTGAATGAGATGAATGGGAGTTAAAATGGATGGAAAAACACTTATTTATACACACTTATGCCCTAACAACCCAAGAATACAATATCATAGGTTGATATAAGGTCTTAATGAAAAACCTGAAGGAAATCAAGGACTCATTCACCACCCATGGTGAATGGGTCCCACTCTAGGCTTGCAAGTGGGTGTTAGGAATGAAGTTGCTTTTAATGTTTTTTGTCATGTTTGTATTCAAAAACAAACATAAATAAGGAATATAAGTACATAAAGGGGCCAAATAAAGCATAATAAAGGTGTAATTAGTGATGAAAAGACTAGAAAAGTGTGGGTATGTGCAGGATCATGATAGGCCAAAAAGTGGTGATATGATGGGTTTTTGTAGGGTATGTGGCTGACGATTTTTTTTACCCAAAATTAATGAAACGAAAATGGTTTTTAAAGGAGATTCTCATATTTCCACAAATATAAAATATGCTTTACTTTGAATTTAATAAATTATTATTATTATTTTTCTATTTAAATTACAACTAAAGTCCTGATTGATAGTTTGATTGAAAAGCATCTATAGCTTTCAAATAGTATCACATTTTTTGAATCCAAAATATGTGTCACATTCTATGCTTTGCATACTATAAGATTAAAAAAAGGAAATGAATTCCATGAATTTTTGACCAAGTTAAAGTGGTTAGACATACAAATCTTTTTATTTTTTAAAAGTTGTAATAAAAAATTCATAATTAATTATTTACTTGGAAAAAAATTACAAAAAAATATGCATCACATCAAAACATGAGTCCTCTACTTATATATAAAATCTTATAAAAAAAATATTATCATTTTATTGTGGTTAGGGTGGTCAGACAGACACCTAATTCTTATTTTTCCCCTAAAATTTAAGTACTACTACATTGAAATTTCAAATTTTCACCAAATAGTTTTTTTTAAATAAACCTAGTAGTTTAGAAACTACATTCAATTTGCTACAAATTCTATTCTTACATATTTTTGAAATAATATAGATAACTTATTCAAATTTTTATGTCAAGTTTCCTAACTCTGATTTTTTTGAAATTTTTGCCACTTAAGGGCCTATTTTTTCCATGATGATCCTACACATACCCGCGTGAAATCTTGTTACAAGACTTTATAACACTTTGAAATAAGAATTGATCAGGGATAAAAATGGAATATTTAGATGAATTATAATAATAAGAGTCTAGAAAAGTGTATAAATGTGTGGGTATGTGCAAAATCATGATGGGCCAAAAAGTGGCAATATGATGGGTATGTGTAGGGTATGTGGCTGATGATTTTTTTTTACCCAAAATTAATGATATGAAAAGGGTTTTTAAAGGAGATTCTCAGCTTTCCACCAATATAAATTATGTTTTACTTTAAATTTAATAAATTATTATTATTCATTTTCTATTTGAATTATGACTAAAGTCCCGATTGATAGGCTGATTGAAAAAAATCTATAGCTTTCAAATTGTATCACATTAAATAATTATTTTAATTATTTAATTATTCATCCACCATTTCTTAAATTAAATAATTGTTGTGATTATTTAATTTAACTATTCTTAGCCAAGCCCTAAATCTCAACTAATTTATTGAGTTTTGGTCCATCCTTAACTCTTTTCTTCTCAATTAATCTCATTCATTGATCATCAAGTACATCCTAAGCCTATTAGGTCTTTGTCTTGATCTAATGAAGCACCTGATGTGTCTAGTTTATGGTTTAATTTTGGTGGAATGTATGATCTATTTTTTGAATGTTCTTTAATGAATGTTCTTTAAGATAGTTACAAATATGCAATTATTGTGTGTACTAATATTGCCATGTAGATACGATTTGAGGCCACTAAATTGAGAAGATTTTGCTAGCTGGTCATTCACCATAATGATTAACAAAGTGGTTATGCAAAGCTCAATGAAGGGAATACTATAGACAATGAGAGATTCCTCATGCAAATAGATTTCTAACCACCTTGTAAATGATCTTTATTGTTGTTGAGTGAATATAGATGTTACTACTGTGCTAAATTTGTGTTGATTCAAGAACATCTAACTAGATTCCATGCATGTGTAACTACCTCTCCACTTTCTTTCATTTCACTAAAATGGTGTCCTCCTAGTTCATGGATTTGACCACCTTGTTTAGTTAGTTGCTTCTTTTCCTATAAATAATATTTGAATGCTTCTTCTCAGAAGGTTGTGTGATCTGATGACGTACTTGCATTCTTAGTTTTTAGCAATATAGTTAGACTACTCTATTGTACTCATGTTTTCCAATGAATAAGATGAAGTTATAAGTTTGTGCATCTAAGTTTACATTAGTTTTAGAGGATACTCATCCAAGGGGGGCCCACTTGGTGAGCATTCCATCCTTTAGTTTTTTATAGTTACTTTTTGTTCAACAATTAGTTAAGAATATAGCACTAATTGTTCATATAGCCACTAGAATTCCATTATGTGATTGTTCCTACAACCAAAGCAAATAGAGTAGTTTCTTGTTTGTTTGCTCAAATTTTCATTTCTTTCATTCATTTCATCTTAGCATAGTTTTTGGTTGATGTTCAACACTTATGATATTTCTTTCTAAGCAATTTACATTCAACATTATGTTTTTCTTAGATGTAGAATGAATATGGTTATTTTGGATCCTTAGTGCACATACTGTGCTAACCCATTTCAAGTTCACATCCTTGGGTTCACAAGTTAAATGCACCTTCATGATGATTGAATGGCTATTTAGTTTAGATGTCCAATATTTGAATCATAGCTATAAGGGCTTAGTTGTCAGATCATTGTAAGAGACCAACATTTTTGGCACCATTATCAGGGATGGTGTCAAACTAGGGAGTTCTTTGGAGTCATTGATAACTTTCTTGTTGTAGTATTTCTAAAATTTGTTCTTAGTATACCCCTCATTTAGGAAGTAATGACCCCCCTTATTCTTTACCAATTCTTTGTGTGAGCTAGCTAATAGTGAGTTGATACTACATGCATAGAGGAAGGAGAAGAGATGCTTATGGGAGATTCCTTCCTAACAATCATGATCCATTCTAGCTAGTTGAATATTAGAACCTGCCAAGAGAAGAAGAAGAAGAAGATCCATACCCCTTTGTTGATGCATTTCCTGATCTAACTAGATTTGAAGTTTCCTTTGAAGATGAAAATTAGCTTGAGAATCCCTTTGCTTTGGAACTACACCAAACAAACATGGGTGATGCAAATAGGAATAGACCTAACCAACTAGATTTCTTTTTCCCCATTTCTCATTAGAATGAAGTAGACAACCTAAAAAATATCGCTACTTTAGTCCTTCCTAATTTTTATGGACTTGTCACAGAAGATCCTGATACCTTCTTATTTGAGTTTGATATACTCTGTAGGAGTTATGACTATACCATCAATGTCCATAGGCTTAAACTATTTCCTACCACTCTAAAATAAGTTGCATTAAGATGGTTCATGAGCCTAGGAAGAGATACTATGGAGACATGGGATGACATGAAGACAAAATTCCTTGAGAAATACAAGGAGTATTGCAGGGGCAGTGACATGAGAGGAGGTGAAAATTTTTGGATGTTGCAGAAGGAATATTAGAGCCTGGAGGACTACATTGCAAGGTTTATATTTTTCCTACAAAAATCTCCACACCATACACTTAATGAAGACTCACAAAAGTTTATTTTCCTAAGAGGAATTAATGACAGTTGCACTAATGCCTTGGACCTGATGGGAGAAGGATATATCTCCCAAGTTCCTTGGGAGGATATCAAAAGGATATGTCAAAACTACTCTAGGGAAGCTTCAAAGAAAGGGAGAGCTTACTAATATTCTATGGGTAAGTCATCTACTAGTAGAGTTTCAAGAATGGAGATTACAAATTTGTTGGTAGACCTTAAGCAAGACATTATAAAAAATCTAGCTACTCGACTGGATACACTTCATGCCAAGAAGAAACAAGAGGAGGTAGAGGAAACATCAGTAGAGTATTGCACCCATTGTAGACAAAAGAAGGATTATAGATGCAAGATGGTAGCTAATAATGAAAGGAAGCAAATTGCACCCAAGTTCAAGCCAATTCAGATTGAAGAAGATCAAGTCTACTATGTTGCACAAAGGAGGCCTTGGGCTCCAAGACAAGGTATGCCACTAGATCCAATCTCTTTTTTTGGGCCATATTTCAATTCTTATTCATCTGGTAACCAATGGCAACCCCTATATCCATCCAACTATTGAGGATATCCACCACAACCTTGGAGTAACCTTCCAAATACCTAGCCTAATCATCAAAAATCTCCACCCCAATGGCAAGAACCTTAGGGAAATTGGAAATTGTTTCAAGGAAATTGGCAGCCACCCCCGGAGAATTGGTAGCAATTTCAAGGAAATTGGTAGCCACCCCCAAGAAATTGGCAGCAAACAAATCAATGGAGGGGAGGACAGCAATGGCCAAACTAGCCAAATAGCTACATGAAGCCACCTTCTTAGCCCCAACAACCTACTATAATGCCTCCTCCTGCTAATTCAAGTTCAAATCCACCTAAATCTACTTAGCTACTAGCTCAACCCACACCTAATCCAAATAACAAACCACATAAGTAGTTTGTATACTTTGTTGATTCAAATCAATTCTTTGCATATCTTGTGAGTGTGAGTGACATCCACTTACATTCAAGAACTACTATACCAGCTCCTTCCACACCCATTATCACTGAGCTTCCTATACAAGAAGAGGAGCCTCTGAATACTCTCATTCATCCAAGTGCACCTCAAAATCCTGAACCAGTCCCAGTCAAATAGACTAAACAAGAACCACCATTTCCTCAGAGATTGGAAGTTTCCAAGAAGAAGAAAGAAAAGGGGGACATGACTTTTGACATTATAGATCAGTTGAAGCATATATGTTTCTGGATACCCCTATTTCAAGCCATAAAAGATGTTCCAATCTATGGCAAGGCAATCAAGGAAGCATGCTTCAAGAAGCTAGGCAAGAAAAAGAAAGATCCCATTATGGTTCATGTGGTGGGGCAGCTAGCTAATATCATGCTTGGGAAAGTGATTGTCCCTAAGTACAATGACCTAGGTAGTCCTATGGTAGGAGTTTCTATAAATGGGATCCAAATAAAGAATGCTCTAATTGACTTGGAAGTAGCAATAAATGTAATGACTAAGGATATCCTGCGGCAACTAAATGTTGCAAGCATGAGAACTACTCCTACTATCCTGCAGCTTGCTGATAGTTCTACTATTTAGCCTGATGGTATAGTAGAGGATATTGTGGTAATTCTAGACTCATGGGAGTACCCAGTAAATTTCATCATTCTTTCTCTTAAAGCCACACTAGGCATGTATCCCATTATTATTTGAAGGCCATGGTTAGAATTAGTAGATGCATATATTGGATATAGGATAGGAGACATGACTATTTCTGATGGAAAGAGCACCAAAAATCTTGCTCTTTATCCTCCTACTCAGCCATCCCATGATGAGGATAATATTGTATGGCCACACATTGGTGAAGAGGCCAAGGAAGTTAATTCTATGGTGCATGCAGCTTATGATGTTAGGCAAGAGCTCTTTCACGTAGCTTCAAGATGAAGATGAAGTATTGGCCAACATCATTTAGAATCATTATGAAGTGTAGGAAGCGTCATATTCTCATTCTATTGTTCCAGTCAAGACACTTCTGCCTACTCTTCCTACATTCGTTCTTCCTGCAAATGCACTTCCTATAACCACTCTTCCCACAACAAATCTTCCTACAGTTGGAATTCCTATAGCAATAGGTATGTCCCATGAATTACTGCCATATGAACTCAATGTACCATGTGTTAATGAAGCAGCTATGATAGAGTTAACTACACAAGTGCAAGTGGCAAAAGGAAAATATTTTCACATCAATAGAAAATTGAGTGAAGAACAACTATCATTGAAAGCCTTACTAAAGACCCACCAGCATGCATTTACATGGGACTATCATGATATGAAGGGATTGACCTTAAGCTTTGAACTCATGGAATTTACATTAGAGATGATTGTACCCCAATTAGATAGCCACAAAGAAGAATTAACCTTGCACTAAGAGAAATTGTAAAAGGAGAACTATAGAAATTGCTAGATGTATGATTTATTAACCCCATTTCAGATAGCTAGTGGGTGTCTCCATTGGTGATTGTGCCTAAGAAAGGAGGGAAGTGGCACATTTGTGTTGATTACAAGAAACTTAATGCTGCCACCCAAAAAGACCATTTTCCTTTACCCTTCATAGATCAAGTTTTGGACTCACTTGTAGGAAAAAAATACTTTTATTTTCTAGATGGATTCAGTGGCTACAACCACATCCAAATTGCACCTAATGACCAGAAGAAGACCACCTTTACTTGTCCATTGGGGACCTATTCCTACTTAGTACTCCCATTTGGCTTATGCAATGCACCTGCAACTTTTCAGAGGGTGGTAATTAGCATATTTTCAAACATCTCTCATGTTTGCATGGAAATTTATATGGATTATTTCACCACCTATGGTGCTGATTTCAATAAAGCATTGGAGAATCTCAGCAAATTCCTACAAAGATGTGAAGACCACAATCTATCTCTAAATATTGAAAATTGTTTTATGATGATGTAGGAAGGTGTAGTTCTTGGAAACTACATCTCTCACAAGGGAATTCAATTAGACCCTACAAAGATTGAGGTGATACAAAATCTATCCACACCTACAAAAAAAAATATTTTAGGAGTTTATTGGGACATGTAGGCTATTATAGGTGGTTCATCAAGGATTTCAGCAAAATAGCAGCACCATTGTATACTCTTCTCACCAAAGATGTTGAATTTCAATGGACAGAAGATTGTGACAAATCATTTTGATTTGAAAGTAGCTTTGAATTATGCTCCTGTACTCAAAGGACCTAATCGGGATCTTCCTTTTCATATCCATATAGATGCATCAGACTATTCCATAAGAGCAGTTTTAGTATAGAAAGAAGGATCCATTGAAAATTCCATTTATTTTGTCAGCAAAAACTTGCAAGGAGCTTAATTTAACTATACAATGATAAAAAAAGAAATGTGGGTAGTGATCTATGCCCTAAAAAATTTAGGCACTACATAATAGGCTATCAAATCTTTGTGCACACCGATCATGAAACCATTAGATATCTCATAAACAAGCCCATAATCATTGATAGGTTGGCAAAATGGCTATTGTTGATGGAGGAGTTTGACATAGCCATTGTGGATAAACCAAGGAAGGAAAATGTTGTTGAAGATTTTATTTCAAGGCTGATTACATCAAAAGACAATCAAGCCATAGATGACTCTTTCCCTAATGAGCACTTATTCTCCATTAGTGTACAAACACCTTGGTATGATGACATAGTTAACTATCTAGTCATAGGGATAGTTCCTCCCCACTTCTCTCCAAAAGAGAGAAGAGTGTTCATTGAAAAATATTTTCCTTTTTCATGGATTGCTAGATGTTTGTTTTACACTAGGCCAAACCATGTCATGAGGATATGTGTGAGAGAAGATGATACATATGATATTTTGCATGCATGCCATAATGAACCATGTGGAGGACATTTTGTAGCAAAGAGGATAGCAATGAAGATTTTGAACATAGGATATTACTAGCCAACACTCCACAAGGATGCAGGAAGGTATACAAGAAAATTTGATCGATGTCACAGTATGGGTAGACCAACCAAATCTAATGAGATGCCACTTTTCCCTTAGGTAGTAATCACTCCATTTGACAAATGGGGACTAGATTTTGTAGGACCCATTGACCCTCCATCAAATGGTAAGTCTTATATCTTATTTTGCATTGATTATGTAACTAAGTGGGTAGAAGTTAAGACCATGAACTATGCAAGAGACAATAAGGTTGTTGAATTTCTTTATGAGGAGATTTTCATAAGGTATGGAGTTCCAAGAGAGATAGTTATTGATCAAGGGGCTCAATTCACATCAACCCTTATTGTAGCATTGATCAATGAGTACAACATAAGACATAGGAAGTCTACTCCTTATCACCCTCAGGCCAATGGTAGAGTTGAGGTGACTAATAGGGAAATTTAAGCCATCCTGACCAAAACAATGGTTGTTCATAAAAAGGATTGGGAAAATAGGCTACCAGAAGTTTTCTTGGTCTATAGGACAACCTAGAAGACAGCTATAGGCTTCATTCCTTTTGAGTTGTATGGAAAGACAACCATGATGTCCATTGAATTTGAACATAAGACTCTTAAGACTATAGTAGACTTTGGGATGGATGTCTCTGAGGAACAAAGAGAAAGAATCATGTAGTTGAATGCTTTAGATGACATGAGGAAAGAAACCTTGCATCACATAGAGGTAGTGTAGAATCAGAGAATCAAGTGGCATGATAAATTCATCAAGGACAAGAAATTCCAACCAGTAGATTGGGCCTTTCTCTATGATTAAAGATATCAGGATAATGCAAGAAAATTGCAGACAAGGTGGCTAGGACCATATGAGGTTGCTAAAGTATACCCCAATGGTGTTGTTTAGCTAACTACTATTGACGCAATCAGAATTAAGCTACTTGTCAATGGTCATCAACTCAGATTGTATCACAAGCCAACTTCCAAAGAGGATTTCCTACAACAATTCACTCAGCATGCAACACCCAAGCTTCCTGCAACCAAGGGAAGTGGACCTAGTGTCCCTCCTTCTGGCTAATTAAAGTATGTACTTGTCATAATAAATAATTCTACTTTTGTGGGAGTCCATTTCTCCACCCACCCACCCATCTTCCCATCCATCTCCACCTTTCTCTCTCTTACATCACTTCAATTCATTCCACTTCACCTCATTCCACCTCATTTTCATCAATTGTTTAACTTATTTCTTAAAAGGCGACTAGTAATTTCTTCTTGATCTTTGCAACAAATCTTCCACAAATCCAGGTATGTGCACATTAATTGCTATCTCTTAATTGTCTTTAGTGCATTCATTTAATTTTTGTGAATCAATATGGACATTCACCATAGCATGTCATTATTCCTTGTCCCTGTCAAATCATCCTTACCACCTTGCATATGAGGACATATGCTCAAATTTAGGTTGGGTGGGGAAGATGTGAGTACTTTTTCCATGTGTCAGTCCATACTAGTCTACATCAGCAAAGTTTAAGTCAAGCCAATTTGAATTCTAAGTGAGATGATTGATTGTATGTGTGAGGTGACACCAACTACCATTGCCATTTTTCTCCATCATAACCTTCCTTTATTACTCATTTACTGCCATTATTGATCTTGTCATAATATGAAGTCACCAAAAGGGTAAAATAGAAAGAAAGAAAAAGGTAAAATGGAAAAGGGAAATTTAGAAAACGTTGGCATTGTAAATTTGGTAGTGTTGTGGGAAGGAAAAATTTAGAGAAAGATTGTTTGATTACAGGAAACTAGAAAATGGGAGGTGGGTTAATCAAGAATGAACCCATAGTTCATGACACATCACTATAGGATGCACATTCACAAGTTGGATTTAGACAATGTGGCTAGTTAGACTACTTCCTGAAGCCGAATGGTTTTAATGAAGACATTGCATTAGAATTTTCCTAGACATTGTCTAAGGGAAAAGCCATGGTAAAAGGGTTGGAAGTATTTTCTATTGAAGAAAGAATTGTAGAGGTTATAGGGTTGTTTTCCAATAGTGAGAATTACCCTGCTTCTAGAGATGCCAGGTCCCCTAGGGTTGAATTTACAAAACCTAGTGACCCTCCATTGAGTGTGGACAAACAAGGTGCAAAAAGGACCTCTCTACCCAAGCCATGGAAGAAAATAGCTATTTATGTTATAAAATATATCACCTATGAAGGACGTCAATCAAATATAAACTTTGTGCACTTTAAACTCTTGAATCACATGAGGCACGGGAGGAGGATGAATGTGCTAAGCATGCTATACCACATTCTTTCAATCATGGTAGTCGAGACTCAGAAAGGTAGGGACAATTCCATTTCCTTCCATTGTTTGATTAAATTGTTAGTTAAGAAGTCTCTGCATGATGTATTTGTGATGACTTGGGAAGAATTCATAAAAATTGATCAAATTAGACCAGATCATTTGTGACCTATAGTTTTACCTTAAAACCATAGGTCTAGCAGGATATTGACAATGGTTGAAACCACTCTTGGTGCTTCAACCTCTAGTGCAGGCCCTAGTGCAAACCCTCTTGCAGTAGAAAAAACCATAGTGATTAGTTCTTCTGAGATAGAGCATTCAAAAAAGGAAAGATCCTCTCCAAGTTCTAATGATGATGTTCCTCTTGGAATCCTAATGAAAAATAGGGCACAAAAGAGAGAAGCATAAATAAGAAAAGGAAAAGTTAAAAAGCAGTCGATAGAAAAAGAAGTACCAAGCTCTAGGAAGCAGAAGGCTGACACTGTTCATCCTACAACTAAATAAAAATGTGAAAGACCTCCCAAAAAATCAAGACCATCCTTTGATATGCCTCCGCAGGAAAGCCCTAAGTCTAGAGAAATATCACAAGGGGACACAAAAGATCCAATGGGGTAGGTAAATGTCAAGGAAGAGGATATATTTGAGAAAGCAACAAACATAACTCTAGTAGATCTTGTTGATATTGCAGAACAAGTTGAGAATCAAGTGTATGAGGAAAAGTAGCATGAGCAAGAATAGGAACAAGAAGCCCTACAGCTAGAATTGACTGAACAACCTGAATCCCTACAATTGGTACTATATCAAGAGCAAGCATTAGTGCTAGGAAAAATGTTGGTAGGAATACATAATCCCCCTAATTTTTCAATGCACATGATAGCTATGCATTTATGGAAAGAGATGCAAAGAAGAGAAGAGGAATGGAAAGAAGAGAAACGTAGACTGAAGAAAGAAATTCAAAAGAAAGATGAGGAGATTGAAGACAAGGATGAAGAAATTGCTACTTTAAAGAAGAGGGTGGACAATATGACAGCCTTCATACCCCAGATAGTAGAATGTAGGGGCCCTCCAAGGGTTTATGATTTGCATTTGAAGGATAAATATCTTTCTTTTAAGCTAGCAAGGATTGTCTTAGGTTTGAACCCTTCCATTGAGACTCCTATTGAATTTTTTAATGCTTATCAGATTGGTTCCTGTGAGATGAAGAATTTGTTGTGTGAATTCTATTTGGACAATTGTGTTGTGACTCAAGACCATGATTGAAATCCACTGTTATATGTTGGGGATGTCCAATTAAGGGCATTTATGTCCTAGGTACAAAATGAGATCAATTAGGGACAACAATACAGGGCTTATAAGCAAATGGAATCCAACATCCCTCTGCCCATTAGGGGTGAATCAAGAAATCCAAGGGACATTTACAGAGATTGGCACAAAATGTTTCTCAGAACTAGCTATGGTAATAGGATTATGCATTGGTTAGAAGCAGGTTATAGTGAAAATGAGGTGGTGGCAAAAGAAAAAAAAGAAACTATGAAAAGATACCTGTCACAAAGATGAAACAACCTAACTAATGAGCTAAAGCAATCTGAGTCCCACTCTATACAAAACTATGTTGCAAGAATTAAAAGAATTGACAGATATATACAAATTAGGATGACAAAAGGAAAATTCTAGCTTCCATTGACTTTTTAGCCACCCATCCTAATGTGGCCTGTACAAAAATATAGTTTTTACCACTATGATATTGCTGCAAAGAGATAAATATGGAATAGATTGGATAGACAGTAAGTGTTCTATTGGGATCCTGATTCATGCACAACAAACACTAATGTAGGATAGTTGGAAGTTGCAAATTTTAGGGCTTTGACTAAGAAAAAGAACAACCCTTACCCTACTAGAGGACCAAAAGAACCTTTGGTTGGGGGGAATGTTGAGTCTAGTTTATGGTTTAATTTTAGTAGAATTTATTATCTATTTAGTGAAGTTGTCATGAACTTTAATTTTTGAATGTTGATATTTCCTCAAAACCATAGACATTGGGCCTAATTTTATCTCTGCAAATCTTTAATGACATTGACATGTTATATGGACTATCTTTGTTAATTCTACATGTGGATTAATGAATGTTCTTTAAAATAGTTATAGATATGCTATTATTGTGTGTTCTAATATTACCATGCAGATATGATTCAAGGCCATTAAATTGAGAAGATTCTATCAACTAGTCATTCACCATAATGGTTAACAAAGTGGTCATGCAAAGTTCAATGAAGAGAAGACTATTGATGGTGGGACATTCCTCACGCAAACCAAGTTGTAACCACCTTGTAAATGATCTTTATTGATGTTGAGTGAATATAGGAGTTACTATCATGCTAAATCTGTGTTGAGGCAAGCATGTCTAACCAGATTCCATGCATGCATAACTACCTCCCCACTTTCTCTACTTTTGCTAAAATGGTGTCCTCCCAATTCATGGAGTTGACCACCTTGTTTAGTTAGTTGCTTATTTTCCTATAAATAAGAGTCAGATGCTCCTTCTCATAAGGTTGCAAGATCTAATTATGTACTTGCATTCTTATTTTTAATTAATACAACTACATTGCTCTATTGTACTCATGCTTTTCAATGAATAAGATGAAGTTATAAGTTCGTGCATCTAATTTTACATTAGTTTTAGAGGATACTCATCCAAGGGGGGCCACTTGGTGAGCATTATATCCTTTATTTTATTTGAGTTTAGTTATTACTTTCTATTTAGCAATTAGTTAAGAATTTGGTGTTGACTGTTTGTTACAACAACTAGAATTCCATTTTGTGACTATTCCTACAACCAAAGTAGAAAGAGTAGTTTCTTGTTTGTTTTCTCATACTTTCATTTATGTCATGCATTTCAACTTATCATGGTCGTTGGTTGATGTTAAACACTTATGATATTTATTTCTAAGCAATTTTCCTTCAACATCATGTTTTTCTTAGTTGTAGAATCAATATGGCTACTTTGGATCCTCAGTGTACATATTGTGCTGACCCATTTCAAGTTCACGTCCCTAGGTTGACAAGTTAAATGCAACTTCATGATGATTGAATGGCTATTCAGTTTAGATGTCAAATCTCCAAATCACAATTGTAAGGGATTAGTTGTTAGATCATTGTAGGAGGCCAACAACACACAAGAACTAAAATTTGAAACCTCGCCACCCTAAGACAAATATGTGTGGTGGGATCCACCTCGGGTGGAAAACTATAATTTCAGAGGAGGGGAGTGTTGAAGAACCCTATACAGATGGTATCCCTAGAACAAGGAGGAAACTTGGATGAGATGTTGCTACCTTTACCTCTACTAGTGGCTATTCCCTTTCTCTCTCTACTTGATCAACTAAATCCACACCTATAATAATTGGATCCAAGTGAAGTGATGGCTTTCAACCCTACTAGGATCTTGCATGGGATGTTGCCACCTTTACTTATTCTTGTGTCCCCTCCATCTCTACCACAAGTGGTGGTGTCTATACCTTCACTACTTTCCTTTCCATTCATAAATGAAAATGCAACTACTACTATAAATTTTATGTCATTTTCCCCTACCTTTTAACTATACCTCCTAAGGACCTTCTATTAAAACTAGAACTAGTTATTTCCCACCTGTAGTGATGGACCCCACTGACCAAGGGCAAGTATCGGTGTTTGGTCTTCCTTAGGTGGTGGGGTCTTGGAATTATAACTAAAATAAGGTGAATGTGTGCCCCACCACCACCCTCAAGAGAGCTTCTATCCTTGGTTGGTTATCTACACATAGGGGTGGGTGGAAGGTGGGTGGGAGGGAATAGAAGGTACAACCCCACAAAAATAGCATCTACCTCCTAGAGGGCCACCCACCCACCCCTGTAAGAGGAGATAGTTGGGTTGGGTGACCAACTATAGGGTGGGAGGGTGCCTACAATTATATGGTAGTTGTGGGTGGGTGGATATAGTTTGGAAAATCCCCTCCCAAGGAAAATATAGGATTTGATGTTGGTGGAGATGCTAGGGGACCCTACTATTCTATGGCAGGAGTTTTAATGATCACTATTGTAAATGCACCAATGAGATCATGTACTTATTTATCTTCATCCCTCCCATCCCAACAATAAATTTTCTTATATAATCTTTCTTTGTTCCATCAACACTTGCTCATATCATTCCCACCACCCATTGTGGACCCCACAAACCTATGGGAAACCAAACCCACTATCGAAGAATATAGTCAGTGGGGTCCATCAAGGGGAGAGGATTCTAATACAAATCTTGGATGGGGGGTGCTCTTTCTATAGTTGGGCATCGCCTACTCAACTCACACACACACACACATATACCCATAGCAGACCCCACCAACCTAGGAGCAACCAAACCCACCATCGAAGAATATGGTCGGTGGGGTCCGCAAAGGGGAGAGGATTCTAATCCAGCTCTTGGATGGGGGGGCTCTTTCTATAGTTTGGCATCTCTTTCTCAACTCATATATATATATAGAAAAGTATCATTTTTCCTTACTTAATTTGGGAATAATTGTCATTGAATGAACCTAATTTTTCCCAAGTTTAATGTTGCAATGTGTTGTAACACATTCACATTGATCTTGGGCCCCCTTTTAATAAAATGTACTTAATTTTTACCTAATATTTTAAGTGTTGTAAAGTGTTGTAACACACTTTCACACTTATCTAGGGTCCTCTTAGTTAATTTTGTTAACTGGAGTTAATTATCCCCTTTAATTCAAATTTAAGCCTTATTGGTGACACCTTCTGAAGATCTATCCCGACACCCATAATTCAAATTATATAACATTTAATTTAGAAAATTTGAGGTCCTAGAAATTGGTGCTAGGACCCATTCATCCTAGGTGGCTAATGTGTCTTCCCTCTATGGGACCCCCCTTTTTTGGCATATTCTACATGGTTTTTTAATGTTCTTTCACCCCCTGAAGGCAAGGTCCTAGAAAAAAATGCTAGGAACCATTCGCCCTAGGTGGTGAATGGGTCCTCCCTTAATGAGGAACCCCTTTTTTAATTTCATTCTAGTGGGAATTTAATAATGTTTGTTTCTAGATCTGGTGTCAGCTTGAATTATTTGAATTTTGAGGTTAATCTCTTAATTTAGTATAAATAAGGGGTTAATTCACATTGTTTATCATAGAAATTTTATGAAGAATTATAGATCACTTCAAGAGAGTTTTCAAGGGAATTTCAAGGTAGATTATCAAGAGTTTGTTGCAGAAATTCAACATCATTTCATCATATCAAGAGCTTGGTGCATTCATGTATGTTGTTGAGCAAAGATAGTTGATGTAGCATTCAAGATACATATTGCAAGCATTGTTTCACATCTATTTGAGATCAATATTTACATTCTTCATGGCCACTACATGTTAATTTTTATATTTACACTCCAATACAACATCCAAGGTATCATCAATTACATATTTCATGTTCCATGCTTCAATTTCCTTATTTCATCATTTGGTTTAATTAACTAAATGGAGTTTGACTTAGGAAAACCCCTATTCACTAAAAACCAACATTTTTTCTCTCCTTGAATGGGTGTTTGTAGATTTATAATTTGAAGATCAAGAGGAGAAGAAGCTTGAAGAAATTTTTTCAAAGTTGTCAAGTTGCGAGATTGACCTTTATAGTGCAAGAACAAAGAATTGAAGCTACAAAATTAAGTTTAGGTTTTTAGGAGCTGATAACTAGGAATTTTAGAGTATTGAAATCAAGGAAAATAACCTAGATGTCAGTTTCAAAAACCCTAATAGGGACACATTTCCCACTAAAGGTGAATGAGTCCTTTTTTCCCTAAAAATAGGCTTCTTGTAGCAAGGTACACACCTTTTTAAGCTCTAAAAAAATCTCCTCATAGTTGCTATAATAATTAGGGTAAATTTCCAATTTTTATTTACATCTTTTGGCCCTCATAATTGCATAAATTGTAGTGATTGTGTGTGGAAAACTCTAGTGTTTTATCATCTTGATTCATCTTATCTTGATAAACTACTATATTTTTCACCTAATCATTAATGGTGAACCTGACTTATTAAACATTGCAATTTTCTGATTTTGAAGTCTTTCATTGCATCCTAGGTCAGATCTTACATTCATTTGCATCTCATTTTCATTGAATTAAGATATCATTTAAGATTTCTTGCATTGCATTCAAAATTGCATCTCATATAGGGTTTAGATTTGCATTGCTTTGCATCTCTCTAAATCTGAAAATACGAAGAAAAAAAAAATTGGTCATTGTGCATATCATTTAGATATCATTTATTTTCATTTGAAAATCAAAACAAAATTTCATTTCAACATAGGTCCTTGCATCCATATTTTCATTGCTTTTTCACATTACATTTTTGGGAAATCTAAAATTGAAACTCACTATCTCAGACCTAGAACTGAAAGACATTATTGAAAGCTTGAAAATCATTCAAAAAAGGTTTAAAAATACCTAACCATGACCCATTCACCCTTATTGGTGAATGAGTCCCTGATCAGGTCAAACCTAAACCTTCTAGCATCTAAAAAAGCATTAAAAATCACTCTGAAATCAACATAAACATCTCAGAAAAACCTAACTAGGTCTCATTCACCCTTACTGATGAATGTTTCCATGTTAGCTATTGATCTACATTTTCTGGAAATTAAAATCTTAGTTTTAGGCTTTTGTTTTCTGCTTGTTTTAGTTTCCTATTTTATTTTTTATCAAATTCATTGCATTTAGCTTAAATTGCTTCATTTCAATGCATTGTTAAAATTAAAAATTGCATCTACAACACCTAATTTTCAGTTTATTGCATTGTGTAATTAGTAAATTACATTGCATAGAATCTGAAAATTGTATTTCATTCTAATTTGTTTCATTGCCTCTTTCCATTTATGGTTTGCACACTAGGGTTGTAAAACTTGCATGAGCTTTACAACTTGGTGTCTTATTCACAATACTATTATAAGACATAGTTTTAGGCTCATATCATCCCATGATATCTCACTCACCATGGATCTTGGGTTTTCTAATGCTATTTTTGATAGTTTTGTTAATCAATCCTCCATGGCTCAAGATTTGTATACTTCCCCTCAAATCTCACTAGACAACCTCAACAAACTAGATGGAACATTTGAAAACTTACAAGCCCATATCCTTAGTGAATGAATATACATTAGCTTGGTTCCCATTATACAAAACCTAAGGAAAGTGCTTAAAACTAGAAATAGAACAAAAATTGTCTATAGTCTTATTCACTTCATTCATAACTATTGGAGTAAGGAAAACAATAATGATATACATGCCACAGTTAATTTTCCTAGTGAAACTAAGAATGATGTTAACATGGATGATGATAATGTGGAACCACATCCTATAGATCATGTGATAGAATTTATCGAAGCTATACCTTGTAAGGGCTCAAATAAAAATCCTCTTGACATTGCTTTCTCACAAAATGACATACTTAAACATGCACCTGATGGTCCTATTTACATAGTTGGTTGAATCAATGATAAGCCCACAAATGGGATATTAATTAATCCTATTTGTGGACTAAATGTGATCACTAAAGAATTATTATATGTGCATGAACTATATCAAGATACCTATGACAAAAAAAATCATGGATCAAGATGCATAATGGGTTTTCTTTCCCTACGATAGGCTCAATAGATTTCCCTTTAAAAGTGGGACTGAAAACATTATCTATCTCATTTTCCATCATTTCGTAATCAGACCAATTGTGTGTGAAGCTAGGATATCCATGGCTTTGCTCCATGAATGTTGTACCTTCGGTTGTGCATAAATGTATAAATTTTCCATTTGGAAATGATATATTTGCTATGCATCATAAAGGATTTAATCCTACACTAGCCTGAGGGAATTTTTCATTAGATTTCTTTTGGCCCAAGCCTATGGAACCTATCAAGCCTCATGAGGATTTCTTTTTCAAATTGAATATCAAAAGTTAAAGGAAAATAAAATACAATAATTATCCCTTTGAAACATTCTTCAACCTATAAATGAAACACCTATCCTTGATGAAGCAATGATTGAACCAAAAGCTCTTTCGAACATATAAGAACAACATATAGAAAAACCTCCCATAATTTCCCACAAGAGACCATGAGATAACACAAATAATCATGTTGTCCCTCCTAGAGTCAGAAAAGTTTACAAAGTCCAAGAGAAAGTGATTGAACAACCTACTATTGTTTCTTCTATTCCTCCCCAAGGAAGAGAATGAACCTATAATTGACAAACCCACTCTTAAACAAACACAAATTGACATTAGATTAAAAAGGAATCAAAGTGCTAGAGAGCATAGATGTAGATGGCATGCTATTGCTCATAGATTACAAACTCAAGAAGACAAGAACATAGAAAATTAGAATCCAAACTTACTTGAAGTAATGCATGATGACTCTATAAACTCACCACAGCATAAACAAGAACATTCCATGGACATTGTCATTTGACCTCTTGTTGTGATAAATCTAGATGATGACATTGACATTGCAAAGATCAATGAACAAGTGCATGACGACTTGAATACATTGTTTTATTTTTCTATGAGCTTAGATGAAAAATTTCCTAAAAAGAGTCTTGAACTTGGTACTTCCCTTAGTTTAAGAATTTCTCTTGTCCCTTTGGCTAGTTTTTTTCCTTTGATTTATATCAACCAAGATTGGGATGCAGATGACCTGCTTTAGGTTGACTCACATGTGCCTTACTAGTCTTTTTCATTTTCCTATTTTCTTTATGTGATTGCATATGTGTAATGTGATCCCTCGTAATGTTTCATTTGATTCACCTCTATTTTTGTGCATTCCTCTGTGTACTTTTCATTCTTCTATATTTCATAATCATTTCAATTTTTTTATGTTTTCCTTTTGGGGATGACACAAGGCATCGAGACATTCTGGTCTCTTCCATGTTGACACAAAATCTTTTCTTTATCTTATTCATTTTTCTTGTTTTTTCCTTTTGGGGATTATGCAAGGTGTCAAGACATTTAGGTCTCTTCCATGTTGACCTAAAATATTTTCTTTTATCTTTTTCATGTGTCTTGTATTTTCCTTTTGGGGATGATGCAAGGCGTCGAGACATTTAGGTCTCTTACATATTGAACCAAATGATTTTATTTTTTATTTTTTATTTGTCTTGTGTTTTCCTTTAGAGATGACACAAGGTGTCAAGACATTTAGGTCTCTTCCATGTTGACCCAAAATCTTTTCTCTTATCTTTTTCATTTGTCTTGTGTTTTCCTTTTGGGGATAAAATAAGGCATCAAGACATTTAAGTCTCTTCCATGTTGACTCAAAATCTTTTCTCTTATCTTTTTCATTTGTCTTGTGTTTTCCTTTTGGGGATAAAATAAGGCATCAAGACATTTAGGTCTCTTCCATGTTGACCCGAAAAGCGTTTTCTTGGTTTTCACTGTATGTGTGTCATTCTTCTAGTTCTATGAGTATTTGGGGAATGATGACAGTTACATGCTCTATAACAATATTGTAGCAAAGACACATTGACCTTGAATCCATAGATCCATTATCTATTTATGGGGGTAACCATTCCTTCATATTTCATGACACAACTTATTTCAAAAACATATGACTTGGAATAAGGTTTTTCGAGGAAAGCTCTGATGTCTTGGGAAAAAAATTTGGCTACTTTAAACTAATTTCTCATAGTAATGGTGTAGCAACCACTTTAAAGTGTGGGAATACATCAATTACATCTTTTGACAAAATTTCATGGCATGTTTTTTTTTCTTGTGATGTGTCCTCTTCTTGGTGGTGTCATTTGGTTTGATATCCTCCAAGAGTGTATGATCTACTATCATGGCATGATGAAAATGAGGCATCCCATGAGTGACGATCTAACACCCTTGAATTTTCCTCTCTTGGAGACATTAGGAATAATGCTCCCTAAGAAGAAGACCTTACACGAACAAAGCAAAATCCTCTTTAACAAAAATTTACATACATGACATTACAAAAGCATTTACAAAAGCATTACATTGTGGTTCCTTATCAAAGTTGTTAGGAGGATAACTTTGGTATGGTATGAGAGGCTAATATGATTCTCTCATTTTCCATCTTCTTGGGATAACTCACCTAGTGAATAGATTGAGGTTCCACTACCCCAGAGTGAGAAGCATATATTACAAACAAACAACCCCATTCTACATCATGTTGGGACAGTTGTGCTTGATCCTTTTTTTTCTTTGCCTTTGACAGGGTATTATCATGTATCTTTGTTATTGTTTCATACTTAGCTGTCTTGAATGTCTATTTTAGTGTGAGTTTGATGTGGGGTCATTCTCTCACTAAAGTGGGGAAAAATGTAGTAACAAAAAAAGTATCCTTTTTCCTTAATGTGGGAATAATTGTCATTGAATTAACCTAATTTTTCCTGGGTTTAATGTTATAATGTGTTGTAACACATTCACATTGATCGTGGGACCCTTTTTAATAAAATGTACTTAATTTGTACCCTTTTTTTAGTGATGTAAAGTTTTTTAACACACTTTCACACTTATCTATGGTCCTCTTAGTTAATTGTGGTTAATTTGAGTTAATTAGCCCCTTTTATTCAAATTTAAGCCTTATTGGTGACATCTTCTGAGGATCTATCCCAACACCCATAATTCAAATTACATAACATTTAATTGGGAAAATTTGAGGCCCTAGAAATTGGTGCTAGGACCCATTCGCCCTAGGTGGAAAATAGGTCCTCCCTTAATGAGGACCCCCTATTTTAATTTCATTATGACGGGAATTTAATAATAATTGTTTCTAGATTTGGTGTCGGCTTGAATTGTTTGAATTTTTGGGTTAATCTCTTAATTAGTATAAATAAGGGGTTAATTCACATTGTTTCTCCTAGCAGTTTTATGAAGCATTCTAGAAATTTCAAGAGAGCATTATAGATCACTTCAAGAGAATTTTCAAGGTCATTTCAAGGTATATTATCAAGATTTTGTTGCAGCAATTCAAGATCATTTCATCATATCAAGGGTTGAGTGTATTCATGCATGTTGTTGAGCTAAGATAGTTGATGTAGCATTGAATATCCATATTGCAAGCACTATTTCACATCTATTTGAGATTAAGATCTACATTATTTATGGCCACTACATGTTATTTTGTAGATTTACACTCCAAGACAACATCCAAGGTATCATCAATTACATATTGCATGTTTCATGCTCCAATTTCCTTATTTCATCATTTGGTTTATTTACCTAAATGGGGTTTGACTTAGGAAAACCCATATTCACTAATAATAATAAAAATATATACGTGAATGTGTGTTTGCAAATTTACAAGTTGAAGTTCAAGTGGAGAAGAAGTTTGAAGCAAAATTCTCAAAGTTGTCAAGTTGCAAGATTGACCTTTATAGTATAAGAACAAAGAATTAAAGCTACAAAATTAAGTACAAGTTTTTGAGAGTTGATAACCAAGAAACTGAGAGTGTATACATCAAGGAAAATAACTAAGATCTCATTTTTAGAAACCCTAATAGGGACCCATTCACCACTAAAGGCGAATGAGTCCTTTTTTCCCTAAAAACAAGCTTCCTATAGTAGGTTGCACACCTTTTTAAGCTTTGAAATCTATCCTCATAGTTGCTATAATAGTTAGGGTAAATTTTTTATTATTATTTACATCTTTTGGCCCTCATAATTACATAAATTTTAGTGATTATGTGTGTAAAACTATAGTTTTTTATCATCTTGATAAACTACTATATTTTTCACCCTAATCAATATATATGTGTGTGTATATATATCATTTTAGGGCTATTCAAATGAAATGGGTGTGGGGAAGGTTTTTCTCTTCTATTCTATACATGATACAACTAGCCTCCCACCTCTCCATAATAGCTAGTAGGACACCCCCTCTATTAAAACTTAGGGTGAGCAACCACCCTCCCTACCCAAGGTGAATATGGATGATGGGGTCAGCCTCAAGTGGGAGAATTATAGTTCCCTCCCACTCAGGAATTATAGTTGAGGTAGATTATTTATTAGGAGTGTGTGAGGAAAAAATAAGCAACCCTTCAATTCAAGCTTTCAAGTAACTAGAAATGCACATTATATACCTACCGCAACCATTGGTCAAATAGGTCATGACCGTCATCAAGGTGGGATTCAAGAAATCTTCTTGGTTTAAATGGTTCAATCAATAGATACAACCATTCCTTATTTGGTTCTCCAGTCAAGTCCATCAATTGAAACTCCTACCTTTGCATATGCTAGCATGGGATAGAAATCCATGACTGGTGGATTGATAACTTTAATCGATGGAACAATTCAAAATAGGGGGCTCCACTGCAACTATCTCCTCCCACCCACCACTTTAATTCCTTATTCCAGCTTCTTTTCTACAACTATAATTAGAAGGGGCTAGCAGGATAATTAATTTGGTGTATTAGTTCATTGATTGATGAAAAGGAAGATTAATTAAATTCACTACTCCCCACCCACCCCTACTTGTATCCCAACCGCTACTATCCCATTGGTCAATGGGGTTGGTGGCCCTTAGCTCAATGGGGTCTATCTGACCCCACTAACCATATTCTCCTCAAGGTGGTGGGGTTGGTTGGAACTATAGTTTCTCACCCACCCGCTAAGATTCTCCACCAACCCTAGCATTAATCATCCTACCATTACTTATATCCATCCACCTACCCCAACTATGCCCCCCATGCTACCAGATGGGAGGGAGTTATAGATGAGGGAGGTAATATTTTGTTCATCATCCTACTAGCCAACTATAAGTAGGAGGGGAATTAAATACCCACCCTACTACCCCACAAAGGTTTATTAATGAAGTAGATTCATTTTTGGGAATAGAAGGTTCAGGTGGGTGGGAAAGTAGCCATTAGGGTGTGGAGTGACCCTAAAATTCTATGGTAGTTCAAGGGCATGGTTATTAAGAATCAAGTAAATTAATAAAGGGAGGGAATTGTAGATGAGGGAGGGCCTCCCACTTGAGCTAGACCCCACCACCCTAGGTGAGTATGGTCGGTGGGGTCCACAAACCCCAACATCCATATAGGCCTTGAACGGTGGGGTTTTGTAGGTAGTTTGATTGGACAACAATGCTTAGGGAAAGTACATTAGTCAAATAGCTCCAATAAGGAACCAAATGACATGACCCATGTATGAGTGGTCTTTGATACTCTTTAGATGTTGGCTCAGCATACCAACTTAACAAACCCTTTCTCTATAGGAAATGGAACCACCTAGCACTAGCACCAAACAACACAACTTTGCACCAAATAGAATTAGGCGAGGGTCGAGACCTAGTGATGCGTACTTTAAATAGATAGAACCATTTATGTAGAACCTTTTTTTCCACATATATGGTGATAGGGTATAGAGGGATGATGGACCATGCCCCCATAGATTGGTTTCTACCATAGAATTATGTGATAGCTTACTAAATAGTTGGCATTACTCAAATTTGTATGATCCAAAGATTCAAATAAATTTTCCTCTACAACAAAAAAGTAAGCTAGCTAAATAGAAATGGATATGCATGGATAGAAAGGAACCTTTTCTTAGATGCACATGTGAACTATTGTGAAATAATCCTTGTCCTCTCTATCAAAAATAGGCCCCCCCACCCAAGGAAAATAGGGTGGTGGGGTTTTCCCTAGGTCAAACTAGCTCATTAATGAGGTCACTCCAAAATTATTGCAGCTACTTTGGCACCTCTATCAAGTTGGTTTGACTAGGAATGGGAGGTTATGTCCATGTTGATCAGCCCTATTGATAATGGGTGGGACCTACCAATTGGATTTGATTACTGCTAAGTGGGATACATGACCTCCTTAAGAAGGGATTCTTTAATTCTTGGGTGGAGGGGCCCCTACTATTCACCCTAAAATTCCCTCCCTATTAGGTGGGGGGACCCTAAGAAACATTTAAGTTGCATATTATTGCATTGGGTATGATATAGTTCAAATGAGCCTACTGGAAACTATAGGCCTTGATTGAGGTCTAATTTGGATCAATCATCCATCTATCTCATTTGATTGGTAAATAAAGGGATTGATGTCTATCCCTAAAAATTGACCCAACCTGGTACATCCCATATGACCGAGATTGATGTCAAACTATATGGAAATAGAGTCACCCCTATTTTTCATAGTTCTATGTTGTGTTGTGTACATGATATCAATCATCAACAGGGTAGTTTTTCAAAAAATCCTTTTTCATATGACTCTTCAACTTAGTTGTATTAAATTTTGATGCAACTATCAAACCATTTCATCTATACATAGCATTTATTTTTGAGAAATTAGAGTTAGTAGTAGTTAGCAATAGTAATGCTCGAATATATACAAGGGTAATTTTGGTCATCCCTCCTCTTCCTCTACCCCTTAAATTTAGTCTATTTCGCCCATAAAATACATTAGTAGGAGATTCTAAAATGTTGATTTGATCAAGGGGAAGAGGGGAGTCCAATTTTACTCAATAAAATTCTTGGTATTAATCAACCACCCTACCCCTATCCCCACCCCTACTTTACTCCCTACTGTAAAATTATGGGCCCCACTATATTTAGGCCCTTGAAGCATGTTACATATAGATAGACCATAATTCCCAAAGACCCCACCACCTAAATTCATTACACCTTGACCTTTCATAACCTTTTACTAGTGATAATTTATAAATTGATTATAGGGTTTTGAGATGCTTAGAGCCCTCGATGGAGATTGGGGTGGGTGGGAAGGGGGCCCTCAAATCTATTATTATTGGAAACTTCATTCTGGGGTTGGGTGGGAATAGGTCCCCAACCCCCTATCAAAATATTAGTTGAAGGCCCCCAAGATGGTGGTATAGTTGTATATTAGTTGAAGCTGCCTTGGGAACAATAGTTCATGTGGGCATGTTATGTATAAATTATTATTTCTCTCAAGGGGTGGAGGCATTAAAGCTCCCCATGTTTTTGTGGAGCCAACCCCACCATCCATATTTTCCTTGGGTTGGCTAATAATCTATAGCATGGATTAGGGGATGATTGGTGGCAAGTATCTGATGGGGGTATCCTACCTGAGAACTAGCTTGATGCCTCCTAGGTGCATTGTTGTCTGGTTGGTTTTTTGAGTGTGGAGGGTGTAGATAGGACCTAATGGCTGCATGGTTGGTAGGTGAGAAAGGGTGGAATGATCCAATTGGTTGGGTGCCATTAAGGAGACTAGTAGGTTTTTTAGCTAGAGAGAACCTTCATTAGGTGGGTGGGAGAGGTAGGGGTGGGTAGGAAGAGATAGTTGGGGGTAACCTTGAAGTGAATAGTTGGGAAGGGGAGTGCAACAATATGAAGCATGGAATCCTTCCATCTAGAGTGAAGCATCCTTGGCCCCTACTATAGGTATAGTAGTAGAAGAGGGCCCTATTTATCCTACCTAGCTAGTGGGTAGGTTGGAGTGCTACAATTGATTTAGTAGATTATCAATAAAATATTGAAACCAAAGATATGTGATCCAGGGGTCAAGTATATATGTAGGAAGTTGAAAATAAAACTATCCTATTATTCCTTTAGGGCATCCAACTCTTTGAGGGAAAGAAATAAAGGGACTTTTAGGACCTTTCTATATCTCTTGGCCCACTTTTGATTGTTATGTAGTTAGGGGAGGTGGTATAGAAGTTGATCCTAGTTTCTCATGTCAAGCTCATCAGGAGGTGGTTTGGAAAAATTGTGCCACTATTATGTTGTAATGTAATGCATGTGGATCTGGCAAGGTGTTGAGTCAAGTTTTGTTATATGATATAGTTAAAATTGGTAGCAACAAAGACTGAGGTCCCTACTATATATAGATTATAAACTGCCTCAATCTAAGAAGAGTGATAATGTCACTTGAACCACACAAGAATGAGAGAATATATGGAGCATCCCCTATGACTAACCATCCTTGATCCTACCCTTGCTTAAGGGAAGGAGGAACAATAACTCCCATGTATGTCATGATTCCATGATTATAGGTGTGGCCAACTCAATTGAGAGAACTGGGGATCAAACATAATGAATTGTAGTGAGAAACAACAAACTAATGTTGATGCTTCTCAATCAATGGTGGGCCCACTCTATTCCATCTCAATAGGGTGGTCTAATTTGAATGCACCAATGGATGTGGATCTCTCATGCCCTATGATTCCTACACACAAATCATAATTCTTCCCATATCTCACTCAGTCCATTAAGGTCAAGAGAGAGGATCAATCATCTTTTTCCATATGGTTGAACTCCTTTTTCCATAGAATTTATCACTATTTGTATCAAGATATATATCATACAGTTGATGAATGAGATTGATTCATATCTATCTCTCTCTATATTGATATGAAGAAAAAAAGAGCTTTGGGAGGAAAGGAGTAACTTAGGGGTTGGAACATTTAAAACCCAATACTAATCCCTAGTTCATTTGACCCATGACTAGACCCCAGGGGAAGAGGGAGCATAGTAAATAGCTCATGGAACACCTCACTTGAGATAACCTCTTTCTTGGAGTGGAGACAAGGAATCATGTGTGGGTTCGGAGGGAGATTATAGTGGAAGTAGATTAGTTATGAGGGGCTAAGGTTGTCTATCTTTCCCATTGGTATGAAATAAATTAAATCTCAGCCACCCATTGAAGAGTGCTAAAAGTAGGGGTAGGGGGTTGGGGTCTTGTGGGGATAGTTTTGTCTTCTAGGTAGTGTAAAACACAAAAACTCGACTATGGGAAAGTAATACCATGTAAGACTAGAACTCAATCATTTCATTATCATTCTAAATGGGTCCAAATACAAAAGAGAATGGAGCACAAATAGAGTACTTAGGAACACATATTTGTACCCTATTCATTAAGTATTTTGCATCAACTAACTGAGAAATAAAGGATGGATGGATCTAACCGATGGAATAGTTTGGGGTGAGTATGAAGAACCTTGACATCAAAACCAAGTGATGAGGAATCAGGTTTCTCTAAGTTATTTATAGAAAGAGATGGGTGGTACTCAAGTTGTTGAACCCACTACTCCAACAAATGGAATGGGCCAAATCTATCTCATTTTTCTATATCCAAAAAAATTAGCTAAATTGTTTTCCTCACTCATTTCAATTCAAAAATTCAATTCATTTTCTTACAACATCCATGCAGCTCTAGAATGATATCCTCTTTGGGACACTTGATCAATGCACTAACATCCATCTCTCCCAAGAAAATCAAGGAGAGCAGAGTGTGTAGGAAAGTTATATTTTCTCAAAAATATTTTAGTGATGTTAGAAGATAGGGATTGCCTCTACTTCAATAAATAGTTTCAACCTCTTATACCGATCGGTTACTATTTTGATCCTATATCATATAACAATTGTGAACTCTATAGAAGTGATATGGATGTGGAATTCTAGCCACTCATCCATATAGAATCTATAAGATTTCCCTATTACTATTTTTTTCACTCAATAAACTGTGAGTTCCTTTTCCTCTCTCACTAATACTAATGCATGTGCCTCTGCTAAGGAAACTATAGTTCATACTTGCTATTGTATACGATGCAAGGGGGAATTACCCCACTAATGTGAAAGAATAAACATAGCTCGTATCATAGCTAAATACACCTAATACACCTATAATTTTGACACCTACAACTTATAAGATCATATTGACTCAACCAAGACCGAGAGGGGAAATTAAGGAAACCATTTTCCCTAATGGTTTCCACTAAGGAAACCATTCTCCCCACATCCATCTGGATTATTCGCTACCAATTCTCCTTCCAAATATGAGTTCACCTATATCTTCCCACCCACCCCTATCTTATATACTATAAAAAGGATTGGTTTTACTGATCAACTATTACTTCCCACCCACCCATAAGAAATGATGGGGATCAACCATATCCAAAGGCATAGTGAATCTATTCATATGGAATTGATGGACTATCAAGGTAGAGGACTTAGTGGGAATGAATAAGGCATGGTTGAACCACTTTCTTATGATCTAATTTAGTCATAGTATGGTTTAGGATATGAGGTATAGGGATGGTAACATATCTTTATGGTACAATGATCAGCTCATGTCTTTGAACCAAAGGTGTACGAAAGCTAAGGTAGCAAAATAACTTCCTACATTAATCTTGAGAAGAGGATAATGAAAAACTTTAATAGATCTTTAACAGTTACAAAAACTCAAACATAAATATCATGCATACCACAACACAGTGATTTACATGGGGAAAACCCTTTCAAGAGAAAAATCCCACACTCCAAAAGCCACCCAATATATTATTCAAAAATCATAAAGATTACAATATACTTGCAAAGAAATCTTCTCATAGGAGTAACACCAACTAAATCTCTAGAGGCAACACAACAACTATTAGACTCTTAGAATACATCACAATACACAATCGTAATACAATGCCCTCTTTATAGGTAAATTCAAGCTAATAAAATATTAGTCATCAAATCTAAGACCTAATGATGAGCAGTCTACATTTACAATAATAAAATATAAATAAAATTTTCCTTTTGGGGTAAAACCCCCCATGGCCCCATCGCCAATGTATCAATAGTACCTTATGTATCAATAGTACTTTATGTAATTGCAAGGTTGACACACATTATCCCAACAAAAGGGACATGAGTATTATCCCCCCTCACTAATGAATTACCCTTTGCACAACTAGGTCTAGATGATAAATAGGAGTTTGAACCATTCCCAGTCAATGTCACTAAGTCAAAATGTGTTGAGCACCCCCACTTCCACTCACACATTGCTTAGTCAGAGTTGGTCAATCGATTGGGGAATTACTTATATCACTAATTTTTGGATCGAAATGAAGAGGCAACCATTCCTATGAGGGGTGAGGATCATGAACAGTAACATGCCTATTGGTTGATCAAGCCATGCAACATATTTCATTTCATTTGAGGAATTGTGTCTAGCTACTGATCATGATATCACCAAAAAAGGGGATTACAATCCACCTCCAACACCTACTAAATTGGGGATAGCTCCTCATTGTTTGTCAGAGGATTGGTCAATACTAACATATTCTCCCTCCCACCCCTTACAATAGTAGGAGCCCAAGAGCCCACCAGCTAGGGCCCCAACCCCACTAACCAAAGGAGAGCATGGAAGGTGGGGTTGGGGTGGATCCCACCAACCATATTCTCAAACAAGCCTTAATCCAAATTAATTTTTCATACCAAATGCATTAGATCTATTTATAATCAAGATTAATTTCCCTAAAGGATGAGATCTATTGGGTAGGAGTTGAATTGAGGGGACAAAGACATGACACAACAATTTTCCATTCTCAAACAACCCATATTTTCCACACTGAACTAGCATTTGATAGATTATCTAACTTAGAGCAATCCAAGTCATTGGTGGGGGTTTGAGACATTAGCTAGTATTTTTCTATCCATTCAGATAGTGGTCGGCATTTTTCTAGCTATGCATTACACGCCAAATGTGGATCTAGATTTCAATAGCATAGAACATATCATGAGAGACATTGAAGGGGCTTGGTTGCTTTGTTATATGCATGATAATGGGGAAAACATGTTTTCCATCATGGTTTACCCCCATATTTTTTATGGGTTGTATTATGTGAGTTATGAAAGTCCTAGGGAATTCATTTGGTGCCTCGGAGTTGTCATCTCCCTATTAATGATTGTGACTAATTCTACAAGAAATGCATCACCTCGAGGTCAAATGACCTTTTAGGGAGCTACGATAATTACAAGCTCAGCTTGCACCATACCTGTAGTGGGAGATATGATCGTGACTTGGTCATGGGGTGGTTCCCTATGGATAATGCCACCTTAAATCATATATTTAGTCCTCATCATCCACCTTCCACATGAATACCTAGTTTCTCATATATCCCACCCAAGGAAAATAGGGTGATGGGGTCTTGGCATCCCATTATTTTGATATGACCATTGATAGATGAATTATCATGCAAATCAATCTCTACTTTAGGGCCTATGCAAAGCACACCTACCCCTAAGTGAGTGAAAGTTAAGAAGCAATTCAAGGAATAGGCCCTACTAGTCCCACCCAAGGAAAATAGGGTGGTGCAGTTTGATCAACATCATCTTAGCTTCATCCATAAGGAATAATGATACATGATACTGATGGAGGATACTTGCTCATTGGAAGCTAGTTGTAGTAGCTCCTCTCTACTCACCTCACCAACAAAAAGTAGTAGTTCTAGAGAGCCTAATGGCTATTTCCAATATATACTCTTATCTATGTCTCAAAACTAACTATAAACAATTTCACGTGATGACTATGTGTGTGCAAGACTCCACCATCCTATTTTCCTCAGGTGGGGGGTAAAGTCCTTAGAGAGTAAGTGATAAATTTTCCTTAAAGTAGTACACATGATGAATATTCATACCTCAATAACCAAACCCCTCAAGAATAGGTCTTGTTCTTTGGGTCAACATTATTTCATGCATGATTACCTCTTTGTGAATAGGAAATAAAAAATATACATTTATATTCTATCATAAATACCTGGAATGATCATACCACTTCTACTAGGAGTAGCCTTCTTAATGTTATCTAAACATAAATTAATGGCTTTCATGCAACATCGAAAGGGTACTAATGTAGTTGGATCATTCAAATTGTTACAACCTTTAGTAGATAGTTTGAAATCACCTATAAAAGAACCTATTCCACCAAGTAGTTCCAATTTCTCTCTCTCTAGACTATCTCAAGTGGTGACATATATTCCTAGTTAGGTTGTATGGGTCATTGTACCTTTTGATTATGGTATGGTATTGTGGACATAGTAAAAGCTCCCTTTTTGCTTGCTTGATTTGGGATTAATTAATGAAAAATTAGACTTAATGAGGCCTTGATTTAGTGTTTTGATGTGTTTTACACATCCATATTAGGTCTTGGACCCTTGCAAACTAAATAAAATGCATTTAACAATGTCTTGTAAAGGTGTTCTAAAGTGTTGTGAATCACTTTCATACTTTTCTAGACTTTCATCAAGTATTTAATTCTCATGGACCTATTTTCCCCTTAATTAAACATTGTAAAATATATTTAATTGCATTTTCACATTAATCTAGAAGGCTTGTAAATTAAACTTGACTTTAATATAGTATTGTAATGTATTTTACACATTCACATTGGATGTTGGACCTTTCTAGGCTGTGTGGACCTCATTTTAGTGTTGTAAAGTGTATTTAATCACACTTTCACACTGAATTTTGTGTCACAAGCCCTAATTACCATTAATATCATCTTTAATATGCCCCTATGGCCCCACATTATACATCTTGAGGCTTAATTTGATGAAATAACTAACAAAGTCATCATTTAAACCCAATTTATTTATTTCCTCATATTCCAGCTAGCAAAATGGCCCCTATGGGACCCATTCCCCAATAGGGGTGAATGAGTCCCATCCAGGTGGGACCCATTCCCCAATAGGGGTGAACGATTCCCATCTAGGTGGGACCCATTCGCCCTTCATGGCGAATGAGTCCCATGTGAGCCATTTTTTAGGGTTTAAGCGGGAAAAATTAGGTTTTAAGTTTAATTTTTCTTCATGTCAGCCTTAGGGATCAAATTAGTGGGAAAATTAGGTGGATTTCCTATAAATACAAGCCTCTAAATAATAATTCATAAATAATCATCATTCATTCATCATTCATCATGTCCTCAAGTCAAGCAAGCTAGGGTTTTAGCATTCTAAGTCATCAAAATAGCTTCCATGGACATTCAAGGGAAAATTCATCTTTTGCTACAAAAAATCAATAAATATCATCATAGAAAGTCTCTCCATTTTTTCATGCTTCATTATATTATTTCTCCATTTTGGTTTAATTACCTAAAAGAGGTTTCACTAAGGCAAACCCCCATGCCCTAACAATCAATATTTTCTCCTTCTCTCCTTGTGTGTTTATAGATTAGGTATCTTTAAGGCTTGGAAATCATTAACTTGATCAAGTTGAAAAGTTTTCAAAGACATATCTTTATTGATTAAGTCAAAATATCCACTAAAATTCACCTACAAGTGCCAAAAATTGGAGTTTTAGAAGTGGAAACCTATCAAGAATTGAAGTGCAAACCAAGGGCTTCTATTTCCACTTTTGGATTTTTAGAAATTTAGAAGTGGAATCATTCCCAATTAGTGGTGAATGATTCCCACTGCTAGGCCAAAAAAGTGTTCTCTATAGGTTTGGACACCCATTTGTTCGAAATGGGCTTCGAAATAGTTTTCCAAATTTGGGACTAATTCACCTAGAATGGCAAATGAGTCCCAATAGGTCAAATTTTTTAGGCTTAGTAGCATTTCAAAAGTCATCTCCATTCTCCAACAAGTTCTTAGGTGCACACATTTAGTTTCATTTATTTATGTTACAATTCACTTTCATTTCTAAGTCTTTTTACGTATCATCATGTGTTTTCAAACATCTTTCATTTCTTAGGTTTTGCATTAATAATTCATTTCCTTTATCAATCCTTTGCATAATTCATCCATCCCTACAATGATTTTGAGTGCTTACATTGCATTTTGGCCCATCTTTCTACTTTTAGGTGAAAAATCCTAGAAGTGCTAGAAATCCATTGGAAACCAAAATCTTTGTTTTGATTTTGGTGAACCCAACTTTTCAATGCTCTCTTTTCTACTTAAGAGTCCCTCCTCACCCTAGATCTCACTTGTATTGAATTTGAATTAGGGTTTGCATTAGTCAATTTGCATCTAGGGTTTCCAAATTTTGTATTAGTAAAAGAGCATATAGGTTGCATTTTTGCATCTTAAATCATTAAAATTTTCTAACATTCTACATTTGTGTCTTTGGTCTACATCATACAACACATAAAACATCAAAATCAAGCAAAAATTTATAAAAATTCTAAAAAAAATCTCTAGCAGGACTCATTCACCTCTTTGGGCGAATCTGTCCCTTTTCACCCTTGAAACTTCCTTTTATAGAGTTCAAACCCTATTTTTAGGCTTTTGATTGCTGCCATTACCTATCTATATCAGTTGGCTAAGTTTTTGTAACATGTATTTCATTAGATCTAGCTTAAAATTGCTCATTTCATGCATTGCTCAATTTCACATTTGCATTTACCACATTTCATCTTTCAATTTGTTACCTTATTTCACATCTGAAAATTGCATTTAAACATTTCACTTTAAACCATTGCATTTCACTTTATTTACTTTCTCATGTTAGAATGTGTTCTATTCAAGAATTTCATGTTTCTAGATTATCAAATGGCTTGTATGATTCTATTTTTCATGGACATAGTCTAGGGCTGCAAAGTAAAACATTTGATAATAATGTTGCATACCCTCCTAGTACCTATCAGAATTGTAAGAATTCCATAACACAAGAGGATTCAAGTGTAGATAATCATAAAAATCATTCTTTTTCTTCTCCCAATACCTCTCATATTAGTTCTGAAGGTATCTTGGTGAAAGAAGATTCAAGCATTGAGAATCTTGATTGTCCCTCTCCTCTTCCACCATGGGAAGACATTAGAAAACAAGAGCATGAGAACATAAAAAAAATTCTAAACATCACCTTACCTAATCTCCATAACCATGACAATAAACATTTTCCTCCTAATATCCCTCCTCGATGCAAAGAGGATAGGTTGGTTTTAGAAGATATACCTATTAAAAGTCATGAGAACCTTGATCCTCCCTTCCCTAATGCTCCTACCATTTGGGAAATTTATTTGAAAATCATGATGGTTCTTCTCTCGATGCCTCTCCTAACTATGATGAAGTTAGTGATGAACATATTACAAGCTCTCCTACTAGGGTAAATAATATGGAACAAGAAAATGTGACCTTAGACAGTCAAGTAGAGTCTTCCCCTAATTTCCCCATTATCTCTAATCAAGAAAATCCAATCATTGATCATTCCCCTACTAGCGACAAAGTCATTTTAGAAGAATTAACCCTCACATGTCAAGAACTAGTGGTTTTTAGTTCCCGTAAAAACTCTCCTCCTAGGGAGGATATCATGATGCAAAACAAGGATAATATTCATAATAATATTATGCCTTTAGTAGAAGATGAAGATCCCATCTTAGACTCTCCTTTGTGAAGGCATGTTAATATTATTCAACCTCAACTCATTCTTTACCCCCCTTCACACAAATCTCAAACCCAAAAACAACCTGAACCCACCTAAGAACAATGTTTCACAACAACTGAGTCATAATACCATGGCTCATACATATAATACTAAAAACAATCTGCAACCCATTCAACCAACCCCAACCTCCTTACCTTTTCCCAATTTTATACTACCTAGTGCTCCTTGATTAAGGGAGTATGATCTTGTTGAGAAACTTAAGAGCACTCTTACAAATATATCCCTTTGGGACATTCTTCAAAATTCACCTACCTATCACACTATGCTTCAAATGGCCTTACAACAAGTTCCTATCCCTTCTAATGCACAACCAAATGAAATAGTAGCCATGATTCAAGGACACAACATTGACATTTTTTTCCACCAAAATGAACTACCCTCTTTGGATGTGCAAAAACAAAATGATCCTTTCCTGATCATATCTCAATACAAAAAAAAAGGGATAAAGAGAACTCTTTTGGATACTAGTTTTTCCCTTAGTGCGAGTAGTGTGAGCCTTCTGGATAGGCTTAGCATTGATCAATTGAGCATTCAACCTGATTCTTTATCTATTAAGGGATTTGACAATGTTGAAAATAAACTGCTCAAGGTGATCATTATACCTCTTATAGTTGGAGTGTCCACATTGAATATACCAATCAATGTTAAATGTCTCATGAATTTTCATGTAATCTTATCTTAAGTAGACCAAGGATTCATGCAATGAATGGTGTGCCTTCCACTCTTCATCAAAAAATGAAATACATTTAAAAAAACAAAGTATACACGCTTGACGTCTATCCTGAGCCTTATAGTGTCTTACAGCTTGAGAAACACAAAGAAAATCCCTTAAACACTTCAACATCAACTACACATGTGGAACCCATACAACAACAAAACAAAGCACAACACACAAAGCTATTAGACAATGATTGGGATTCCTTAGACTTCACACCAACATTCATGGGAGAGTACAAGATCATAAACAAAGATTCAAATATGGGAAATGAAAATGTAGTCATGTCAATACAACACTTGGACAATCCTTCAAAAACATCCACCTCAACCACTTCAAAGAAAGAAGAAAACTACACAACAAAATTTGATGAGCTTAATCACAAACAACCACCTGATCCAAAACCAATGAAAAAGCTTTATGGATGAGTTTATGTACTTATGAAACAAATTGGATAATGTGGAAAAGGATGTGGTGCTAATTAACAAGGTATTTGTAACCCTATAGATCCTATCATACAACAAAAAACTCGTGGTCTTGGTTATTGTCCTCCTCTAGAAATTTCCAAGCCTTCACACAACATCAACACTCTCACACAACATTCTTCTAAGCCCACTTTAATAGTCAAACATCCTAAACTATTTGATACTAGTGGTTTTGATCATTCTCCTTTACAAGCAATCAAACAAACACATACACCTTCACTTAATGTCAATGTCATCTCACAAAATGCTAATGATCTGAGTTCATTATATTTTACACCCTCCTGCCAAGGAGCAAACAAAATCTCACAATCTTCCAAGTCTTGCATATGTATGACAACTAATAATAAGCAAGATGTATCTTTATCGTAAACTATAGGAACATCTTCTACCATTGATCAAGAGGGTATCTTGTCAAGACTCCTCCAAGATCACTTGATGGCCCTTCCTCTAAGAACTTGAAAGAAATTCTATTAAAAGACTTCATTTTGCATATATCATATAATTCATGGTCATTCCACTAATGAATGTAAGGCTTTGAGTAGTAAAATCCAAAATTTTCAAGAGTTTGGTATTCTCCCTTATTAGGGGGAACCTATTTCATCTAATTGATACTAATTTTCACTCTAGCATGCATCTTATCAATCATTTTGGCTCACCCTTATCTTACACTAAGTGGGGGCAAGGGTTTCAATAGTCTTGTCCTCGTATGTCACTTGTTATTGCCTCTTTTGGCTAGTCGTTAACCTTTTATGAACATAAAGAGCAAGATTGGGATGTGGATGGCATGCCTTAAGTTTGCTCGCATGTGACATACTACCTTTTTCATGATGTAGCTTATAGGAAACATATGACTTGGCATAGGGATTTTCGAGTAAGCTCCCATGTCTTCCTCTTCCACTTTAAAGCAATTTCTCACAGTAATGGTGTTAGCAATTGCTTTAAAGTGGGAGCATACAATGACACTCATATTTCATTGTGTAATTTCTTTCTTATTTTCATGCATCCTTTTCTTGGTGGAGTCATTAGGCTTGATTTCCTCCAAGAGTGTGATACTTCTTTGACACATCCTCTCTTGGAAACATTAGCCACAATGTTCCCTAAGACGAGACCTTGCATGAACTAAGAAAAATACCTTTGAATATTCCTTACACCATTTACAATGTCTATGAGTGTCTAGCATACGAAGTTTTGCTTACCTCATAGATCTCGAAGATCATTTTTGTGGCACCTTATTAAAGTTATCAAGAGGTATAACTTTGGTATGGTTGAGCAAGAATCCCATTTTGAGGCATGGCTTTTCCCCATAGCCACCTGCATGTGTGTGAGTGCATACCATCCATGAGTGTATGTTTATCACCTTTTTGGCCTTCTCACCCGATGGAAAACCAATAGTTTTGTCAACTCAAAGTAAGTATATATTTTTGGACAAAAAGCCTAGATCTAATCCACATCATGTTGGACAAATAGTTGAAGCTTGATCCACCTTTTCATTTTAACTTTTCTCTTCCTTCTAATTCTTTCCATTGCATGATCATGTATCTTTCCTTGTTGCAAATCATTCACCTTGTGTGTGTACTTTTGTGCTTATGTTGGTTTGAATTAGGATCGTGGATCTCAAGGGGCTTCACCACCTCCTTCATCTTTGTTATCCTATACCATCCATATTGGTATGATTGGATCCCTTCTTGAATGTCTACTTTAGTGTGATTTTGAAGAAAGTTCATCTTCTCACTAAATTGGGGGGTAAAAAATATCCCTTTTTGCTTGCTTGATTTGGGATTAATTAATGATAAATTGGACTTAATGAGGCCTTTATTTAGTGTTGTGAGGTGTTTTACACATCCACATTAGGTATTGGACCCTTGTAAACTGAATAAAATGCATTGCATAATGTCATGTAAAGGTGTTGTAAAGTGTTGTGAATCACTTTCACACTTTTCTAGACTTTCATCAAGTATTTAAGTCTCATGGACCTATTTTCCCCTTAATTCAGCATTGTAAAATATATTTAATTGCATTTTCACATTAATCTATAAGGCTTGTAAATTAAACTTGATTTTATTCTAGTATTGTAATGTATTTTACACATTCATATTGGATGTTGTGCCTTTCTAGGATGTGTGGACCACATTTTAGTGTTGTAAAGTGTATTTAATCACACTTTCACTTTTAATTTTGTGTCCCAAGCCCTAATTACCCTTTATATCATCAGTAATAGGCCCCTATGGCCCCATATTGTACATCCTAAGGCTTAATTTGATGAAATAATTGAGAAAGTCATCATATAAACCTGATTTCCTTATTTCCCGACATTCCCTTCATGGTGAATGAGTCCCATTTGAACCATTTTTGGGGTTTAAGTGGGAAAAATTAGGTTTTAAGTTTAATTTTTCTTCATTTTGTCCTTAGGGATCAAATTAATATGAAAATTAGGTGGATTTCCTATAAATACAAGCCTCTAAACCCTAATTCATAACTCATCATCATTCATTCATCATTTATCATGTCCTCAAGTCAAGCAAGCTAGGGTTTTAGCATTCTAATTCATCAAGATAGCTTCCCAGGACATTTAAGGGAAGATTCTTCATCTTTTACTGTAGAAATTCAAAAACTATCATAATTGAAATTTTCTAACTCCATTGTTTCATGCTTCATTACATTATTTCTCCATTTTGGTTTAATTACCTAAAAGAGGTTTGAAAGAGGAAAACCTCCCATGCCCTAACAATCAATATTTTCTCCTTCTCTCCTTGTCTATTTGCAGATTTAGATATCTTGAAGGCTTGAAAATAATTAAAGATCAAGTTTCAAAGTTTTCAAAGACATAACTTTATTGATTAAATCAAAATATCCACTAAAAGTCACCTACAAATGCCAGAAATCAGAGTTTTAGAAGTGAACACCTATCAAGAATTGAAGTGCAGACCAAGGGCTTCTATTTCCACTTTCAGATTTTTGGAAATTCAGAAGTGGACTCATTCACCATTAGTGGCAAATGAATCCCACTACTAGGCCTAAAAAGTGTTCTCTACAGTTTTGGATACCTATTTTTCTTAACGGGCTTCAAAATAGTTTTCCAGATCTAGGACTAATTTGCCCAGAATGGCGAATGAGTCCTAGTAGGTAAAATTTTTAGGATTAGTAGCATTTCAGAAGTCAAATCTAGTCTCTAGTAAGTTTTGAGGTGCACAAATTCAATTTCATTTATTTTTGTTACAATTCACTTTCATTTCTAGGTCTTTTTGCATATCACAATGTGCTTTCAAACATCTTTCATTTCTTTGGTTTTTCATTAATAATTAATTTCATTTATCATCCTTTGCATACTTCATCCATCCCTACATTGATTTTGAGTGTTTACATTGAATTTTGGCCCATCTTTCTCCTTTTAGGTGAGAAACCCTAGAAGTTCTAAAAAGCTATTAGAAACCAACATCTTTGTTTACAAGTATTGTTAGATCTAGACATAGGTATACTTCAATATTCTCACTAGTTATTTATTGAATTATCATATCAAGTTGGTCAAGTAATTAGGGATCGTTCGTTTGATCACCTATGATACTAGGGTTGATGGGTCAAAAATTTGTTTGTGTTGTAGGTGCTAAACAATCTACTTTTCACATGTGTGGGCTATGAAATGAAGTAGAATATGGATTTTGGATCTATTGCTCTAGTGATGCTTCATCTATCACATAATTCTACTACAAATCCATTACGATGAAAAGTTACAGAAGTATGCAGATAGGAAGGCACCAAGAATTTGGCATATAGAGCTAATTCTTGATAGAACAATCTAAATCTCATCACTAGAACCCCCACCCCCTACCCCTACCCATACCCCTATCTTTAGAGGTGGAGGTGGCCTAAGTAGTGGGTGAGGACCACTATCCACCCTATCCATAGTAGGGAGTACTCCCCACCTCTCTATAATAGCTATAGATAGGGCAACAGACAAAGGACCTTGAGGGCACTCTATAATAGTTGTAGATAGGGCGACAGACAAGAGCTAAAGCATTATTTTTCTTTGTTCTTCTTCTCCACTTCCTGCTCAAATTCATGGGAGACTTATCATATCAAAAATATTTCAATGGTGTGATCTATTTACTATTCTCCAACACCCTTCTCCTACCATATTTAAATGGGTGGTTAGATATTGGGGCCCACCACCCCATGATATACATGGGTTCATCGACCACTACCTGAAAGCTCCAATCAATATGAATATTTTGCATGAAGGAGTTTTCATTTTCATCATAGGTGTTATTTTTTCCAGCACGAGAAAGATACACTTTACTCAATGATTTCCTTTGCATTCTAGAATCCATATGGGGAAGGATTGTTTTTTGTCATAGGGTCTTGATTATCTTAGAATATTCCTTTTAAGTAACATTACTAGGAACTCAAACTAAGTCTAATGCTAGGATTGAAACAAGTCGAGATGCTACCTCCACCAATGCTACTTAGTCAAATGGATATGATTTCTATTAATGGATATGGGTTGAAAAGAATTCATTTTCTATCTATTCCTATTTGGTCATTAGCCTTTTCTTAAGATTAAACTGAAATAAAGCATTAAATTCATGTTAGTGAAACCTATGAACTTAATACTACTTGTTTCATAACGTAAAAGATGGTATTGGTTGTATATTAGGATACCTTATAGGGAATAGTATTAGCCCAGCTTCTAGGGTGTTTAGTGGTATAGTAGTGGCTAATGATAGTATTTTTTGTGCCCCATACTATCTAAAGGGCACCATATTTGTTTATTCTTTTGTCATGCTTTATTATTCAACCTTTTCCATCTTCTACAATTCCCTTAGAAGATCTACTCTGCGAGATGATATATTCCTCGATGCCTTGGATAGATATATAGTCTCTTCACCTAGAAAGGAGGGAAAGGAAGGTGCACCAATATAGGCCAAGAAAGCACCACCAATAGCAACAAATTTCATTGTTGAAAATCCATATCCATATCAAGATGTAGAGGCAAAGGCAAAGATTGATTCAATTGTAGCAGGGAAGGAAGAGGTAGTTTGATAACCAATTTAGGCACCTTTTGTTCAAGAGTAAGTAGCTTACCCATCATTGTCCAATATTCTACCTCCCACTGACCTACATCATCACCAATTATAATATTTTATCCATTATTAGCTTACCCTAGTTATCCATTCTAAGCAGGGGCATCACTGGTAGTTTCACCCATTGATTCAACAATTTAATTTGAACTGATGAAACCAATAATAGATGTAGAGAGGAAACTATTACCACCCACTCAAGGCTAACCCCACTACCCATAATCACCTTGGATGGTGATTTCTTAAGGATGATTTCATGCAACTCATTATATACTTATTAATAGTTGAGTGGATTTCATCAACTCTCATTCTAGGCACATTGCCCTCAAAGAGGGATGAGAGTGGAAAGATGCAAAAGGAACAGATTGGATAGAATGAACCTGCAAGGCACTTCACTTTTGTTTATCCACTTTCACTATAGTTTTCATCAATCGAGGTTCATGTTCTCTTATTAATAGAATACCAATTGGTAGAGCATCCTTTTCTCCCACCCACCATGGGCATTTGTTCGATACTGGTACCAGGGAAAGGAAATCAAAGTTGGGGTAGGGATATTGAATCATCTCTTCTCTCCATTGAACCTAAGAGATGATATTTTTTGTTCCCAATGTAGGGGTTTAAATGCATGCTCCAACTAATGTTTCTTTAATGTCACATCAATCCTATCAGCTGGACCCATGAGCTAACAATGATAATTAAGATCAATCCTTCTAGCTTTCTATTTTTTATCTTTTAATAATCTATCTCAATTCCAATCCTATTATTGTTCCCTCCCAAGGAAAAAAGTGTGGTGGGGTCTTGGATTGGAATTATAGTGAGATGATTCAAATAAATGAACCCCAAGGAGATGGATTTAACAAGCCTAGTGTTTAATGAATATGATTTTGAAGGAGATTGATACCCAAGATGCCAGTAGAACTCAATATTGATCTCAAATAATTATCTTATCTATATGGCACATGGGTCATTGAGAAATAACAAAAAGGGGAATTCTAATCAACCCCCCAAGAACAGAGGTGATCAACCCACCCAAAATAGAGGATTCTAGGATCCCCCCTCCCTATCCCCTACCCTGGTAATTTAGTTCATTCCTCTCATAAAATGAGTAGGGGGCTCAAACTTGTATGAGGGTGATTCTTGATGGGTAAGGTTATCCCCACCCCTACTATATATTAGTGGGTGTTCTCCCTACCCATATCTCCTACCCCTACTTTTAGCTTGGAAAATGGGGTGAGTAATGTGTGGGTGGGAGGATATAGTTCATATGGAGTAGGGGATAAATTATTAATGGGGGGAAATGATAGTAGGGTGATGGTAGGGTGGGAGTTTGATTGAGGACTCTCTTTCTTTCCTACTTCCAAGTGGTACTTCAATCCCTTATTCATCTAGGATAGGTGGAGTATCATATAATTAGTGTTGTAGCTCAGAAGGTTTAGCCAAGGGAACATCATACTCACTTGAAACAGCCAATTAGTAACATACCAATTCCAAGAATCACCATCAAGTTGGTTGAGTGTTCAAATAGGTGGAAATTTGAGCCTTACTAATTAATGGGGCCAATTCATATCTCACTACTAGCATGAAGAGATTAAGAATTTCCTCTACAACTTCTAATAGAGCCCTTAAAATGAGATGGAATAACTATTGAAATCCCTTTTTTGTTCTACTACATGTAGGGGTTTTTCCTCTTCCCTAGTGGGTGCCTAGTGAACCATAATCAAGAGGGAATTTCAAGGTTGGTTCTTGTTTGACCATATATCTCCCCTACAGATTCCATATCTCTTTACTAGACCAATTACTATAGTGATTCAATAGCCCCATTGTTGGTAGGGATGGATAGATAGATGGATGAGCCCGACACTAGATAATAACCTAGCACATTAATACTTACTATAGGTGCTTGTTTCCCCAACATATATGATGTTAGTTGTACCATGAATGAATTTTCTCATTCATCTATATAGCTATTTAACCAATGTAGTATCTGAACTTGAAGCTCTAACCCTAACCCAACCCAAGGCTTCTATATGAGGGATTCTCATACTTTGAGCCCCTTATTATTACTATATAAGGTGAGGCTAATTATTTCTCCTTCTCCATGGAATATCTACAAGTGTTCTAGACCAAGGTAAGAAAACCTCATTAGTAGTATCTATCCAAAGAAATTATAACCTGTCACTGTTTAATAATTTTGGTATTGGGCTAGTAATAGGTTACAGTTAGACACCTGTAGTAAGTGGTCTCAAAATAGTTTGACACGAGAAGTCCTTTAGGTACCAACTAGAATAGCTTTGGATCTGAACTAAGATATAACAAATATCAACTCAACTAAGTTTCCTAACCTCACTAATCAGAACATTACATGCCCCTCTCCTTTATTATTATTGTCAATCAAATCTAAACTAATTGAATCCAATTGGATCATTAGCCTACCAAGGAAAGTAGATAGGGCTCCTCCCCACCTCAATCAAGTCTATTTTCCTAAGGTTCAATGGAAAACTATAGAAGGGGTCCAAGTTAGGTTACATATACATGGATTCCCCCATGCATGGTTCAATGTTGAAGCTAGGGGTGTGAGGAAAGGAATAGACATACTCCTTTTTTCAAGTCAAAAAAACACCTATCGCTAGGAGAAGAGACATACTCCTTTCTACTTCTTCAATGAAGAAACGTCGAAGGTCCAACTATGACATACTTTTATTTACTATCATTCCCTTAAGTATAATAGAAATCCTCATTTATTTCTTAAAACCAACTCCCCTTATCTATATCTCAGAACTAACTATTGCCTCCAACAATATTCCCAATATCGACAAATTTGACAAATACATATCCACTATTATTGGATACCCTATCCTTCCTATCAATTGGGACCCCTACCCACCCCACACCTACCTATGCTTATATATAGTGAGGGACCTCCTTAGGTAGGGTATACCTCCCACCCATGAAATATAGCTATAGTTTAGCTATAATGGGGTGGGGGGTAGGGCTACCTGGCACTATAGTGGGAGGACTATAGTATAGGGGGTGGGGGGAATCTATAAATGACCTTGGATTTTTGTAAGTCCCATCCAAACTATATAGTGAGTTACTCCATCCTTCCTATCCAAACCATCAAAACTATCCACCTATCCCACAATATAAGGAGGTGGAGAGGGGGAACTCTAAGTTAAGATGAGGGAGAGAGAATGTGTAAATTGTCAATCAATAGAGCACATAAATGACCTTCAGACTAATGGGATCTCATACCTATAGAATTTGTGATCCCCTTAAATGTGTAACATAAGGGGAAAGAAACTAAGGGTTTGTCCCATATGTTCCCTTTCTTCTCAACATGCTACGGTGCCCCAATTCCATAGAGCGATTCAGGCTTAGTATAGATATCATTTTGGAGAAAATGCAAAGAGCATTGTGCATCCATCTACTATCTACTCATTTTGGTGACTTCACAATCACCTAAGGAGCCCCAAGTATCAAACATTTCAAATGAGATCCATGGATCAATTTTGAATAGAAAGTACTAGCTCATGATGCAACCTCATGAGAAGCAATCAAGGATGAGACAAGATATGGTTAATTGCATGTGGTGGTTATTATGGTGGTTCCATCTAAACCTAGAAAACATCTGAAAGCACCTACTATGAGACTATTGAGCAAGGGTGAAGATGCTATGAGTAAATACATGGAATCAAATATGGGGATGACTAGGAATTAGGGGGAGGGTGGCTATGGGGGAGCAACCTTTGATCAAGGGTTGAGAAAAAATGAGTTTCTTTCATTCAAGTGATCCATCTATAGCTATGTATTTGGGAGGCCCTATAAAACATCATTGTGGAGGGCCAGTATGCCCCCCTAGGACCTTTTATTCCCTTTCCTATAGTTTCCCACTTGAGGAAAATAGGGTGGTGGGGTTGGTGTACCACACCATCCAAGGCCTATAGTTCGGTGGGGTTGTGGCCTTACGAGTAGGCAAAGGCTATACTAGGGGGGTGTGGGAGGATATCCAATTATTGCCCCATAGTCATATAGATGCTTCCAGAATATTTATGGGAAGGGAGCCAAATTCTATACATAACATCCCTCCTCAGCCAAAACTATCAACTAGAATTCCCATTTGGAACTAGTTTATATCCACACACCCACCAACTATATCTTCCCACCCACCCAGTAATAATGGATCCCAACCCATAACATCACCCCAACTCCATTTCTAAGTAGATCAATCCATCCCAATAGGGCTCTACACTGTTTCAATGGAGATAGTAGGCTCTTTCTAAATCTTATGCTAGCGCACTTGCTTCTAGTCTCAAACAATAGGCATGTTTTCTTCTTTCACCTAGGCTTCCAAGGACTACATATGTATCCTAAATAGCTTCTAGGTCTCAATTATCATTCTAGTATAACTTATATTGGATCAACTCATTCAATCAATGTTGCTTCCTCTAGTGCTTGCTCTAATACCTCCATGACCTCTAAAACCAAATAAGATTGAAAATTCTCTACCCTTAGGAAAACCTTTCTTTCTAGCCGGTCAACCCCCGCATCTTTATAATAGTTGGGGCCCACATTTGAACACATTCCTTTGCATATATAGAATATTAATATTATAGGACACCCTTAATTGAAAGGGGGAGAGGGGTGGGGGGTCCTAATGATTGGATGGGGTCCACGACAAGATATGGATTAGGATCTCTAATGAATAGATTTAGTGTTGTAATTGGATTTTCCTTTGCCTTTATAGCTATAGCCTATAGTTTATTTGGCCCTCCCACTTAGAATGGTGAATTCCCTCCAGCTATAGCCTCCCACCCATAGTGGTTGACTCCACCATCCAAGGTGAATATGGTTGGTGGGGTCTATATTGGGTGGTGGGGTCTTTACCTTTATTATTATAGATTTTTTATTATTGTTTAAATACTTCAATTTTTGGATCAACAAGAATGGGTGAATCTACCTGGGTAAACAATTAGAACTAACTCTCACTCTATATCTACTATATTTTTTTAGAGTGATACCTCTATTGCAACTATTATTATCCCCTAGGCTACTAATGTTAGCTCTATTTGATTGCTTTCATATTTGGGGCCTCCTTTACCTTTACCTATGACTATGACTATGCATCACTCCTATAGACACATAAAAATGGCCTCAACTTGTAAACCATATTTTTCTATGATGATCAAGCTTCCCCTTCACATAATTCAATTATCTAATGAATTCCATTCCTCCATGATTATTTAAATAAATAAACTATGTCTATTTATTTAACACTAATCAATTCTTATTTCCTCCATAACATTATCATTTATCCTTGAATCAAATAAACTTATTTATTTATCTCATTTTCCATCTCACCAAATAAATAATTAAAACAATTATTTATTATCTTTTATCTCATCCCCATTTATGAATTAAACCATTATTTAATTCATAAGTGAACATTCCACCATAAATTAAATAATTTATATTATTCCCACTACCTTTTTTTATTTAACCCACTTTCCATCCCACCAAATAAATAATTAAAAAAATTATTTATTGTCTTTTTTCTTATCCCTATTTATGAATTAAACCATTATTTAATTCATAAGTGAACATTCCACCATAAATTAAATAATTTATATTATTCCCACTACCTATTTTCTTATTTATCCCACTTTCCGTCCCACTAAATAAATAATTAAAACAATTATTTATTTTCTTTTGTCTCATTCCTATTTATGAATTAAACCATTATTTAATTCATAAATCAATATTCCTCCATAAATTAAAAACTACCCATTTTTCTCCAACATTGATTTGATTGTCTCCAACTAAATCTCAACCCTTCATTTCAAGGATTGCCCTAACTTTGACCTAATGTTGCCCTAACCCTAATCCTCCTTATGAAATTGATTCTTGGCCTTTGATCTTAGGGCTTCACCAACTTTTAATCCTGGCATCCATTCTCAATTTAGAATTCTTTAAAAGGCCCTCTTTCAAGTCATTTTGGATAGGACACAAGAGTTATACTCAATATGCTTGAGAGCTTTTGAGTATTTGAGCAACCACACAATCTTCAATATTTTTCTTGTCTTGATCATAGGTTATAGTTGCACTTCAATTCTGAGGGAAATTATACAAGTTTTCAGCAAGATGGAGAAGGCCAATGGAGGTGAATCAATGGAGGCTTGAAGACTAGGTGACTTTGTTTCATACTTTCATGTTTCTTGCTTTTCATTGTTCTCCATTGTTATTAGGGATTTAATGGTTTTATGCTATTTGTAATCAAAATAACATTTTCCTTAATACATTTGGTGAACCCAATGTGAATACTTTGATCTATCTTGCCTTTTGCAGGTTTTATTCACATTTTGTTGCAGATCTGCCAATTTTTGGGACAAAACCATAGGTTTTACAAATTTCTTCATATCTTCTACACAACTACGAATTTTTCCACAAGATTTACACAAAATATTTTGCATCATCTCAAGAGGATATAGTAAACAATTGAGGGTTTATCATAACTTTTGTAGGAGTTATTGTGATTTTTTTTTTTCATAAAATTAGTTTTTTGGACGCAAATCGACAAATGTTTCAGCACTTTTTACATTTTTGAAAATCTCTCTAAATTCTAATGGGGGTCTATGTTTTAAAGATTTAATTTGGAGGTCAAATACAATGTGAAAAATATGATCTTTGTTTTTTGTATGGTTTTCACAAATCCACGTTTTTGGGTGCAAAACTTAAAAAAAAATTGACTTCTTTAAATTTATGGAAAGCTCTCAAAAAATTAATAGGGATCTCTTCTTTGAGTTTTTATTTTTCAGATCAATAAAATCTTCAAATAATAAAATCTAGTTCGGCTATGTCAAAAACATGTATCTGAAATGCAATTTTCTGATGAGCTTATTTATTTTTTCTTTGGCTGCATTATAATATTATTTTTTGATCTTGTAGGTGGTCATAAGGAGCTATAGTAGCAGCAATATCAGTCATATATAATAGATTGGAAAGCAAAAACTTCCGGGTTTACATAAACATACGTTTGTCGAAGACTAAAAATTAAAGAAACTCCTAACTTGTGGTTTGCAGGTTCAAGTGTTAAAGACTAAATACTAAACATTGTGCTTGTATTTTTTAGATTAGTACACATTTATTTTGGTGCACATAAAATTAACATGTTTTACTATTTTGTTTGATTTTGTTTGCAAATGGTAGGTGATTATGCTCTCACCTTGTGAAAACTTAGTGATCGAAAAACCAGACCCATTCTATCTGTTATACACCTTTACGACTTAGTAATCGAAGTATCCTCTCCCCTTGCACTTTCGGGCGATCCTGGGTGTAAGAGAAACGGTTACTAACTATAGAACTTGGGCCTATTATGGTGGGAAAAAGTACTCACCCCAGGACTACTCAGACCGGTAGCACTTTGAACCCAAGGGATTTTTAGCCGATATATAAAAGAGGATTCTTGGGGAAAGCCCAAGAATTACATGTATGGTTCAGATGAGATGGATCCGAAAGGGGACTCTCACCGCATGGATCATGCCCTATGAATGGAATTCCCTTAATAAACACCTATTGTTTTGGAGGCCAACCATCTTTTAGTTGTTGCTTGATATAGTGCAGGGTACAATATCAGGCCTGAAGACACTCACTAATGATCCCCTTGAGTAGAGATAGCAGTTTTTGGGAAGTCACTACCCAAGAATTTGAAGTTGGTGTGCTCGAATGATGTTAATGAGCCGTGGAGGGGAGCCAATGCCACCAAACTTCTAAGCTATCCACTCTTGAGAAGGAAAGGTGTTTAGCACCAATCTGGGGTATATCGGTGGGCTATATCAAGTATACAAACCCTTGGTCTATTGGCCTATTAAGATTGTGTTTTTCTTACGCGTGTTTGCTTACACTAAAACATTGTGCTTGTCAAGTGTTTTCTAGATTCTCAAAAAATATACAAAAAAATCATAAATCTAGAAACGAAACAATCAACTTTAGACAATTCTAACTTTTCATCAAAACATCACAAAAGTGAATTCGAATCCAACATCTTTTCTAGAAGTCTTTGTTAGAAACCAGAACTGAAATTGCTCAAAAATTTCATCATTCAACCATTAGCTTGTAGTTTTACCTTAGGTTCAACATTCTTAATGTTAGTTGCATTCCCTAGGCTTCATAATCATCCTTTCCTACATAGACTTGTCTTTAGACTTTGGATTAGGCCACCTCATCACACTTTGCAAAATCATTGCCTTCAAGACTAGGTTATCTTGGGACTTAATCAATTATCTCATTTTCAATCATTGTCCTTTTTGTGAGAATTTCCAACTCAATAGTTTAGTTAGGAAAACTCACTAGTCATTTTGACCTTGTCACTTAGTCCCTTTAACAAGTCCTTTGATAACTAAAATTAAGACATAGATTAAGCTTAGATTGGTTAGGCAACCCTTTCTCCAAACTGCATTCATCTTAGTCCATACTTTTCATATTTTATGCCTAAAAATCCAAAAATATCCAAAAATATTGTTCACCCTAGTCTTCATTTTGCACCTAGTCAATTTTCTCACCTTGCATTAATCAACATTGTCATCTTAGTCATCATTGTCACCTTGAACTTTGACATCTTTCTTTAGAAATCTTGTCATCTTGCATAAATCATTTCCTTAGGAAAACGTCATAATCACCTTGCATTGTCATCCTTATCACAAAAACACCAAAAACATAGACTAGTTGTGATAATCATCATCCTCATTTGAGCAATTCTCTTTTATGTTCGAAACTAGGCTTCAAAGAAAGAAAAGACAAATGGAAAACTTTGACAAGACTTCAACACCAACATCCACACCAACACTTATGACATGAACCAAGACATGACTTTTAACAATCCATTTACCAACATGAACATATAATCTTCCATGAACCTGCCAACATCCTCTTGAAATTCATTTGAACCATTCATACAAAGAGACCACAATGGACAAGTATTAGCTGAGGATTTAGAGGTTGCAGCCCAAAATATTGACGTAGTTTCATTTGTAGAGGACTTGGTCTTGAACGATGTTGACAGATACCTTGCTATGTTTTAGACCAAGGGGAAAAACTACCAAGAGGCTTTGACATTAATACCATAAGACCTTCTCCAAACAACACGACACAAAACATGACACCTCAACAAAACATGAATAATGCCTCCAAAAATAACATGGTTGTCACCACACAAATTGCTACAAGCACCATCATTGTTACATCTAGTGGCACCATAAGTCAAAATACCTCCAACTCAATCAATGCAATATCTATTGGAGGAACACCCACCATGCCATAAGCAATATCACAATCCATGCTGCAATGTCAATGACATCTTCACAACCAGTTGGAACTACCCTTGGATCTACATCAATGGGGGCAAGTTCCTCAAACCCCATATTTGGAACTTCATCTATGACCATAGGGACATAATCATCATATCCTTATATTGAAACCTCATTCAACCCCTTTAGAGGAACTAAACGACATATTCTTATTAGAGGTCCCTAGCCAAACATTAATGAATCATCACAATTAAACATCAATTCCTCACAAGGACGAAATACCAACATCCCACATGGACAATTCCAAGGACAAAATACCAACATCCCGCATGGACAATTCCAAGGAAAAAATACCAACATCCACATGGGAAATTCTTCCAATATGGACAAGGCAGTCAAATGACACAACAAATGAATACCTTTGGGCACCAAAATAGTCAAGGTTACCAGATCCCCCAAATATCGACAAATACGGCTAGATCGCACATCCCCCCATATTCATCATAGATCCACACACAACAACACATTCCTCATCAATATTGGTAATACCAGGAATCGCCAAACCAAAACATATCATACATTTCATAGCAACACATGTCACATCCAAACTCGAACATGCTATCACAATCAATGTTGACTTAGGGGATACACATCACTCCCATGTGTGATACAACCAATAATCCCATAATAGATGCCTTGATAGCCAAAGTGGTAGACCTCCAAAAACAAATGGAAAACATGCAAACATCCAACAAAACACCACCAATTTCATATGACCTATGTCCATATCCTTTTGACACAACTTCATACATGCCACCATTTCCTCCTAGATATGTGGCCCCAAACTTCACCAAATACAAGGGCAAGACAAATCCTATTGAACACGTTCGAGAATTCACAACCAACTATATGGACATTGCATATGAACACACTTACTTGATAAGACTATTCTCCAGGAGTCTAACAGGACCCACACTTGAATGGTTCTCCACTTTGAAGGGGATAAAAACATGGAATGAACTTGTAGAAAAATTTGTGAAAAATTATGCCTATAACATTGACATAGACACCTCCATTACTAGCTTATGCACACTTACACAAGAAGATATTGGTGAAGCTTTTGTACCATTTTTCCAATGATGGAGAGGCCTAGCAAGTCACTACCACATAGACATACCTGAAAAGGAGAAGGTTGACATGTTTGTACAAACACTCCTAGGCCCATTGAGAAATGGCTTGCGAGTTCATTGTTGTACAACCTTCGCAGACCTAGTCGAATGAGGTGTCCAACTTGAGAAAGCCCTTATTACTGAGGGAAGATTAAAATATGGTCCTAAAAACACAAATGCAAGTCCACCCACTGACAAGAATAAATATTGGGTTAAGAATAAACATGTCACCGATGATGGCATTGTAGATGCTAAGGTTGTCAATGCACTAGATCCTATGCTTACCCTTAAAAGGGCTCAACTGCAAAATACATAGATGACCACTTAGACCCATGCTGCCAATGTTGTACAAACAAATCGAAATAACCAAGGTAATTAGAATGACCAAAATCAAAGGCAACCCCAACAACCCAGACAATTCCCCAAGAGTTACACATACACCCCCTTGGGTGAGCCCATTGAAGAAGTCCTCAAGAAACTCCTTCAAAATGGTGTCATCACACTTGAAGACCCAAGACCATATGACCCAGGGTAGTTTAAACCATTTTGGTGGGATGACAATGCATTTTTTTATTATCATCAGGAAAAAGGACATAAAACCTCCTCTTGTCGACAACTAAAAAATTTGGTACAATACCTTATCAAGAATTGTACCATTGAGATAGGTGGACCACAATTTGCATCTAATTTGGACCATACCATACACAAGAACCCACTATAGGACCATGGTTCTAGTAACCCTTCCACATCAAAAACCAATAACAATAATCGAGCCAACCATGTCCATATTCCATATGACTATTCTGGTGGACCCATAATAAATCATATTAGAAAAATTGTTGAACATGTCAACACAGTTACTGTCAAAAAGGCCCCTGAATGCAATGTCACTACCCGTGGGGGAAAAGTCACCATATTCAACCCTCCTCCTCCTAGACAACCAAAGATAATAATAGCTGGCATGTCCGCCCAACAATCACAGTCCCATCCATTAACCAAACAATCCTATCCTAAAGGACATTTTAACCTTATTGACCAACTTGGGAAGACACCTACATAGATTTCTATACTTGAGTTGCTGCGCATTTCCCTAGCACATAAGGCTATACTCGACAAAACAATACAAGATTCTTTTGTTCCCCAAGACATTAATGTCAATCAATTTGAGGCCATGGTGGGATATCTTACCACTCCCCACCATATAACTTTTTCAGACTAAGACTACTCATCATCCAAATCCAATCATAATGATGCCTTTCACATAGAAGTCTTTATCCATAAGCATAAGGTTAGATGAGTGTTAGTAGATGGCAGAGCAAGACTAAACATATGCTCCTTAAAATTGGTTAAGGCCCTAGGCTTTTCTGATGCTTGTGTAGACACTACAAAGAGCATTGTTATCAAGGCATATGATGATGATGAATGTTCCTCTCAAGGAATAATTTCACTTCCAATTTGTATCGAACCAGTCATTGTGGACACCACTTGTCAAGTCCTTGATCTAGAACTTCCATACAATATTCTACTTGGTTGACCTTGGATTCATGCCTTGAAAGTTGTCCCTTCCACGTATCACCAGTGTTTTAAGTTTCTCTTTGAAGGAACTGAGATTACCATATATGGAGACCCTAACCCATTTCAATATTGTACCAATTTGAGAGCTATCTCAGAGCACTAAGTTCCTATCAACAGTGAAGCCTTGACATCTTCATCCTATAAATACATTGACCCATCCACACTCACATCATCTTCCATGTCCACTCCATCCATTTCTTCTGCTACACCACCATCTTTCACAAACCCTAAGGTTGAACCCACTATCAAGATCTAGGACCTCAGCTGCAGAGAATTCAAACTACACATAGCATATAGCATCACAATGATACCCAAGTCTCCAAAGGTCTATATTCGGCCATGTTGTAGAATGGAACCCAAAGAAATTTTCAAAGTTCCACCAAAAATAGTTTTCATCAAATGGGGAGACATGAGTAATGAGGACCTTACTAATATCACAGGATGGATCTATAACAATATTGTTGCACTACCCCCATTACTAGTTCAAAAATATGGAAAGTGTTATGACATAAGGACTACTAAGGGCTATGATGGTACTAGTGGCCTAGGCAGAAATAAAGTGGGACGAAGAGAGCCCATAAAACCTTTCCAAATACCAAAATATCCGGGATTAGGGTTTGGATCGCCCGACAATGACGATTGACATACCATTGGAATTTCAAATGAGTGAGTACATGCTTCAAAAAGTGTCAAGACCACTAAGGAAACCCTCATTGAAACTGACTCCCAAGAATGGGAATTTGGCTCAAAATGATCCTTGAGTGACTGTTGCCTCAATGATTTGTTTGTCGAAACAAGGGAACTAACCTCTGAACAAATATTTTGGAAAAAATTTAAAATTGATCAGGCACCAAATAGTCAAAGTCCCATTACCACTCCCCATGACATATAGGACCCACCATCTAAATCCATTCAGTCCAATCCATCTGAAGTACCAGACAATATCGACAACTAGGACTCTAAGGCCTTCACCCCTTATTTTGACAATGAATATGATACTAGTGAAGGGGAATATTGGATAGAGTCTAATGTGGAGTTGGATGATGATAATATCATCTACAATATCACTGAATCCATCTACATGCTTTCTACATCCTCACCTCAATTTACCAACATTGACAATGGCATTTCCTTAGTTTATCCTTAGCTAGTCGATTGGGACCAACAAGGCCCACCGATCTTGGACACATTTTAGAATGATGAGGCAATTGCAGAGTTTATGTTATTATGTGAGGGCATACCCAGTGGTGATCACAAGGTAGGATTTGTCATTGACTTAAATTACAAGGCATACTTCGGTGAGACTGCTCTGTCCTCCAGTCACAAAATTAAAAATAAAAATAAAATAAAAAATGAAACATCTCTAGGTGAAAACCGAAAGGCACCTTTTGACGATAAAATAGTAAAAAAAAAGAGGTATCTGTAGGTGAAAACCTCTCTAAGGCACCCAAAGATGGAGGACTGGACTTTCTTCCTATACAACAAGAGAAATCAGCTATGCTTATAGAAGACACCATAGAGGATAACATATCAACTGTAGAAAATCCCAAAATGGTCCTTTTTGCTGCATCATTGACTGAAGAAGAGAGACCATAATTTCATGAATTCTTTGCAGAATGTAAAATAAACTTTGCATGGTCCTATGCTGACATGTTGGGATTAGACCTAGAACTGGTTCTGCACCATCTGCCACTATTGCCTAATGCCAAGCCAGTCAAACATAAGTTATGCAAAATGCACCCTCAAGTCGCTATGTTGGTCAAGGCCAAGTTAAAGAAACTTCTAGATGCTAGATTGATACGGTCTATTGACTATGCTAAATGGATATCTAACCTGGTGCTAGTAACAAAGCCAAATGGGCTAATCTGTGTCTATACAGATTTTAGAGACCTAAATAAAGCATGCCCAAAAGATGACTTTCCTTTATCAAATATTGATATCATATTTGACCTCACAGTAGGATATGAGATTTTCTCCCTTATGGATGGTTTCTCTGGCTATAATTAGATTCGCATTGCCCCTAAAGATGAGCACAAAATGGCATTTACTTGCCCATGGGGTACATATTGTTGGAATGTCATGCCATTATGTCTCAAAAATGCAAGCGCCACATATCAAAGGGCTATGACCACAATCTTCCATGACATGATGCATAAAATAATGGAAGATTATGTAGATGACCTATTGGCTAAATCAGTAACCAGGAAAGATCATCTCAAGGTTTTAGACACAATTTTCAAGAGACTGGAGGAATACAAAGTCTGGCTAAATCCTAAGAAATGTGTCTTTGGTGTCACATCGAGTAAACTCTTGGGATACATAGTTTCTTGAAGAGGCATTGAGGTTGATCCAGCAAAAGTCAAAGCCATCATAGACATTCCTTCACCAAAGGAATCGGTGAATTTAGAACTCTACAAGGTAGGGTACAATCTATTCAGTGCTTCATAGCCTAATTGGCTGACAAGTGTCACCCATTCCAATATCTGTTGCACAAGGCTATCCCCTTGGTGTGGATAGATAAATGTTAAAAGGACTTTCAACAAATCAAGGATTACCTACTATCAACACCAGTCCTCATGCCTCCCATTCACAGAAAGCCATTGATCCTATACATCTCGACAACTAATTTAGCACTAGCGGCATTACTAGCACAAAATGACCGAGAAGAAAAAGAAAGAGTTATATATTACATCAGTCAGACATTGGTCGGGTATGAACTGAACTACACACCAATTGAATGAGCTTGTCTAGTCGTGGTCTTTGCAGCATAGAATCTAATACATTATATGTTAAGCCATTAGATGCATCTAGTAGCAAAGAATGACCCCCTCAAATATTTGTTGAGTCGGGTAGCATTAATAGGACATCTGGCAAAATGGGTCATGATTCTGAGCAAATATGACATTCAATATGTAGAAATAAAGGCAATAAAAGGACAATTCATACTGGACCAGCTAGCAAACACACCTTTACAAAGTGATCACCCGTTAGTGGCAGATTTTCAAGATGAGTTGATATTCCATATGGAACATAAGGCACCTTAGTGACTCTACTTTGACGGATCACACACAAATCATGGCTCGGGGGCAGGAATCCTGTTCATCACCCCTCAAGGAGACTCCATTCCTAAGTCTTTCTGCATTTCCTTTCCATGCACAAACAATGTGTTAGAATATGAGGCACTAGTTACAGGACTAAGAATGGCAATAAAGTGGAAAATCAGGGCACTACATGTCTATGGGGATTCTCAGCTCGTCATCAACTAGGTTAATGATGACTATGACACAAAAGATGAGAAGTTTATGTCCTACAAAAGGATGGTTGACAGTTTCCAAACATACTTTCATATGGTAACTTGTGAAAAAGTTCCAAGAGCATAGAACAAAGTGACAGATGCCATGGCTACAATAGGCTCTCTTCTTGACATACCAAGCAATCTTCCTTAGTTGGAATTCCTAATAAAGCAATTGTTGGTCCCTGCCTATGACATTCCAGAGTCAAAGATGGTCTGCAAACTTGTTGGTCCCAAATCTCCCTAGTACCAAGATATTTATGACTACCTTAAATCTCTAACTCTTCCACCTAACCTATCTAATAACCAAAGGAGGTACTTCATCTAAAAATCCACAAGGTATGCCATCATCAGTGACACCCTTTACTGTCGTAGCTTTGACAACACCCTCCTTAGATGTCTTGACACCAATGAAGCACATACAACCTTACACAAAGTACATGATGGTATATGTGGGTCTCATTTGAGTGGTCCTACCCTAGCCAAGAAAGTAATGAGACTTGGGTACTATTGGCCGACCATTCAAAATGATGCAATAGAATATGTCAGGACTTGTCACAAATACCAAATTCATAGTGATTTGATTCATGCTCCAGGACAGGAACTTTGGCCAATCACTTCTCCTTGGCCCTTCACTCAATGGGGACTCGTCCTCGTGGGTAAGATTCATCCGACCTCGTCCAATGGCCACAAATTCATCATCACCACCACTGAGTATTTTACGAAGTGGATAGAAGCCATCCCTCTAACATACATAACCAGCAAAAAAATATCCAAGTTCATTCTTAACTACATCATTTTCTGGTATGGCCTTCCGCAATCCATCATCATTGACAATAGATGTCCATTTAAAAACCAAGATATTCATGATTTATGTGAGCGATTCCAAATCCAACATCATTTTTCATCTTCGTATTACCCACAAGGAAACGGTCAAGCTAAGGCATCAAATAAAACCATTATTAAAATCCTCAAAAAGACTATCAATGATGCTGGCCATGACTAGCATATACAACTCAACCCTACTCTGTGGGCTTACCACACTAGCATTCGTACGCCTACAGGGACCAATCCTTTCACCTTGGTCTTTAGATTTTAGGCCATCTTTCCCATTGAGGTTGAAATTCCTTCTTTACAAGTCTCCCTGAAGGGTTTAACGGATGAGGAGTATAGACAATCATTCCTACACGAGCTGGAGATGCTAGAAGAAAGAAGGAAAAATTCCCTGAACCATCGACAAGCATATCAGAACCATCTCTGTCAAAGTTACAACAAGAAATTTATGGTTAGAAATTTTGACATTGGCGACTTAGTCATGCAAAACCCTAAGAACCAGGCTGACAAAGAAAAGCCAAGAAAATTTGAACCAAATTGGTTGGGTCCTTACATCATCATATCTTCTTTTGCTTCTGGACCCTATTAGCTGGCGACTCCAGATGGAGAACAACTGACAGAGCCTATTAATAGTTTACATCTTTGAAAGTTCTATGCATAGCATCAAGAGATCGGGCTAAAAACCATAAAATACAAAAAAAAAATGAAAAATATTAAAAAAGCATTGCCTTGATGAAAACTTGGAAAACAGGCATCTTGGCAACACCAAAAAAAATGAAAAATGAAAAAAATAATAAAGATAAATGATTCGTCCAACAGTGAAAACCTAGCAAATAGGAACTTTGGATAAATACCATGGTGAAAACTTGGCAAATAGGCGCCATGCATAATCAATCATTTCTCTACCATCTACTATCACTTTGTTTGCCTTGGCCTAGGATGAAATACATTTTTCGTCACCACCACATTATACCCTTCCTTCCATGGTTGACAATGGTTGACATCAAATTATTATGCATCACCTATCATCCATATTGGTCATGTCCTTTCCATTAGCTTGACTAGGGGAAATATTTTATCATGGGACTGTAGTGGGCATCGCACATGGTCTTGCCAATTGAAAAAGTCCTAAAAAAATTCTAAATATCATAAAAAGTCCTAAAAAAAGACCTAAAAATTGAAAAATTCCTAAAGAAAACACAAAACATCCAAATAACATCACAAATCCCAAAAACAGAGTCAAAGTTAGTCATGTCAATCATTTTAGTCTTTTTCAATTGTCTAACTATGAGGTCTCTGAGCATTTTCTACGTAGGTAAGGCCATTAATCGATGTGCCCTCAAGGCCCCCTAGGTTCAATCCCTTAGTGTTTGTCAAGTCAAGTCAAATCATGTCAATTCATCTTCAATATGTTCATCCATCCTAGTTGAACTACGAGATCTCTGAGTGCATGATGTAGGCAAGGCCATCTGTCGATGAGCCCCTGAGGCCACCTAGGTCAATCCTTTAGGGTTTGTCATTTTGGTCAAATAAGTCAAACATAGTCACACTCAGAAACAAGACAATCCTTTGAATGTCAACATTCAAATCATGAACCAACAAACAACATAGTCCAGCTAGTCATCAAGCCAAACATCAGTCAAATTGCTAGCACAATGTCAACCTAGTCAATTTATGGTCCCCTTCAAGATATGTCCTTCTTGGAATTGGACCCCGTCAAAATTTCATTTTCCTTCTCAGGATGTGTCTTTCCTAACAACAGGCTTTGTCACATCGTCATTGGCCTTTTTAAGGATGTGTCCTTCCTGACGATAGGAATCATCAATACTGCTAGACTATCAAATCATCAAACTAACAAACAATCACACAATCAACCTTCGACACACAAATCTTGGCAAACATACTGAATGGCCGTTAATTTTTCTGGTCTATTTTGTTTTATCTTTTTATTGTTTTGTCTCATTTTCATGTTACTATCTACCTCAAGGATGTCCCATGAAGGATTTAGAGGTGCAATGATGTCTCATCGCCTAATTTTCCTTGACTGTTGTCTTTAGCGTGTCTTGACAAAAAGACTGGGGCAACTTGGCCTTTAGTATGAGTTAGGACATTCCTCATCAGTGGTTGTCTATCTTTTTTTTGCAAGTGGACAACCTTGCACACCTTGGTCTATGTCATATCATGGTGTTTGTTGTCCATTTGTCACATTTTACCACCTAATGATGATTATGCAATGCCTATAATGTTTTTTGAAAAAAAATAAAAAAATATTGAAGTATTCCTTTTTCATCCTCACATCCATGATTTCCACGCTAACTTTTCTTCTATTCCTTCATCCTCTAGTCCTCTCATTCATTTTGAGAGCACACTCATGTTCTTTCAACCCACCTATCCTCTCGATGGGGCATACCACTACCTCCTCGCTATCCTTCCTCTCCTCACTTTCAAACTAGGGCATATTTTTGACTTATTCTTTGACACAATGTAATAAACTACATCATGTCAAAGAGGGGAAAAATGCAGACACATAAAAATGGCCTCAACTTGTAAACCATATTTTTCTATGATGACCCTTCCCCCTCACATAATTCAATTATCTAATCATGTCCATTCCTCCATGATTATTTAAATAAATAAATTACATATATTTATTTAAAAATGTCACTAATCAATCCTTATTTCCTCCACAACATTATCATTTATCCATGAATCAAATAAACTTATTTATTTATCCCATTTTCCATCTCACCAAATAAATAATTAAAACAATTATTTATTTTCTTTTATCTCATCCCCACTTATGAGTTAAACCATTATTTAATTCATAAGTGAACATTCCACCATAAATTAAATAATTTATATTATTCCCACTACCTTTTTTTATTTAACCCACTTTCCATCCCACCAAATAAATAATTAAAAAAAATATTTATTGTCTTTTTTCTTATCCCTATTTATGAATTAAACCATTATTTAATTCATAAGTGAGCATTCCACCATAAATTAAATAATTTATATTATTCCCACTACCTGTTTTCTTATTTATCCCACTTTCCATCCCACTAAATAAATAATTAAAACAATTATTTATTTTCTTTTTTCTCACTCCCATTTATGAATTAAACCATTATTTAATTCATAAATCAATATTCCTCCATAAATTAAAAACTACCCATTTTTCTCCACCATTGATTTGATTGTCTCCAACTAAATCTCAACGCTTCATTTCAAGGATTGCTCTAACTTTGACCTAATGTTTCCCTAACCCTAATCCTCCTTATGACATTGATTCTTGGCCTTTGATCTTAGGGCTTCACCAACTTTTAATCCTGTCCATCCATTCTCAATTTGGAATTCTTTAAAATGCCCTCTTTCAAGTCATTTTGGATAGGACACACAAGAGTTATACTCAATATGCTTGAGAGCTTTTGAGTACTTGAGTAACCACACAATCTTTAATATTTTGCTTGTCTTGATCATAGGTTATAGTTTCACTTCAATTCTGAGGGAAATTATACAAGTTTTCAGCAAGATGGAGAAGGCCAATGGAGGTGAATCAATGGAGACTTGAAGACTAGGTGACGTTGTTTCATACTTTAATGTTTCTTGCTTTTCATTGTTCTCCATTGTTATTAGGGATTTAATAGTTTTATGCTATTTGTAATCAAAATAACATTTTCCTTAATACAACTCCTAAGAACAGAAGGCTATATCTCTAGATCAATTGGTTCAAGGTCAACAATATAGTTCTTCTATCACCTATATCTATAGAGCATCTACACAGCCTAGATATGCAGTTGAAGGATCCGCATTTAGCATAGGAACTTCAAATGAACTTGGGACTGGAGGCACTAGATCTAATGGCTTTGGAATTGTACCTATTGTGCCTAGAGTTGAATCCATTCCTAGAACTATATTTTCAGTTGGAACTACTACCAATGGTTCTAAGACTGTAACTAGGGGATCATGGATGAGCTCTTGATGGATGGACCTTTTCCTCATGGAACTTTCCCTTTCCTTTAATAATATAAAGAAGGACCCTAGGTTGGACTTATACATGATCAATGGATACCATTGAAATTGGATTATTGTTAGTGGTGCTTTCCCTTGGTTAATTCCCCTAACTGCAAATGCCTATGTCAACAATTTTCTTTGTTACTAGATCAACTAAATATAGCGAGTCAACTGACTCTGTTGAAGGGTAAATATTATTGTTGGACTTTCAATTCTTGTAGTATGTACATATTGATCAATTACATTAGCAATTAGGATCTTCTCTATCTTTGACCCTTGGGAAATGATGAATAAGAGGGCCCTTGCCCCTACATCTAGAACAAAATAACCCATTTCTAATATGGATTAATTGGATAGAAAACTAGAGGATCTAATGACTTTACCTAAGGGGCTAGTTATTTAATGGATTATGCCTTTAAAATAAGCTTTAGCCTATTATTGTGCTTTTGGTTATGGAACATCCAGGAAGGGGCACTAGGTGATATGCTTATTTCAAACATATGAAGCTTCCTATGCTCCCATCTTTTCTCTTGGTGCATCTTGATCCATATTTTATGCTACCTCTAATAGATAGTACTACCTACCAATATATTGGCATTTCATTCACACACAATTGACATGAATGAAATATAGGGGCATTGCATCCACATGTTAAAAATTCCCTCTCTTTTTGTCCCCCCATAATAATTGATATCCTCCCAACCCCCCTAGAACTATAGTTTGGGTGGAGCAGAAATAGTTTTGAAACTACTATGGGTGGGTAGGAATCATATTTCTCAAAATCCCACTTCCACCTATCTATGGGTGGGGAGGTACAGCTCATATTGCCATGATCATTCAGTGGTGAATTTAATTCCTTCTATCCCAAGCATCTCAGCTCCCATAGATATATAGATCTTGTTCATTTCTCCCTAGGTCAAGATGGAAGGGAATCATCACTATGGAGGAATAACTATTTTTTGGATGGCTCTACTAACTCCTATTAATATCCATAAAAACCCTTTGAACCATGGCATGTGGTACCTGGGCAACAATCCACTTCAGGAAGGTACTTATGATTGCTTGAAGTGAATAGAAGAGAGAGATTGAGACTACTTACCACCCAAACCTATTTGCAAGGGGAGTAAGGATATTCCTAAGGTGGGAAGGTCTGCTTATTCCCTATCACTTATGGTACACTCCACAACTATGGTTCCTTGATGAAGCACTCACAAAATATAGAGAGGTGGTGAAGGAATCAAGGACAAGAAAGCATATGGTATTCATTCAAGATTGAATTAGCTCTCCACTACCACTACATTCCCTTATCTCACTCCAAAAATATCACCAACACATGAAGCCCCTATCTACTCACCCTAGCTCACCCCACCCCTATCTATAGTACTAGGGAGGAGAGGATTGATTGAATTAGCTCACTACAAGTTTGAATTAGCTATTAAAATGGTCCCCTCAATTACTTGAGTGATTATAGATAGAACCAACTATATTGAAGTGGGGAATGTTACGTATAGAATATGTCACTATTGCATCTACCAACTATCTCCCCCCACCCACCTAAAATTTCATCATCCCACCCATCCTAGACAAGAATCTATTGGTTCCATCTCTCCCAATAGCCTTCTCCTTAGGGCATTGAATTCTTTTTTTTCATATAGTCTTGTATGTGTTTTGTAATATTACCTGTAAAGACCCCACCAATAAAGTTCTTAATGTTAGTTGAGTTCCTGGTTTTCCAATTGATTGGCCTACAATAATTTTGACTAATTCTCCAACTATAAAGGTAGGAGTGATTAGATTCAATTTACTATAAGTAGCAGGGGTTGGTGAGATTATATACATGATAGGAGTGGTGGCCACAAGACCCCCACTTTCCTCAAGTGGTTGGATGATAGTGTGTAGACCTAAACCTCCCCTCTCTTCTTTATGATGTATACCCATCTATAGACGTATATTCCTGCTATATTAGGTAAACTTTAGATAGTGGATGCATGTTGATCAATCTGTATACCCTAACTGAAGTTGAAGTCAATCAAGTGTTTGTTCAATCCCTAACCCCAATCATACTCATGTGGCCCTAACCCTCCCCCTCTTCTTTATGATGTATACCCATTTGTATACATATATTCTTGATATATTAGGTGAACTCTAGATAGTGGATGCATGTCGATCAATCCATTCCCTCTCTTTTTGAGCCATTCCCTCTCTTTCTGAGCCCACTAGCTATATAACTCAGGGGGGCTCTTTAGCAATAGGATCCCACAAGCCCCCCCTTTCTTTAGCTACATGGATGTATCCCAACCAAACCCACCATCCTATTTTCTTTGGGTGGGAGGCAATAGTTGGGTGGGTGGAAGAACTATAATGAAGCACCTACCCCTAAAATTCTACCCCACTAGCCAAGGCCGACCCATTATCCATATTTGCCACTACGGGTGGGGGGAAAACCCCACCAGCCTATTCACCTTAGGTGAGGTAGATTATTTGTGTAGGGTGCAAGGAGATAGTGGTGTAACATGCAATTGATTCATCCTTGCAAGACCCAACTAGCCAAGGAAAATATGGGTTTTGGGGTTTGCCTTGGGTGGGAGGAGATAGAGGGCCCACCTATCCACCCTTTCTCAAAATGTAAGGGGGGATGGTGGGAGGGAATTTTCACTCAAGTGGGGGGAAAACTACAATTGGGTAGGTGGGAAGCTAATATTGTGGGAGGTAATTTTAGCTAGCTATGTTGGAAAGGATAATATTATTGAATCAAGTATTGATTGCTTTAGGGATTCCATGAGGGACTATCATCCCCTTATTCATATGGAAGAGTGGATCCAACTATCCTTGGTTGTTTTGACTCACATCCCACTAGTCAATAGGAAAATAAAAGACCAACCTGCTAGAAAAGTATTTTATGCACAATGATTACCCAACCCCACTATCACTTTCCCCACAATCCATGGGGTGAATATGGTTGATGGGGTCCACATTGGGTGGGATAGGTACTAATACATCTCCCCATCACTGACTTTTTCATGTTAGTGCTTCCCCCAAAAATCAATGTGGATAGGGTTGGTTCAGATACTTGTGGAAGAATCAAGCATTTTAGTGTGAAAAAATGATAATGACTAAGTATACCAGTTCTTAGAATTGGCTATGGAGATAGCCTACCAATATCTAGAGGCCAAATGTAAAGCACAAAGAGAGAATATGAATATGAATATGAAAAGAATAAACTATATTCTTATCAATATGATCAAATATTATGATATGTACAATGTAGTAGAAACCCCTCAAGGTGAGATACAAGATATCATAAGATTATGACAAGTTTCTTAATCATATGACATGAGACAACTTATCACTACTACCTAGGTCACATATGTTATAAGTAAAAATATAAGATAACAACTAATGAAAACTAACACATGAACTAGAAGGATTACTTCCTAGGACCTAAGTAAACTTAACATGTAAATAAGTCCCCTAGTAATGAATTAACTAGGTACAAGACTTTATTTACAGCAACACCCCCCTTAAGTGCAACTTAGGGAGTAGCATATTATTACACAAAGATGCAAGAATGGGTCCCGGCTACTAGGTCATGTAGGTATCCATGTACATATGCAAATGAAATCTCTTACAAATGGAGAAAAGGAGAAAACCTAGTGGGAAAAAACTCCTCCCCAAAAGAGAGATGAAAGATGCAAAAAATGAAATGCTCTCAATGTTGCATGAGAAAGCCAAAACCCCAAGTGAGGAAAGAGACCCCCCATAAGAGAGAATAAGAAGAGAGACAATGCAGCCCCCCTCAAATTTAGTCTCCTAAAATGATGGTAGAATCTTGACATTGAATGTTGAAGATGATCCAAAAGTTTCAAACATCATTCCTCTCCATAGGAAGAAACAATACCATGGATGTATGCAAGATGTCAGAAATATGGATGATGGACGATGCCTCTAAAGCATGCTCAAGTGTCTCCATGTCAATGTCGAAAGCTAACACACTCCAAGTAGGTGTTCTAGGCCACATTGTTGAAGAGGACAATCCAAAATCTAGTAGAGATGAATGTAGAACTTGATACAAAGAAAAGGTTATCCTCTTTGAAGACAAAGAAGCCTCCTCTAGATGTTTCCCAAAAGGATCTACAGTCATTTCAAACTGAAAATAATGATCATATAGAGATTGAACAAGAGGGTCAAATTGTTCCCTCACAACAATTGAAGAAGGATCTTATCCATAAGAGAGAAGATGAATGTCATCAATGATATTCCCCAAATCTACAAGATGATACTCCACAAACAAGTCTAAAATACCTGTCAAGAAGCCATCTAAAGTAGCCAAATTTGAAAGACAATGAATATCATGCTTCATTGAATCAAAAGAATCCATATTTGTAGCAAGAAAAGCATCATAAACTGCAATAATAGATGGAGTAAATAGAATGCATGACTCAAGAACTAGATCTGATGTGAGAAATCCCAAGTTCAAGAAGCCAAATGTCTCCTCTAAATCATGGTTCACACTAGAAGTGTGATCAATAGTTAAAGTAAAAATGTCATCATCAGAAGTAAAATGTACAAATGTATACAACTAAGATGAATGATCAACCACCCCAGTAACAATGATCTCTCTACTCTCCAAGTATCGAATGATGATTGAATCAAGAGTGAACTCCACAATCCTCCCATATCCACCATGTGTAATTTGATATATGGAAAGAATATTATTCATCAAATGAGGAACACACAAAACATTCTGAAAAGTTTTGTCGCCAAAACTAATAGACCACTTCCCAATTACACTCATATATGCATTGTTTCCCATCAAGATAGGAGACATAGTACAAGGCTGAAAATAAGATAATATAGAATATGAAGATGCCATATGATGAGATGCTTCTGAATCTAGAAGTCATCTCCCTAATCCATTACTTGAAAAAGAACAAAGAGCATTTCCTTTATTTCCTGATGTAGAAGCTTAACCTTTGTCCTTTTTAGACAATTTTGAAGGAGGAGGTGATTCAGACATTCTAGAAGGAAAATCAATGTGATTATTTTTGAGAAGATGTTTGAACTCATCAATATCCTTCTTATAACAACAATGTTCTTCATGTCCATCCTTATTTCTATATGCACAAGTAGGCCTCTCCTCCTTAAATGATTCCCATTTAGAAGAGGATTTTTTCTTTCCTTGATTTGAATGTGGATTATTCTTTGCCTTCTTCTATTTCTTATATTATTTTGATTCTTTCACCTAACTAACCAACACTGCCTGAGATTTGGAAGTCTTGATGAGACCCATGGAGATAAGATTTTGTTTCTCATGTATCAAAATCTCAAAAAATGATGCAAATGAAGGTGTAGTATATGTAGACCCCATAGTCAACCTATGAGTATGAAAGCTACAAACAAAAGAACCATAATCAAGACCAAGTTTTTTTGTTGTATTATATACCAACTAAATGTCCTTATCAATTCCACATGCTTTACATTACTCTCTTAGATCATTAACCTTAGTGATGTAGTCTTGGATGTTGTCAAAGTTATTAGGATCAAGGCTCATCAATTAATTATCAATTTGATAGTCTCTTACTTCATTTGTAGTACCATATAATGTTTTCAATTTTTCCCAAGCTTCACGAGAATTTTTACATGATTCAATTTGAAGCAATAAATCTTGAGAAACTAGTCTACAAAGACATCCAAGAGCTTTGGTATGTTTAATTATCCATTTTATCATTTTATCTTCATCTATGGGTTTAGGTACCTTTTTTTCAACATATAGAGAGTGACCATCAATCATTAGAATACTCCATGCATTTTGATGCCATGTTGAATAATTATATGATGTGAGAAAAGGAACCTTAGAATGATCCATGAAAATGAGAGAGCACAAGAAAATAGGTCATGCACCAAGAGACCCCCCCAAATCATTCAATCAAGAAACCCCCTAGAAATATATGATTTGGAACTTTCTATTTAGTGTGTTTGCAGATGTTAGAGGCCAAAATTAGCAAGCTAGACTTGATCTTAGTGCTTACATATGCCAAAATAGTCCATAGAATCGAGTATAATTTTTGGTATAAAAAGATATCAATCTGATCATACCACTAAGAAGTAAATGAAAAATTATAAAATGTTACCATAGGAGCAAAATATGAGCTCCTAATGCTCCCAAAATGAAGACGAAGAAAAAAAATTTATGAGAATCTAAAAATTCTAGAAAAGCTAGACACCAAAACCAAAAACTAATTGTACCACCATGAAGAGAATGAAATTTTTCCCCAAATAAAAAACAATTGCTCGCAAATTAGAGGTTCTGAGTACAAGTTATGGCCATTTGAAAATTGACTACAAAATTGAAAATGAAAATGAGAGGGGACTGTAAATTTTCAAAATAGCGTTGACATAATTGTTGATGCAGGATAACATCAGTAGTTGATGATGTTAAATTTGACAGTTAGGGGCCATCAAAAATGAATATGCCTCTAGAATATTCACCAAAATTGGAATCTTTGGAATATGCTTTGACTGCTCACTTAAGTTTGACATGTTCAAAACTATCACTAGTCAGTGGAATCTTGAGAGAAATCATTTTGGAATTAGAATCTTCTACAATAATGATGGAATATTCATCACCTAGTTTTTTTCGAGATTGCTAGATTTTTTTTAAAAGATATTTTCCAAATTTTTACTCTGGTTAGTGGATTTGAAATTAGTCAATCAGTATTTATTTAGCTAGTTGCTTTTCCAGTCACCATGGGGAGTAACGAGGTGGGGTCATGGGGTACAAATGAGAGGCTATTGTGTGGTAGCGATGCATCATACCCTTTGTGGTACAAATGACAGTCTGCAAAAAGTATGCATAAAAAACTTTTTTGCTTGTGTTTTTTAATTTGATTTTTTTTTTAACTTTTCAAAGAATATTCAATTGATACAATACAATTTTTTTTTTGAAAAATTTCAGAAAATATTTAAAACTGAACAATATTTTAAAAAAGAAACTTGTATTGACGTAATAATGATGACCTGGGGGCCCATACAACTGTCTAGGAAAAAAATGTTTACCTCAGCAGTCAACTACTCTGAAATCGATGAGTTGATAGTTGATCTTAAGGTTTTTGGCCCTTTTGGAGGTGATGGTAGGATTGGATTTGACCCAAAATCCTCCAAAAATGCAAATACCTTTTGGATTTGGCAACCACTCTTCAACTTCAAACTCTCATAGATTTGGCCTCACATGTCTGATTTGGATGAAACAAAAGGAAAAACTAACTACCTGGAACCTCTTGAAATTAATGGTGAGCTTAGCTTTGCACCAATAATCTCTTACTTGAACTTGCAATAAAGAGCCAAAAATTGAAGCCCCCCAAATCTAGTATTTCTTTCAATATTTTTTTATTCTTTAGGTCACCATATGATGCAAGAGAAGTGCATTCTCAAGTTTTCAATATTTACCAAGATCTCTTCAAAAAATGGCTATCCAATGGCACCCAACCTTCTCTAATACCATGTTAGAATTGGCTATGGAGATAACCTTCTAAGATCTAGAGGCCAAATGGAAAGCACAAAGAGAAAATATGAATATGACAACAATAAACTATATTCTTATCAATATGATTCAATGCTATGATATGTACAATGTAGTAGAAACCCCATGGTTATATAGCCAAGGTGAGATACAAGATGTCATAAGATTATGACAAGTGTCTTAATCATATGACATGAGACAACTTATCACTACTACCTAGGTCACATGTGTTACAAGCCAGAAGATAAGATAACAACTAATGACAACTAACACCTTCTATAAAGATTCCTTCCTATGACCTAAGTAAAGTTAACATGTAAATAAGTCCCCTAGTAATGAATTAACAAGGTACAAGACTTTATTTACACCAACACCAATCCATTCCAAATAGATGGCTCCCAATTAGTTAAATATTTCCCTCCCCAACTACTCCCCACCTGAGGCAAATAGGATGGTAGGGTTGGTTAGGCCCGCTTGGATTTAGAAAGGTTTGGAAAATCAAATCAAAAATAGATCAATCAAGAGGCATATGCCTTTTCTATAGAATTTGTGATTCAAGATATTATTTATCATTCCATATTGAGATGAGATTTCCTACTTGCTCTCCAATTGCACTATGACAATTGAATTCCCCTAACCACGGGGATACAAGCATATATATAGGTATCCCTAGACTTCAACACTATTAGGGGAAGGGATATCCCTAACTAGGCATCCCTGTGCTTGGTCAAGTACTTGACCACCCTACACTGGGGGGGAGAAATAGGGACTAGAAAGGATTTCACCTCTACCACTTGCACTACTCACTCCTCCACTAGTGTTGGTAGCACCTTTATAACCCCCACCCAGAACTATACTATTCCCTCCCACCCAATTATAGGAGTACTTGGAGGACCTTAAACTATTTATGTCTATGCAGGGTTCCAATCCTTATTTGTGAATCTGCATCTCTATGTCCACCTAAATCCTCAACTAGCACTGATGCTAGGTAATAAACTACCTTTTCCTCAGAGCAGGACTGCTCCCTCAACCTCAACCTCAATCCATTCCTCTATTGGTGATGGGTCAAGTCTTGATCTTTGTGGTATTACTATGTATGATACACTTATCTATTCCCTTTGGAATGTGAACTAGTAAGCTACAAAACTTAGGAACAACTCTTAGGGAAATTTCCGCACCGTACATTATCAAAAAGTCATTGCTCTACTCGTTCTGAAAATAACATAGTACATCTCACTTCACAATTAAATGCCTCCACAACACAACAAAAAATGGAATGAAGCATGAAAATTTAGAAACCTTCTAGCCAGGTAGATTAATTGGTCAATCAATGGTCCTTTGTTTCACCCATTGCATAGCATGTGTGAGGTGATACGAATTAGGATGATCTTCATGAACCAAACGTTGTTTATTGGGAATCCCCAACTCAAGAATTTGAAATTTTTTCAATGCATTCTTTCTTTCTAATTTCACTTTCTTAGGGGAAATACAAATCTTTTTTTCAAGAAATTTCTTTATGTATGCCCCACTATAATAAATGTTTGGACAAAACTGTGCGTCGATATTGGGGATAAATATCCTTGTGATTCTATAAAATTGGTCGAATCAATCCTTTTTGGTGGCTTTTTTAGTTTGTTCCTAGATATCAACCCAAAGATTGTAAGATCCTAAAAGGTGTTATGGTTATATACCGAAGGGGTGATTGTAACAAGTTGAGTGTAGATGAAATGCAAAACAATCAAATCTAAATGCTTTGAAATAATAATAGAAAATAACACTCTTAAATTGTACTCCTAAAGAAAACATTTTGAAACCATCAAATGCTTTAAATTAACAACTCAAATAAAATCCTTTAATGTATATAAGATCTAGCTATGTCAAATTTATCTCTAATTAAACATTACTTGTTTTGTTTAATATTAAAAGACTCCTGAATTCACAATAGTTTGCATTGACGTATAATTCTGGCAATAGGAACTATCACTTCCTAGTGACAGGAACTTTGTGTGGGTGACAAGAACTACAATCTTCCAAAACTATATGAATTTCTGCAACTACAGTCTTATGAAATAAATAATTTAAAACCAAACTAGAAATATGTAATCAAAAAATTACTCACACATTTTAATAAATAAAAGAAACCACAATATTAAAATAAAATACATAATATAAAAATTAACATCACCACCATTTCAAGAGAGTGGGCCCTCCTCTCCTTCCACGAGGTGACAAAAATAATTTGTTGTAAACTCCTTAAGACTTCAAACTAGTTGTTGTATTATTTATTTTATGAAAATATTGCATCTTTGGAAAAATAAGGATAGACAACTAAGAGAGGGGGTGAATCAATTGTCACAGAAACTTATTTTTTTCTAACTTATCTTAACTTTAATCTCAGATTTGATGAATAAGCAATTAACCACAAGCAATTAACACATCAGAGACATAAATAACACCAATATTTTTTATGTGGAAACCATGTTAGGCAAAAAAACCATGGTGGATGTTAGTCCACAAGATTATACTATGTTAAAAGTATAAAGGGTAATAATGAGGGGAATGCACATGCATTCAAGCACACTGCCTAGAGCTCACTACTCAAATACAAAAGAGGACTCACTGTCCAACAATATAGAATAGGATTAAAATCCAAAGAATATAAACTAAGAAAATAGCTTATGCACAAGCTTGATTATAGTTCCAATTAAGCTCAAAAAACCTTCTTCACACTCTGCTCAATCTTCTTCACTCTATGCTCAGTAATCAAATGATAGAAACACTATTCACTCATACACTTTCTCTGGCATACATTCACACTCATACACACATTAAATTCACTCAACCAATCACTCATATATATCTACTACATGGGATTTCATCACAACTTAGTTGGCTAGAAAAATAAAACATATTTTCAATGTCGGCCCAAATTTACAAATAAGTTTCCAATTCAAATCCACCAAGATCGGCCACAACATAGTGGAGACCCAAATTAATATCTCAACATCTGCAACAACTGAGATTAACATAATCATACAATATTCATTCAAGAACACTGACAGAGACCACAAAAACATTGTTAGACCACAACATATTCAAAACTTCACACAGACCTCTGAAACTTCTAGTGGATGATCTAGAAACATTCAACAGTAAACCCTTTAATCCACACCAAAAAATATTCAATGTATAGAACAAGACACCTTCAAGACCTGCACAGTTCCACTAGGAACCTAAAACACTTTTACAATTTTCTGAGAACTGAGATTAATAGGAATCACATAATCTTCATTTAGGAACACTGACAAAGACCACAGAAACTCTGTCAAACCACAACATACTCAAAACTTCATGTGGACCTCTAAAACTTCTGGTAGATGATCTAGAAACATTCAGTAGTAAACCCTTTAATCCACACCAACAAATATTCAATGTATAGAACATGACACCTTCAAGACCTACGCAGTTCCACTAGGAATCTAGAACACTTTTTGTTTTTACAATTTTCTCAATATCCTCAACATATAAGAACCTCTAGCACACCAAATGCTAATAGTGTTGACATCAATGACAACCGCATATCAGTAACCATATCCACAACATCCAACAACATCTCCGTTATTACCCCATTTCTTATGTAATATATAAGAAATGAGGCATTTACTAAATGGCATAATTCTTCCCTATAATCTCTCCACAAAATCATCTCAAATGAGAGAATCATGTAACTAAGATATTCTTAACATGGCACATGTTTTTGGTAACAAAATAAGCAATATATCAAATTGGTTTTAACATAATAATAATATGGACATTTGTTTTTTGTCTCGTGTCCATAATAGTGAGCATAAAATTTATTTATGGCCAACAAATGTTACGCTTAGTTTATGGCCATTACAATAATAATTTGTTATAACAAAATATTAAAATATATCCTATCACATATAGTGAAAAGTTTTTATTTATATTTTAACATAATGGTAGCAAATATTAGTAAATACAATCTAGTATTTATTATTCACATATTTTATCTAAAAACTAAATTAAATATTACTTATATATATATATATATTTAATCATATGTAGCATAAAGGTGTTAAAATGATATGATAATCTATGGAAATGGAATATAAAAATAGGTATAAATTCATATGAAAAAGGTTAAAAAATGGCATAAAATGAAACATGAATTGCACTCATCATTACGTATATATTCTAGAACTAAATTTTAACAATATAGGGCAAGGGAAACTAAACTAACTGATAATTCCCCCATGAACACCCAGGATTTTTGAAACAATTTATTGATTATCCCCCCACCCAAATGCACCAGGCTAGATTCTATATCTATCATGCCTGACAACTCAAATTCCCAAGGTAAATAGGATGGTGGGGTCTTTCTGAATGCTTCAGCCCTGGAAGTAGGGCCCTTGATTTAGTTGCTTCTCGAGCAATAGTTCACGAAATGATATTCTATATGTGTGTTCCCTGGCCCACTCAAGGTAATCTCTCTCTGAGCCAAAATATCATCATTGGTTCTCTAATCTTGGAAGAGAGAATCTCTTTTTTAGTCTTTGAACTACACTAAACCCATATTGAGAGTTTTGGCAGGTGTTAGCCCTCTCCCAATGTATCCTCCCACCCACCCAAGGTAAATAGGGTGGTGGGTTGGTGATTTCTCTCTTTACTATAACTGTTTGTACTAGACCTTAAGAGGTTATATTTTCTTTTGTTTGTTCCATAGTATGATCAAGGTGGGTGGGAGGAGTTCTCTTTCTATACAACCTTCGTTGGGGCATTCATATGCCCCCTTACCTATGTTCCTTATTCTATCATTTGTTTTACTATCTGTTAGGCAAGTATTTGGTATTCATTCGAATTATTTGAGCTATGTGCTTCCATTGCTTTCGGATTTGGTGCCTATATGTACCATCACAAGTGATGGTTATTTTTTATTGATAAGTGTCCCAGGGTAACTAAACTATATGGTTTATTTTAATGTACTCCTACCACTAAAATACCCTCCCCCTATTCCCCCAATCTCCAACATGATTTGATCCCCTCTCCTCTTTCCTAGATGATCTACCTTCCCTTCTCCTTAGTTTTTCACCCCTTACTTTCCTACTCCATGTATTTTGATCAATGTGTTTTCCCCTACTATGGGGTTGGGTGGGAGGTTAAATTGTTCGATCCAATCTGATCTTATAAGTTGTAGGTGTTGAACTTATAGGTTTTTAGGTGTATTTAGGTGTGTGATACGAGATATGTTTATTGTCACATCAGTGGGGTAATTCCCCCTTGCATTGTATATAATAGCAAGTGAGGACTATAGTTCCCTTAGTAGAGTCATGTACATTAGTATCAGGAAGAGGAAAAAGCACTCACAGTTTACCAAGTGAAACAAATAGTAGAAAGGGAAAACTTATAGCTTCTATATGGATGAGTGGTTAGAATGCCCCTATAGTTTGATTGTGTCAAATGTGCGTACCAATAAGCAACACAACCCAGGAATTATTCCCTTTTTTAATGCCCTAGTTTTGTTATGTGGACCCACTCTTTATCCCATTTTGAATGAATCCTTGTGGTTGATGCACTAGGTCACAACAAGTATAAATTTAATCAACAAAAGTGGTCGAAGGCAAGTAGACAACCAAGAGTTACATCCCCCCAACCCCTATCCACTCACATTATATTCTCCCTTTGGCTCCTATCCTCTCCCTGAGGAGGAGTAAGATACCAATGGGGGGAGGGGTGAGATGGAAATAGATAGACCTATATTTGGAAATGTTTTAAACTGATAGGTCCCCCACCTTACTATCTATAAGTTGTAAGTCTGCAAGCCCCTACTATCCATGCTTTTCCCCCCTCTTGAATACTATAGGTTGTAATTCTACCCAAATAATCACCCTAACTTGATGTTATGTATATAATTGTTGATAACAGAGGGAGGTAGCTTCCTTAGACTAGTAAGAATCCCTACCCATTCATCAAACTACTCTATAGAACTATGCATAATCCCCTACCACCCCTCCTTCCATAGATCAATACGCCTCCCTCCCCCACCCTAGGATATGCACCCCCACCCAACCCCATAGTGGGCCCTACTTCTATATAAGGTCATGGATCATAATATTACCTCATGGGGATAGTCCCAACCTATGCCTAGTAGTGTTGTTAGCTCTACTACTATATATTCTATTGTTGGTAATGGATCAACAAAGTAGACAAAAGAATTGACTACTTAACTTGTACCTAGATATAGATATGCTATCAGCACTATCTATATACGTTGTTATGCATCTAGTTATGGCTATGGGTATAGATCCTCTACTGGCTTTCCTTCAAGTGTTATCTTACCTATATCAAGGGATTAGCTTAATCTATAGATGCCTCTATATATGATGCTTCCTTTTCCCTAGGTGTATCTAGTTATACTAATGGATATGCTCAAACAGTTCAATTAGTAGCTTCATCAACTACTAAATAAAGATCATAATCAAAAGATTCAATAGACTCTACTGATACACCTACCCTTGCTTCATCTACTCTTGTCTATTTTTTTTTCTACACTATAGGTGGTTCCTCATATCAGTGTTGAAACAACTACTTATTGACTAGATCATTTAGATCTTTACCTAGAAAGTATGTTACTAGTGGTGCTTATTCCAGGGATGGATAAAATGCCACTAGATTAGAATCAACTAGATCAACTATTGGTGAATATACCAAATCTTCTTACTCTTTGACTGGATCAACTACTTCATCTCCTTCTACTATTGTAGGCTATAGCTCTATAGGGTATGCTGCTAGTGGTTCTTAAGCTACTTCTAATACTGGTACTTCCACAAGTACTTACTCAACAAAACCAACAAAATCAACTGGTGATAAAATTCATTTCTCAATCGATTGGCCTCACCCTTTCTTTCTCTTGGGTGGATGGTGGGGAAATTGAATATGATAGTGGGGTTGGTTTTGCATCTTTTATTCTTTTGCAAGATATAGATATAGGGTGCATCTTTCATTCTTTTGTAAGATATAGATATAGGGTGCATCTTTCAACAGTTGGGTTGACCATTCAATGCTTATATACATCTTAATTGATGACTCAACCCACAAGCTCAAGAGCATAAGTGGGAGACGGTTTGATCAATGGTCTATTCGATCAACCCCGGATCTAGTGAGTGCATTTGATTGTTGAATTTTGGGAAGAAAACTCTCAAACAATACTTTTGATAATGGGGGCCAATCGAGATGCAAGGGTAAAGCCAAAGGAAGGAAAATGAAGGCTAGCATCATGGGATATGATTCATGGAATGAACTAGACTTTGGAAAGCTACTACTCTTAGGAATTGTCTACCCAGCCCTCAAAATGGACATTTGATTTAATAATTAATTAAAATAAAGATACAATGCATTCATTACTTTAAATTAATTAATAAAAGTCTATTTTGAGGGTTGCATAGACATTGTCGCGGCTCTTTTATGGCCCTAATGATAGAAAAATCTTGAATCCTCGGGTCAACATGATGACTCATTTGAATGAACATGTCTAACTTGAAACCCCAAACCCTGCAGTGTCCCATCTCGGATAAACCTAATAAGGGGCCCTCACCAACCTTGAACTCTGTATGGAACCCATTCGATGTGATGGATTCCCAACAAAGCTCATGGATAGTCAAACCAACCTGGGTGAACATTCCTATTATTATTGATTGGGGTTGGGGGAATCATTGGTCCATTCCCCCCAATCACTAAGAATGTTGAGTGTAGATATAGTCGTGAAGTACCCCCTTCAATTTATAGGGCTATACCTACATAGATTTAGATAGTAGATCCAACTTAAGGGAGAGGACTGACTACACCTTTCTACACCCTCTATTCCACCTACATCTCCTTTGCTATAGTATTCCACCTACACCTCTTACTACTAAATATAGATCTATTTAAATGATATAGTCTATCTATACATAGCTCACTGTTGATGCCATACTAGGAGAACTCTCTTGGTAGATCCTTGCTCTTTTAGATGGATCATTCATTCTATCTCTCCCATCTCCATCAAGGCAAGGCTCTCAACCTAGTTGATGTTCCCAAACCCGCCCCTGCCCTGAACTCTATCTTCTATTCTCTATTCTATATTTTATCATGGGATACCCCTCCCTTTGGGGATCATGGAATATTAAATTGAAGTCACACCTCAACCTCAAGGGCTAGGCTATGCTAGGCTACTTTAGAGAGAGAGGCATATAGACTCTTTTATCTACCAAACTATGGGGCAGCTACCACCCACCACACTCTCTATACTCAGTCTTGAGACTATATAGCTAGAGAAAGGGAGGTTCAATCCCCTCCCCCTATATATATATATATATATATATATATATATATATATATCCAGAGATATGGGAAACATTCTCTGGTAGCTATGTACATTCCATCGGGTTTACGGAACTGCTAGTAGCCCCACATCGGGCCAGTTCGCCTACCTAAGTACTTATGTAATTAACACCAAGAACATCTTACTTAGTTGTACTAGTAGCCCGCCCAATATCAATAATGAGTAGAGTTAGCCACACTAGTTACCCAACCCAACCCATTTATACACTATGTCTCATAATGGAGGCAACTAGTGCCCTATAGTTAATTTGAGTGTCACGATGCACTTAATTAAACCTTGTTTGCTATCAAACCATAGGAGATAAGAGATAATTATTGGTCCTCTTTTCAGTGCTTTTATTGGCCCTACTATCTATCCAAGCTTAGTAACAAAGGGGCAAGATCCATCCCAAAGCAAGCATGATAGATCAAAATGGATAGGTTGATCCCTTGGTATATCTCTTACAGCGAATGGGAAAGGGTATTACTCATACACTAGAGCCGATAAATGGTTTTATCCCACTTGGGCACCTTCTATTCCCACCCAACCTAATAATAGAAAATAGAACCATGTGTGTTATTCTAAATCACATGTCGTCATCCCTAGATAATGATACTACATCAGATAGACCATTACATTCAAATAGGAATGATAATGTGATGATTCTTCTCTATAGTCATCCAATATATCTCATAGCATAGAAGAAAGGGGGAGAGAGAATAGTCCAATGATGAGTCAAACTCTTTCCACATTTAGACACAACCCAAACTACTGGTGAAATTAGGGACAGTGAGCTAACCCCACCTAAAATATTCCAATGACTTAGAGATGTGCCTTCTCAAGAACAATTATATCAATTGATAGTGAGAGAAAATTGGAGTTCTACCCCTACTCTTATAGTTGGAACTTCCATGAACTATAACTCCCACCCACTCTTAATATTCTAAGGGTCAAGTTGAGAAAGCAAAAATTGTTTATTCTTGAGATTAAGGTCTAGTGAGGCTTGTAGCTATTAAAAGAGGGGGGGTTTAAAAAATTTATTAGGATGAAGTGGGCTTTAATCATGCTAGAATGTGCATACCCTATTATCAGCCCCCACCTTGTATTGGCAAGGTTCATGGGTCTATGTCTTGGTTTTTTTCCCTTCTTTATGAGGGCTCATTGTTGGTGTGAATAAATGTCTGTACCTAGCTAATTCACTCACTAGGTAATTAGAGGACATATTCACATGTTAAGTTTACTTAGGATATAAGATTCTTTCTAAAAGTCTTAGTTGGATTTTCTAGAACTTATCATATCTAGCTATATTGTATGATTCCTAGGTAGTTAGTTGTCTCATGTCATAGGATTAAGGCACTTACCATGATCTTGTCTAATCATACATCTTAACCTTGCATTTATAAGCAAGGCACCTCATGTCATTCAAATTCTCATTAACTCACATTGGAAAGGTATGAAGATTCCCTTTATTATATCTACACCTTTATATTATTTTGTTTGGGCCAACATTTGTATAGTCTCGTAAGGATTAAACCTAGCTGCAATTTATTTTCTTCATTTGTAATGCTAGCCACATGGGTGACCTAATTCTAGCACCCGAAAGGCCAAAAATTTGAAGCATTTTAATTTGATTTTTCCCCCATAGTGCCTTTTTAGGCCTTTTTTTAATTTTTCATAACTTTTGCAAACAGAGGCCATTTTTCAAAAACGAGATATCGTCAGAAAGCTAGAAGTGTCAACTTTTTAGTGGTGTAGACATTTTGTAGGGATTTTGTAGTTTTGTACCATTTTTTCTAGGTTGAAGACTGATCTCCATTTTTGGCCTTCGGAGCTCATATCTTTGTAAATGGGTTTCTTAATTACTTTGGAGAAAGGGAACTATAGGAAAGGGAGTAATTTAATTCTCACTCATCTTGGTGAGTGGAATCTATTGTCCTATTTGTTTAATAAAGTTCCTTTTCCTAGCACAACTGATGAATATTGCATTTGGAAAGGCTTTAGGGCTAGAGTCTTTAGAGTTATTTATGAAAATGTGAATGATGACATTTTGGAGACATGTATTCACTTCAAATGTCCTCATGATCTTTTGACTCACATTAGAGAGGTGTATGGAGACCATTATTCCTCTCCATCTCTTGAAGATCCTCTTTCCAACTCCAATGTGCTTCTTCATTCTTCAGAGTTGTTAACCCATGCTTGTGATCCTTTGGAGGAGATTGAAGACACTTCAGAGGTTCCTGATTCATCTTTTGTTGATGAGTCATTGAGTACTTCCAGTGATTCATTGCAAAAGGTATTTGATAGTCTTCTTGATTGGGATTCCTATTTGATAGACATTGCTTCTTTGTTTGTGGAGTCTCATATTTCAGATTTGGAGGACCAATTTGAGGGTCTATCTCTCCTATTTGATGATAGTCATGGATCCGCTATTGTCACTTCACGTTTTTCTTCAGAGTTTGTTCAAGATCATTTTCCACTTGTTCCTAGTTTGTCATAGTTTGTTGTGATTGGGAATGTACCTGATTGGATTGTGGCATCATCATCATCCAAGAACTTGGAAACACATGAGCAGATTTTAGAGACACAATCTTCATACATATGGATTCCTCTTCCTAATTCCTATCCAGAATGGGAAGCATTCCCGTAGTTTACTTGGTGTATCTTCTTCCAAGGGGAGAAACATTGTTTGTAGGCATTGGATTATGTTTTTCTTCACACATTAACCATATTTGTAGGTGATCACACATTATGGGGGGGTATTTAATCTCTCTTCTACCCTCTTATGGAGGGGTCATTGATTGTATATACATGATGGATGTTGTCCTTGGGAGGTATCATTGAGTCCTCCATACATCATGTTTGTTTTCTTTTTTTTCCTCTCTTTTCGAGAGGAGTTTTGTCCCACTGGGTTTTCTGCTTTTCTTCTTGTGAGAGATCATTTGCATTGTTTGCATTTGTAAATGGGTACCTTAGCATGGCCTTGTAGTTGGGACCCATCATCATATTCATAGTCTCTTTGCATTAGTGTGCATAGTAATCTTCTCCAAGTTTCAATTCTTATGGGGTGCTGGTGAATAAATGTACCTAGCTAATCCATTCACTCATGTAATTAGGGGACATATTCACATGTTAATTTTTACTTAGGATGTAGATTCCTTTCTAGAATTTTAGTTGGCTATTCTAGAACTTCTATCTTATCTAGCTATATTGTATTATTCCTAGGTAGTTAGTTGTCTCATGTCATAGGATTAAGACACTTGTCATGATCTTTCTAACTTACATCTCTACCTTCCTTTTATAATCAAGGCATCTCATGTACATTTTTTATATCACTTTAACCAAGTATTCAATCTTTGTGATTGTTGAAGAAAACTTTCTTGCCATTTTCTAGTGGAAGTGGTTTTGGTCTAGCAACCTGCTCTTGGGTGCTGGGGAGTCACTCATTTACCCTTGGCCATCATTGTCACTAGTCATATTATGTATCTAATACAAATACGAGATTAAAAGGAATGGGTGGGGGGATTATAGTTTCCCCTTCCCATCCCAAAAAAAAAAATTGGGTGCTCAATCATTTGAAATCAGACAACTATAGATAGAAAATTAAAGTTGTCCCCCAGGGAACTTGCATGTTCTACTCTGCTCCACTTTAGAAGCTGAGAAAATGGTGATCGTAATGATAAGCGAGTGGATTAAAGTGTGAAATATTCTCTATGTACCAAATTGGACCTCTTGATCTAGTTAGTGAATGAGCAAGAATAGTCTAGTACCCACCTACTATAAGTCACCCCCTATACGAAGTTCCCGTGTTGTGGTAAAACTGGTACGATTGAACTAAAAACAATTCGGCTATAGTTTCTCCACTGAATAACCAGACTTTGTGTGGTTAGGTGAATTTGAGTACTTGACCAGGCACAAGGCTACCTATTTATAGGGAACTAGTTACCTTCCTTCCAAGACATAGTGTATAAATGGGTTGGGGTGGGTAACTAGTGTGGCTAACTCTGCTCATTACCACACAAATTAATTATAGTTGGCACCAATAATGCACATGGAACTTTTCTGAAATGTTAGTTTATGTTTCCATATTGGTAAGGTGCTTCTATATAGGCCATCTTACCAATAATAGTACTACCGCTTCTTCGCTACCCAATTATACACTCCCTGTCGTTCTACACCTGACCAATGCATCAAATCAGAAACTACTAATATTTATTTATGTTCAATTAACTATGTATTTGGAATAGTAAGTTCTAAGAATCATCTCATTTTCTACAAGCCAATTCATCCCCTCCCTAAACATACCATACATATGGAATCGATTTTCTTCCATATAGAATATATGCCCACAATACACCACATACAGCAATAGGATTGGATACACATTCCAACCACAAACCCCAAACAAACACCCATTTTGGGGAGGATTAAACAAGATCTGACAATACAAGTGCTTGATTTCCAATAATGATTAGAATAATGATATATCTATATAGACCGTTGAAACTAATGGAGAGGCTAATGTTGATGACATTGATGCTAATTAAAAAGATGATGAGGTTGATTCCTATAATGTCGATGTAGAAGCTTATGCACCATCCATAAAAAGCTATATATTAGACGGAGTCTATGAGATTCTATGCCTCCCTACCTACTAAGAGGTTCCCCGCATGAACAAGGTGGAAATGTTCTCTCCCACCCATAACTTTGCGTAATAGACACAAGGAGGAACCACTATTTAAAGGTTATGCCTTTAACTCATAGGATTTGATTGGATGGCCCCCCTTTTTCCTTGCATAAGTAGTTTGGACTAGCGAAATCAAAATAGAGATATTTTCACCTTCCTTCTTTAGATAGGTTGGTTGTTTTCCCAAGCCAAAATGATTCAGATCACCCAAATGCTACTCTACCTAAGTGTGTTCCCTATTCATTGATGATCAATGGAGCGGGCTAGCATTGCTACAAAGGTTACCCCTATGACCGGTCAATGGTGAGTAGCATGATCTACTAAGGAGTTGGCATAACACAGTACAAAAATAGAACGCATGCATTCGCTTACCATACATCTAATTTATTTCTCTAAGAGTCATACTAGAGACATTTGTTTCTAATCATTTCATCAGTTCTCCTAATCCCCCGGCTTCACATTTTTGGGGGCTAGAACTATAGGGGCATTGCATCCATGCACAGTTGACACAATCAACCTGCTCTACCCTACTTTATTTAACATTTCCTACCCCTAGCCCCCTATCCTATTTTCCTTAGGTGGGAGGAAATAAAGTTGGACATTCAAAAGCATGGCACTTACCGAAAACCCAAAAGTGTGTCCCTCATGCTCAGTTGGCATGATTCTTTAAACTATACAAGGAATGGGATACACTGACAAGCTTTTTGAGAGAGGTTGTAAATTTGGCTCTACAGAAACTCTATTTACACCTACCCTGGCATGTTCCTCCCTCAAATAATATAGAATGAAGAAGGTTGCTATGACCATACATCGGGGCCTTGTTTCTTAACATAGTTCTTCCATTTTGAAATTAGGTGTTATTACCTAGCTCCCATTAGATTATCATTAGTGTTACACCTGGTAATACAATTAGTGCCACACTCATCCATCATCAACCATGAACATATTACCATACATCAATCAAATTGGCCATAAAATCTATCTATCAATAAGGCCATAAAATTTATCAATAAAACTGGCCATAATATACATGACACTCCTTAGCCCATCCATCATTATCCCTTAAGGAACTATAATTACCCCCACCTAGAGGCTCCACTTTATCTTCCTATCACCCTCCTAAGACCCCACCACCCTATTTACCTTGGGTGGGAGGATATAATGGTTGCTTCCCACCCACCCAAACTACCCCATAGAATAGTAGAGGCCCACTCGAGGAAAATAGGGCAATGGGTTTGGTGCAATTGGCTAGTTGTACGACCCCTACCATCTCCTCCTCCAAAGGGAAATATTCCACCATCCTATTTACCTTGTGGTAATTCTAGTTCAAGTGGGTGGGAAACTAGAGTTCCAGGAATAGAAGGTCCCCAGGGACCATAGTTATCTCGAGCTCCAATTATAGTCGGGGTGGGTGGGTAGGGCATTACTCCTTCCTCTGTTGGATTGAGAAATCAATGAAAGGCCCTGACCCTCATCTTCCCTCCCACACCTACTTGCATAGCTACTAAATGGGATGGATCACTATCATGATTGATGTCCTTGAATTGTATAAGTGGTGTCTCAAGGTGGAATTTGATTTGTTGTTCATCTATAGTGCATATATAATGCATCAACCTTGTACTACTGAGTGAAATGATCTAGATGGCATTCTTGTCGACCAATTTATGTGTGCCTCCCCATGGAACTGAAACAAAGAAAAATGGGTGACCCCAAAATGTGGAATTGATGAACAAATGAGGGACCTATTTCTCAATATTTCATTAGGAAATGAGATCCCCACAAAGAATTTACTAACAACCCTTAGGTGAATCAAGTCAATGTGAGAATCTACAGATTTCCTTATGCTTTGAGGGATGAGGGTCAAGGTCAAATAGCACTTTTGGGAGAAAAACTAAAAATAGAAAATCAACTCCAAAATTCAATCTAACACTTGAAACAACATTATTAAACTCACTATTAGTAGAACTAGAAAACAAATTGTGGATCTAAGAAGGATAGAAAGGTATTTACCAGTCACCAAAAGGTAGTTTCTAAAGGCTGACTGGGACTCATTTTCCCATGGGCGAATGGATCTTTTGTCAGGGTTTTTCTACAACTTTTGAGAGCCTTTGATGTTGATTTGTAGCTTCTGATTTGTCCAAGTTTTAGTGCCGAAAAGTTGAAAATCATATTTTCAAGATAAATTTTTTGATTTGACAAAAAAATTGACAACTTTTGCAACTTTGACAACTTTTCTAATCTTTCACTTCAAAAGGTCTTCAATCCTTCAACCTAAATCTACATTCACACATACAAAAGAGAAAAATGTTTGTTTTTGGTGAATGGGGGTGTTCCTTGGTCAAAACTCATTTTGGTAATCAAACCTTATATTGAAATAATAAATGAAAGAGGGAATGAAGAATGAACAAAGATATGTTACCACTCAATAAACCCTTGAATGAAATTTTGATAGTGGAGATCTTGGAAGGTGTACAAGTTGCATGAAATGGTTGAATTGGATGTGGTTCTTGATACTTGAATAATTCTTTGAATGCTTGAACTTGATCTTGAAACCTACATCACAATGTTAGCTCCCAAAACATGAATGATTCAAAAAGACTTTGACATGATGAATAGATCTTGAATATTGCAATAAATCTTTGATATATCTGCTCTTGAATTCCTTTGATTTCTCATACAATTGCTAGCTTCTTAGATGTTGAAATGATGAAATAACCTTGTATTTATAGTTATGTATCATTAATTTCTTTAAATTCAAATATTACAAGTCGACATTGAAATATGGATTTAGGGATGTTAAAATACCACCAAAAACATAATTTAAATTTAGGTTTGAAGGTCTAGGGAGGACCCATTCACTAGCAAATGGATCCTAGGTCCCTATTCCTAGAACACACATTGCTCAAGGTAAATTGCTATGTATTGGAATTAATTATTGTTGGGTTTCCCCTTCGAAAAATGTAATTTATTAGGCTTGTAAATGAATAAAAGGGCTTATTAAGTCCTAATTAAGCTCAATTTAATTAAAAGGGCCCAACTAAGTGTGAAAATGTAAAGGGATAAATTTATCAACACTAAATTAAGGCATTATTAAGTATATTTTAATTAGGAGGGCCCAAACAAGTGTGAAAATGTAAAGGGATACATTTTTCTACACTACATTTAGCCCCCACTTTAGTGAGAGGATGACCTTGCATCAAACTAACACTAAAGTAGACAATCAAGAGAGGTCTAGTTGTACAATTGTTGGAAGGATAAGATGGTGAAGATCAAGGAGGATGATCAAGCGCCCAAGATCTAATATCTCATGGAAAAACCAACAAAGGCACAAGGAGACATATGCCTATGTTAAACACATATATGCAGCAATGACAAGATAATCATACAATGTCAAAGACTAAAAGAAAGGAAAGAAAAGGGATGGATCAAGCCTCAACTACTTGTCCAACTCTATTTGGATCAATCCTCAACCAAAAATTTTTACAAGTGGAACACACTTTCCACTATGCAAACAACAATGCACACTCACATGGGCTAGTGAAATCCATTGTCCACTAGGTGAGCCCCCATGAGTGGTAAATGAGAGAATCTTATTAGACTCCCATACCATACCAAAGTTATGCCTTTGATAACTTTAATAAGGAACCACACAATATGAACTTTGAGCTTCATAAGGCTTAGCAAGTTGTGTTATACTAAACACTTATTAACAAACAAGGCTCCATAGGAAAGAAAAGTGTGTTATGCATGGTGGCCATGAAAAAGGGTCAAGCTTCACAAGGTTAGAAGGTTGTGTTATGCTAAACACTTATGAAAAAATTTAAATAGCATAAGACATGTTCAAGGGGGTTTTTCTTAGTTCATGTAAGGTCTCCTCTTATGAAACATCATGCCTAATGTCTCCAAGAGAGGACAAGTCTAGGATAAAAGATTCAGAACTTAGGAAATGCAATGTGTAGCATCACCACTAAGAGGAAATTCATATGCCAAGAAAAATCACACTCTTAGAGGAAATCAAACCCAATGAAACCACCAAGAAGAAGACATGTCACAAGAAGTAAGAAGACCACATAATACAACATAAGATATAGCCAAAGATCTCAAAAATGATAATGCCAATGTATGCCCCCACTTTAAAGAAATTGCTAAACACCATGCTATGAACAATTACTTTAAAGTAGAAAATGATAAATTCTAAACAAGACATGAGAGCTTATTTGGAAAGCCCTATGTCAAGCATATGTTTCCAAATGAAGCTACATCATGAAAAATGGGTTTCCCCCAAAATGAAATCCCAAAATCATACAAGGTATCCATGGATTTAGGGTTAGTGTATGTCTTTTCTACAATGATGTTACAAAGATCAAAAATGTCATCATTCCCCAATTAACTCATGGAACGTGAAGAATGACACATAGAGAGAAAAAACAAAGAAAATATTTTGGGTCAACATGGAAGAGACCTAAATGTCTCAACACCTTGCATCATCCCCAAAAGGAAAACACAAGACAAAAGAAAAGATAAATGTTTGCAACATATATAGAATAATGTAGATACAATTAGAGGAATGAACATGAAGAAACATCAAATAGAACAATACGAGGGATCACATTACGCACATGCAATCACACAAAGAACATGAAAAATAAAATAACGGAAAGACTAGTAATGCACATGTGAGTTAACTTACAACAGGTTGTTCACATCCCAGTCTTGTTCATCGTATAGGGACAACATCAAGTGCCAAACTAGGATAATCACCAAGTTCAGCACATGGTGAATCACTCTTTTTAGGAGGATCATCATGGTTGTTATCATTTAAGCTCATGGAAGAGGAAAATAATAAATTTAAATCCTTATGCACTTCCTCATCAATATTTTCAATCTCATTGTCATCATCTAAGTTTATCACAATAGAAGTTCTAATGATAATATCCATGGAAGATGCTTATTCTTATTGTGTTCGAGATATAGGATTTCCTTGTTTTGGAAAGGTGGAGAACCATCATGCATTGCTTGAAGTAAATTTGGATTTTGATTTTTTATGTTGTTCTTTTCTTCTTTTTCTTGTAACAAATGAGCAATAGCATGATGTCTATGCCTACGCTCTCTAGCATTTCAATTTTTTTCATTATGTTTTCCAATTGTGATTGTGTAGGAGTAGGTTTATCAACCATAGGTTTCTTTTTTTTCCTTTAAGGAAGGAATGAAAGGAACCATGGGAGGTTTTCCAACTACTTTCTCTTTAGCTTTGTATAGTTATTTGACTTTAGGAGGCACAACAGGACTTATTTGGTTATTTCATGATCTCTTATAGGAAATGGTTGAAGCATTTTCTATGGTTTGGTCTTGGTTACTTGGAAGGGATTTTGGTTCAATCATGATTTCATCAAGGATGGGAGGCCCAATAGTGGGTTGAGGCATATTTTTAAGGGATAATTTTTCAATGCTCTTTACCTTAAACTTTTGATAGGATTTGAAAAATAATTCCTCATGAGGCCTAATAGGTTCTATAGGTTTGGGATGATAGGCCAAAACTGAGGTAAAGAATAAACTAGGTTTAGCTTGGTCTAAGTGTCAATCTGGGGATCGTAAGCTTGTGAAAGGTGTTGTGGCAATATACCTAAGGGAGGAAAGTGGTGAATTAAGTGGGGATGAAATAGAGCTATAACACACAAAAGACTAGAAATCAAGTTGAATGTTTTCGTTTTTTGTCTTACTATTAGGACCGTGCCAGGGACTGTTAACTGTAACAAGAATAGATTGTGATAGAAAAAATAGTGGTTTATTGATAGAAAATAAAAACACACTTCACCAAATTAAAAATGCTGAAGTTAATCTTTAATGAAATATTACATTCCAAGCTTAAATCACAAAATCTTCTATCAAACTGAACTATAACAAAGATGCTAGAATTTAAATCACGCAACTATTATTAAAGTTTGAAAGCTATTGAAATTAAATCAAATAGAAATTAACTAATGCACAGAAATATTAATAGTAAGAGTAAATAAATGTCACTGTGCTTCACGAAGGAGTGGGCCCTTGCTCTATGGTTTGTAGGTGAGATGGGACAAGAGCCTTGATACACTTCCTTGATCAAAAGAAATGTTTTATTTATCAAAATTTTGATACAAAAGTATGTCCTCCTTTACACTATGCATAATTATATATACGTTGTTTGTAACTACAAAATACAAAAAATATTGAGTTTGTTTTGGCTTGCAGCCAACAAACTAGAAGAGACAAAAATATGTGTTGCTAATCACATATTAAAACATCCTTGTTATAACTGGAGATGAAAATATGAAACAAGAAGATTTCATTTTTCCTCCACACAGCTGGCAATTCCATCTCCATTAAAATTTATTTATCAATAATCATGGGTTCTTGTGCTTATTCAAATTTAGCACTGAAGAGGTAACCAACACCACCTTGGAGGCTGATGTCGTCTTTCTAAAAGATGACAGAACTAAATTTCTATTCAAATAGTGATACACAAAAGTTCTTGATCAGAAAGTGACAAGAAGATATGCACCCTTAAATCTACATGCTACAATATAGATATTTTCTTGACATAGTGGAAGAAAAATTAGTAAATACAATCTAATATTATTTATTCACATATTTTATTTAAAAACTAAATTAAAGATTACTTATGTATATTAAATCATATGCAACATAAAATGGAAAAATGGTATGATATGGAATGGGAATGGAATGCAGGAATAGGTATGAAGGCATATGAAAATAGGCTAAAATATGCCATAAAATGGGACATAAATTGCTTAGATCATTCCCCCCAACTTAACATATTGTGTGTCCTTGTGAAATCATTATTACTGAGAGGTTGTGATTTGGACTAGTAGCCTTTGGATTTATGATTTGTACCTTCCTCACCCTTGACTATTATGGCTCATTCACAATCATAACTTTTGTATATTACTCCTCTTCGTAGAAAGCTTTGTGGCTTTTGTTTTTTCAATTTCTTTTCATTTTTTTTCAATATTCATCTCTTTCAATGTTTTATTTTTTCCATTTTTCCTTTTTTCTATTTTTCCAAATTGTTTTCACTTTTTTTTTCCATAGCATTATTTTCTTGAAATGTTATAATTCCA
>VDFB02168118.1:14929278-15040333 GCA_007258455.2 Sequoia sempervirens
GAAATGATGAATAAGAGGGCCCTTGCCCCTACATCTAGAACAAAATAACCCATTTCTAATATGGATTAATTGGATAGAAAACTAGAGGATCTAATGACTTTACCTAAGGGGCTAGTTATTTAATGGATTATGCCTTTAAAATAAGCTTTAGCCTATTATTGTGCTTTTGGTTATGGAACATCCAGGAAGGGGCACTAGGTGATATGCTTATTTCAAACATATGAAGCTTCCTATGCTCCCATCTTTTCTCTTGGTGCATCTTGATCCATATTTTATGCTACCTCTAATAGATAGTACTACCTACCAATATATTGGCATTTCATTCACACACAATTGACATGAATGAAATATAGGGGCATTGCATCCACATGTTAAAAATTCCCTCTCTTTTTGTCCCCCCATAATAATTGATATCCTCCCAACCCCCCTAGAACTATAGTTTGGGTGGAGCAGAAATAGTTTTGAAACTACTATGGGTGGGTAGGAATCATATTTCTCAAAATCCCACTTCCACCTATCTATGGGTGGGGAGGTACAGCTCATATTGCCATGATCATTCAGTGGTGAATTTAATTCCTTCTATCCCAAGCATCTCAGCTCCCATAGATATATAGATCTTGTTCATTTCTCCCTAGGTCAAGATGGAAGGGAATCATCACTATGGAGGAATAACTATTTTTTGGATGGCTCTACTAACTCCTATTAATATCCATAAAAACCCTTTGAACCATGGCATGTGGTACCTGGGCAACAATCCACTTCAGGAAGGTACTTATGATTGCTTGAAGTGAATAGAAGAGAGAGATTGAGACTACTTACCACCCAAACCTATTTGCAAGGGGAGTAAGGATATTCCTAAGGTGGGAAGGTCTGCTTATTCCCTATCACTTATGGTACACTCCACAACTATGGTTCCTTGATGAAGCACTCACAAAATATAGAGAGGTGGTGAAGGAATCAAGGACAAGAAAGCATATGGTATTCATTCAAGATTGAATTAGCTCTCCACTACCACTACATTCCCTTATCTCACTCCAAAAATATCACCAACACATGAAGCCCCTATCTACTCACCCTAGCTCACCCCACCCCTATCTATAGTACTAGGGAGGAGAGGATTGATTGAATTAGCTCACTACAAGTTTGAATTAGCTATTAAAATGGTCCCCTCAATTACTTGAGTGATTATAGATAGAACCAACTATATTGAAGTGGGGAATGTTACGTATAGAATATGTCACTATTGCATCTACCAACTATCTCCCCCCACCCACCTAAAATTTCATCATCCCACCCATCCTAGACAAGAATCTATTGGTTCCATCTCTCCCAATAGCCTTCTCCTTAGGGCATTGAATTCTTTTTTTTCATATAGTCTTGTATGTGTTTTGTAATATTACCTGTAAAGACCCCACCAATAAAGTTCTTAATGTTAGTTGAGTTCCTGGTTTTCCAATTGATTGGCCTACAATAATTTTGACTAATTCTCCAACTATAAAGGTAGGAGTGATTAGATTCAATTTACTATAAGTAGCAGGGGTTGGTGAGATTATATACATGATAGGAGTGGTGGCCACAAGACCCCCACTTTCCTCAAGTGGTTGGATGATAGTGTGTAGACCTAAACCTCCCCTCTCTTCTTTATGATGTATACCCATCTATAGACGTATATTCCTGCTATATTAGGTAAACTTTAGATAGTGGATGCATGTTGATCAATCTGTATACCCTAACTGAAGTTGAAGTCAATCAAGTGTTTGTTCAATCCCTAACCCCAATCATACTCATGTGGCCCTAACCCTCCCCCTCTTCTTTATGATGTATACCCATTTGTATACATATATTCTTGATATATTAGGTGAACTCTAGATAGTGGATGCATGTCGATCAATCCATTCCCTCTCTTTTTGAGCCATTCCCTCTCTTTCTGAGCCCACTAGCTATATAACTCAGGGGGGCTCTTTAGCAATAGGATCCCACAAGCCCCCCCTTTCTTTAGCTACATGGATGTATCCCAACCAAACCCACCATCCTATTTTCTTTGGGTGGGAGGCAATAGTTGGGTGGGTGGAAGAACTATAATGAAGCACCTACCCCTAAAATTCTACCCCACTAGCCAAGGCCGACCCATTATCCATATTTGCCACTACGGGTGGGGGGAAAACCCCACCAGCCTATTCACCTTAGGTGAGGTAGATTATTTGTGTAGGGTGCAAGGAGATAGTGGTGTAACATGCAATTGATTCATCCTTGCAAGACCCAACTAGCCAAGGAAAATATGGGTTTTGGGGTTTGCCTTGGGTGGGAGGAGATAGAGGGCCCACCTATCCACCCTTTCTCAAAATGTAAGGGGGGATGGTGGGAGGGAATTTTCACTCAAGTGGGGGGAAAACTACAATTGGGTAGGTGGGAAGCTAATATTGTGGGAGGTAATTTTAGCTAGCTATGTTGGAAAGGATAATATTATTGAATCAAGTATTGATTGCTTTAGGGATTCCATGAGGGACTATCATCCCCTTATTCATATGGAAGAGTGGATCCAACTATCCTTGGTTGTTTTGACTCACATCCCACTAGTCAATAGGAAAATAAAAGACCAACCTGCTAGAAAAGTATTTTATGCACAATGATTACCCAACCCCACTATCACTTTCCCCACAATCCATGGGGTGAATATGGTTGATGGGGTCCACATTGGGTGGGATAGGTACTAATACATCTCCCCATCACTGACTTTTTCATGTTAGTGCTTCCCCCAAAAATCAATGTGGATAGGGTTGGTTCAGATACTTGTGGAAGAATCAAGCATTTTAGTGTGAAAAAATGATAATGACTAAGTATACCAGTTCTTAGAATTGGCTATGGAGATAGCCTACCAATATCTAGAGGCCAAATGTAAAGCACAAAGAGAGAATATGAATATGAATATGAAAAGAATAAACTATATTCTTATCAATATGATCAAATATTATGATATGTACAATGTAGTAGAAACCCCTCAAGGTGAGATACAAGATATCATAAGATTATGACAAGTTTCTTAATCATATGACATGAGACAACTTATCACTACTACCTAGGTCACATATGTTATAAGTAAAAATATAAGATAACAACTAATGAAAACTAACACATGAACTAGAAGGATTACTTCCTAGGACCTAAGTAAACTTAACATGTAAATAAGTCCCCTAGTAATGAATTAACTAGGTACAAGACTTTATTTACAGCAACACCCCCCTTAAGTGCAACTTAGGGAGTAGCATATTATTACACAAAGATGCAAGAATGGGTCCCGGCTACTAGGTCATGTAGGTATCCATGTACATATGCAAATGAAATCTCTTACAAATGGAGAAAAGGAGAAAACCTAGTGGGAAAAAACTCCTCCCCAAAAGAGAGATGAAAGATGCAAAAAATGAAATGCTCTCAATGTTGCATGAGAAAGCCAAAACCCCAAGTGAGGAAAGAGACCCCCCATAAGAGAGAATAAGAAGAGAGACAATGCAGCCCCCCTCAAATTTAGTCTCCTAAAATGATGGTAGAATCTTGACATTGAATGTTGAAGATGATCCAAAAGTTTCAAACATCATTCCTCTCCATAGGAAGAAACAATACCATGGATGTATGCAAGATGTCAGAAATATGGATGATGGACGATGCCTCTAAAGCATGCTCAAGTGTCTCCATGTCAATGTCGAAAGCTAACACACTCCAAGTAGGTGTTCTAGGCCACATTGTTGAAGAGGACAATCCAAAATCTAGTAGAGATGAATGTAGAACTTGATACAAAGAAAAGGTTATCCTCTTTGAAGACAAAGAAGCCTCCTCTAGATGTTTCCCAAAAGGATCTACAGTCATTTCAAACTGAAAATAATGATCATATAGAGATTGAACAAGAGGGTCAAATTGTTCCCTCACAACAATTGAAGAAGGATCTTATCCATAAGAGAGAAGATGAATGTCATCAATGATATTCCCCAAATCTACAAGATGATACTCCACAAACAAGTCTAAAATACCTGTCAAGAAGCCATCTAAAGTAGCCAAATTTGAAAGACAATGAATATCATGCTTCATTGAATCAAAAGAATCCATATTTGTAGCAAGAAAAGCATCATAAACTGCAATAATAGATGGAGTAAATAGAATGCATGACTCAAGAACTAGATCTGATGTGAGAAATCCCAAGTTCAAGAAGCCAAATGTCTCCTCTAAATCATGGTTCACACTAGAAGTGTGATCAATAGTTAAAGTAAAAATGTCATCATCAGAAGTAAAATGTACAAATGTATACAACTAAGATGAATGATCAACCACCCCAGTAACAATGATCTCTCTACTCTCCAAGTATCGAATGATGATTGAATCAAGAGTGAACTCCACAATCCTCCCATATCCACCATGTGTAATTTGATATATGGAAAGAATATTATTCATCAAATGAGGAACACACAAAACATTCTGAAAAGTTTTGTCGCCAAAACTAATAGACCACTTCCCAATTACACTCATATATGCATTGTTTCCCATCAAGATAGGAGACATAGTACAAGGCTGAAAATAAGATAATATAGAATATGAAGATGCCATATGATGAGATGCTTCTGAATCTAGAAGTCATCTCCCTAATCCATTACTTGAAAAAGAACAAAGAGCATTTCCTTTATTTCCTGATGTAGAAGCTTAACCTTTGTCCTTTTTAGACAATTTTGAAGGAGGAGGTGATTCAGACATTCTAGAAGGAAAATCAATGTGATTATTTTTGAGAAGATGTTTGAACTCATCAATATCCTTCTTATAACAACAATGTTCTTCATGTCCATCCTTATTTCTATATGCACAAGTAGGCCTCTCCTCCTTAAATGATTCCCATTTAGAAGAGGATTTTTTCTTTCCTTGATTTGAATGTGGATTATTCTTTGCCTTCTTCTATTTCTTATATTATTTTGATTCTTTCACCTAACTAACCAACACTGCCTGAGATTTGGAAGTCTTGATGAGACCCATGGAGATAAGATTTTGTTTCTCATGTATCAAAATCTCAAAAAATGATGCAAATGAAGGTGTAGTATATGTAGACCCCATAGTCAACCTATGAGTATGAAAGCTACAAACAAAAGAACCATAATCAAGACCAAGTTTTTTTGTTGTATTATATACCAACTAAATGTCCTTATCAATTCCACATGCTTTACATTACTCTCTTAGATCATTAACCTTAGTGATGTAGTCTTGGATGTTGTCAAAGTTATTAGGATCAAGGCTCATCAATTAATTATCAATTTGATAGTCTCTTACTTCATTTGTAGTACCATATAATGTTTTCAATTTTTCCCAAGCTTCACGAGAATTTTTACATGATTCAATTTGAAGCAATAAATCTTGAGAAACTAGTCTACAAAGACATCCAAGAGCTTTGGTATGTTTAATTATCCATTTTATCATTTTATCTTCATCTATGGGTTTAGGTACCTTTTTTTCAACATATAGAGAGTGACCATCAATCATTAGAATACTCCATGCATTTTGATGCCATGTTGAATAATTATATGATGTGAGAAAAGGAACCTTAGAATGATCCATGAAAATGAGAGAGCACAAGAAAATAGGTCATGCACCAAGAGACCCCCCCAAATCATTCAATCAAGAAACCCCCTAGAAATATATGATTTGGAACTTTCTATTTAGTGTGTTTGCAGATGTTAGAGGCCAAAATTAGCAAGCTAGACTTGATCTTAGTGCTTACATATGCCAAAATAGTCCATAGAATCGAGTATAATTTTTGGTATAAAAAGATATCAATCTGATCATACCACTAAGAAGTAAATGAAAAATTATAAAATGTTACCATAGGAGCAAAATATGAGCTCCTAATGCTCCCAAAATGAAGACGAAGAAAAAAAATTTATGAGAATCTAAAAATTCTAGAAAAGCTAGACACCAAAACCAAAAACTAATTGTACCACCATGAAGAGAATGAAATTTTTCCCCAAATAAAAAACAATTGCTCGCAAATTAGAGGTTCTGAGTACAAGTTATGGCCATTTGAAAATTGACTACAAAATTGAAAATGAAAATGAGAGGGGACTGTAAATTTTCAAAATAGCGTTGACATAATTGTTGATGCAGGATAACATCAGTAGTTGATGATGTTAAATTTGACAGTTAGGGGCCATCAAAAATGAATATGCCTCTAGAATATTCACCAAAATTGGAATCTTTGGAATATGCTTTGACTGCTCACTTAAGTTTGACATGTTCAAAACTATCACTAGTCAGTGGAATCTTGAGAGAAATCATTTTGGAATTAGAATCTTCTACAATAATGATGGAATATTCATCACCTAGTTTTTTTCGAGATTGCTAGATTTTTTTTAAAAGATATTTTCCAAATTTTTACTCTGGTTAGTGGATTTGAAATTAGTCAATCAGTATTTATTTAGCTAGTTGCTTTTCCAGTCACCATGGGGAGTAACGAGGTGGGGTCATGGGGTACAAATGAGAGGCTATTGTGTGGTAGCGATGCATCATACCCTTTGTGGTACAAATGACAGTCTGCAAAAAGTATGCATAAAAAACTTTTTTGCTTGTGTTTTTTAATTTGATTTTTTTTTTAACTTTTCAAAGAATATTCAATTGATACAATACAATTTTTTTTTTGAAAAATTTCAGAAAATATTTAAAACTGAACAATATTTTAAAAAAGAAACTTGTATTGACGTAATAATGATGACCTGGGGGCCCATACAACTGTCTAGGAAAAAAATGTTTACCTCAGCAGTCAACTACTCTGAAATCGATGAGTTGATAGTTGATCTTAAGGTTTTTGGCCCTTTTGGAGGTGATGGTAGGATTGGATTTGACCCAAAATCCTCCAAAAATGCAAATACCTTTTGGATTTGGCAACCACTCTTCAACTTCAAACTCTCATAGATTTGGCCTCACATGTCTGATTTGGATGAAACAAAAGGAAAAACTAACTACCTGGAACCTCTTGAAATTAATGGTGAGCTTAGCTTTGCACCAATAATCTCTTACTTGAACTTGCAATAAAGAGCCAAAAATTGAAGCCCCCCAAATCTAGTATTTCTTTCAATATTTTTTTATTCTTTAGGTCACCATATGATGCAAGAGAAGTGCATTCTCAAGTTTTCAATATTTACCAAGATCTCTTCAAAAAATGGCTATCCAATGGCACCCAACCTTCTCTAATACCATGTTAGAATTGGCTATGGAGATAACCTTCTAAGATCTAGAGGCCAAATGGAAAGCACAAAGAGAAAATATGAATATGACAACAATAAACTATATTCTTATCAATATGATTCAATGCTATGATATGTACAATGTAGTAGAAACCCCATGGTTATATAGCCAAGGTGAGATACAAGATGTCATAAGATTATGACAAGTGTCTTAATCATATGACATGAGACAACTTATCACTACTACCTAGGTCACATGTGTTACAAGCCAGAAGATAAGATAACAACTAATGACAACTAACACCTTCTATAAAGATTCCTTCCTATGACCTAAGTAAAGTTAACATGTAAATAAGTCCCCTAGTAATGAATTAACAAGGTACAAGACTTTATTTACACCAACACCAATCCATTCCAAATAGATGGCTCCCAATTAGTTAAATATTTCCCTCCCCAACTACTCCCCACCTGAGGCAAATAGGATGGTAGGGTTGGTTAGGCCCGCTTGGATTTAGAAAGGTTTGGAAAATCAAATCAAAAATAGATCAATCAAGAGGCATATGCCTTTTCTATAGAATTTGTGATTCAAGATATTATTTATCATTCCATATTGAGATGAGATTTCCTACTTGCTCTCCAATTGCACTATGACAATTGAATTCCCCTAACCACGGGGATACAAGCATATATATAGGTATCCCTAGACTTCAACACTATTAGGGGAAGGGATATCCCTAACTAGGCATCCCTGTGCTTGGTCAAGTACTTGACCACCCTACACTGGGGGGGAGAAATAGGGACTAGAAAGGATTTCACCTCTACCACTTGCACTACTCACTCCTCCACTAGTGTTGGTAGCACCTTTATAACCCCCACCCAGAACTATACTATTCCCTCCCACCCAATTATAGGAGTACTTGGAGGACCTTAAACTATTTATGTCTATGCAGGGTTCCAATCCTTATTTGTGAATCTGCATCTCTATGTCCACCTAAATCCTCAACTAGCACTGATGCTAGGTAATAAACTACCTTTTCCTCAGAGCAGGACTGCTCCCTCAACCTCAACCTCAATCCATTCCTCTATTGGTGATGGGTCAAGTCTTGATCTTTGTGGTATTACTATGTATGATACACTTATCTATTCCCTTTGGAATGTGAACTAGTAAGCTACAAAACTTAGGAACAACTCTTAGGGAAATTTCCGCACCGTACATTATCAAAAAGTCATTGCTCTACTCGTTCTGAAAATAACATAGTACATCTCACTTCACAATTAAATGCCTCCACAACACAACAAAAAATGGAATGAAGCATGAAAATTTAGAAACCTTCTAGCCAGGTAGATTAATTGGTCAATCAATGGTCCTTTGTTTCACCCATTGCATAGCATGTGTGAGGTGATACGAATTAGGATGATCTTCATGAACCAAACGTTGTTTATTGGGAATCCCCAACTCAAGAATTTGAAATTTTTTCAATGCATTCTTTCTTTCTAATTTCACTTTCTTAGGGGAAATACAAATCTTTTTTTCAAGAAATTTCTTTATGTATGCCCCACTATAATAAATGTTTGGACAAAACTGTGCGTCGATATTGGGGATAAATATCCTTGTGATTCTATAAAATTGGTCGAATCAATCCTTTTTGGTGGCTTTTTTAGTTTGTTCCTAGATATCAACCCAAAGATTGTAAGATCCTAAAAGGTGTTATGGTTATATACCGAAGGGGTGATTGTAACAAGTTGAGTGTAGATGAAATGCAAAACAATCAAATCTAAATGCTTTGAAATAATAATAGAAAATAACACTCTTAAATTGTACTCCTAAAGAAAACATTTTGAAACCATCAAATGCTTTAAATTAACAACTCAAATAAAATCCTTTAATGTATATAAGATCTAGCTATGTCAAATTTATCTCTAATTAAACATTACTTGTTTTGTTTAATATTAAAAGACTCCTGAATTCACAATAGTTTGCATTGACGTATAATTCTGGCAATAGGAACTATCACTTCCTAGTGACAGGAACTTTGTGTGGGTGACAAGAACTACAATCTTCCAAAACTATATGAATTTCTGCAACTACAGTCTTATGAAATAAATAATTTAAAACCAAACTAGAAATATGTAATCAAAAAATTACTCACACATTTTAATAAATAAAAGAAACCACAATATTAAAATAAAATACATGATATAAAAATTAACATCACCACCATTTCAAGAGAGTGGGCCCTCCTCTCCTTCCTCAAGGTGACAAAAATAATTTGTTGTAAACTCCTTAAGACTTCAAACCAGTTGTTGTATTATTTATTTTATGAAAAATATTGCATCTGTTGGAAAAATAAGGATAGACAACTAAGAGAGGGGGTGAATCAATTGTCACAGAAACTTATTTTTTTCTAACTTATCTTAACTTTAATCTCAGATTTGATGAATAAGCAATTAACCACAAGCAATTAACACATCAGAGACATAAATAACACCAATATTTTTTATGTGGAAACCATGTTAGGCAAAAAAACCATGGTGGATGTTAGTCCACAAGATTATACTATGTTAAAAGTATAAAGGGTAATAATGAGGGGAATGCACATGCATTCAAGCACACTGCCTAGAGCTCACTACTCAAATACAAAAGAGGACTCACTGTCCAACAATATAGAATAGGATTAAAATCCAAAGAATATAAACTAAGAAAATAGCTTATGCACAAGCTTGATTATAGTTCCAATTAAGCTCAAAAAACCTTCTTCACACTCTGCTCAATCTTCTTCACTCTATGCTCAGTAATCAAATGATAGAAACACTATTCACTCATACACTTTCTCTGGCATACATTCACACTCATACACACATTAAATTCACTCAACCAATCACTCATATATATCTACTACATGGGATTTCATCACAACTTAGTTGGCTAGAAAAATAAAACATATTTTCAATGTCGGCCCAAATTTACAAATAAGTTTCCAATTCAAATCCACCAAGATCGGCCACAACATAGTGGAGACCCAAATTAATATCTCAACATCTGCAACAACTGAGATTAACATAATCATACAATATTCATTCAAGAACACTGACAGAGACCACAAAAACATTGTTAGACCACAACATATTCAAAACTTCACACAGACCTCTGAAACTTCTAGTGGATGATCTAGAAACATTCAACAGTAAACCCTTTAATCCACACCAAAAAATATTCAATGTATAGAACAAGACACCTTCAAGACCTGCACAGTTCCACTAGGAACCTAAAACACTTTTACAATTTTCTCAATATCCTCAACATATACAGCCTCTAGTACACCAAATGCTAATAGTGTTGACATCAATGACAACCACATATCAGCAACCATATCCACAACATCCAACAACATCTCCCTTCTTACCCCATTTCTTATGTAATATATAATAAATGAGGCATTTACTAAATGGCATAATTCTTCCCTATAATCTCTCCACAAAATCAAATCTCAAATGAGAGAATCATGTAACTAAGATATTCTTAACATGGCACGTTTTTTTGGTAACAAAATAACCAATGTATCAAATTGGTTTTAACATAATAATAATGTGGACATTTATTTTTTGTCTCGTGTCCATAATAATGAGCATAAAATTTATTTACGGCCAACAAATGTTACACTTAATTTATGGCCATTACAATAATAATTTGTTATAACAAAATATTAAAATATATCTTAGCACATATAGTGAAAAGTTTTTATTTATAGTTTAACATAATGGTAGCAAATATTAGTAAATAAAATCTACTATTTATTATTCACATATTTTATCTAAAAACTAAATTAAATATTACTTATATATATTTAATCATATGCAGCATAAAGGTGGTAAAATGATGTGATAATCTATGGAAATGGAATATAAAAATAGGTATAAATTCATATGAAAAAGGTTAAAATATGGCATAAAATGAAACACAAATTGCTCTCATCATTACGTATATAATCTGGAACTAAAGTTTAACAATATAGGGCAATGGAAACTAAACTAACTAATAATTCCCACATGAACACCCAGGATTTTTGAAACAATTTATTGGTTATCCCCCCACCCAAATGCACTGGGCTAGATTATATATGTAGCATGCTCCACAGCTCAAATTTCCAAGGTAAATAGGATGGTGGGGTCTTTCTCGATGCTTCAAGCCCGGCAGTAGCACCCTCGATTTAGTTGCTTCTTGAGCAATAGTTCACAAAATGATTTCTATATGTGTGTTCCATGGCCCACTCAAGTTTATCTCTCTTTGAGCCAAAATATCATCATTGGTTCTCTAATCTTGGAAGAGAGAATCTCTTTTTTAGTCTTTGAACTACACTAAACCCATATTGAGAGTTCTAGAAGGTTTTAGCCCTCTCCCAACGTATCCTCCCACCCACCCACCCAAGATAAATAGGGTGGTGGGTTGGTGATCTCACTCTTTACTGTAACTGTTCATACCAAACCTTAAGAGGTTATAGTTTTTTTTTTTGTTCCATAGTATGATCAAGGTGGGTGGGAGGAGTTCTCTTTCTATCAAACCTTTCTTGGGGCATTCATATGCTCCCTTACCTACGTTCCTTATTTTTTCATATTTTTTACTATTTGTTAGGCGAGTATTCGATATTCATTGGAATGATTCGAGCTATGTGCTTCCATTGCTTTTAGATTTGGTTCCTATATGCTTAATCACCAATGATGGTTATTGTTGATTGATACATGCCCTAGAGTAATTGAAAAATATGGTTTATTTTAATGTACTCCCACCACTAAAATACCCTCCCCCTATTCGACCGATGTCCAACATTATTTGATCCCCTCTCCTCTTTTCTAGATGATCTACCTTCCCTTCTCCTTAGTTTTGCACCCCTTACTTTCCTACTCCATGTATTTTGATCAATGTGTTTTCCCCTACTGTGGGGTTGGGTGGGAGGTTAAATTATTTGATCCAATCTAATCTTATAAGTTGTAGTTGTTGAACTTATATTTTTTTAGGTGTATTTAGATGTGTGATACAAGATATGTTTATTATGTCACATCAGTGGGGTAATTCCCCCTTTCATTGTATATAATAGCAAGTGAGGACTATAGTTCCCTTAGTAGAGGCATGTGCATTAGTATCAGGGAGAGGAAAAGGAACTCATAGTTTACCAAGTGAAACAAATAGTAATAGGGAAAACTTATAGCTTCTATATGGACAAGTGGTTAGAAAGCCCCTATAGTTTGATTGTGTCAACTATGCATGCCAATAAGCAACATGACCCAGGAATTATTCCCTTTTTGAATTCCCTAGATTTTTTATGTGGACCCACTCTTTATCCCATTTTGAATGAATCCTTGTGGTTGATGCACTAGGTCACAATAGGTATAATTTAATCAACAAAAGTGGTCAGAGGTAGGTAGAAAACTAAGAGTTACATCCCCCCTACCCCTATCCACTCTCATTATATTCTCCCTTTGGCCCCTATCCTCTCCCGGGGGAGGAGTAAGATAGCATTGGGGGGAGGGGTGAGATGGAAATAGATAGACCTATCTTTGGAAATAATTTAAACTAATAGGGCCCCCACCCTACTATCTATAATTTGTAAGTCTACAAGCCCCTACTATCCCCTTCCCCTACTATCCATGCTTTTCCCCCTTCTGAATACTATAGGTTGTAAGTCTACCTAAATAATCACCCTAACTTGATGTTATGTATATAATTGTTGATAACAGAGGGAGGTAGCTTCCTTAGACTGGTAAGAATCCCTACCTATTCATTGAACTACTCTATATAACTATGCATAATCCCCTACCACCCCTCCTTCCATAGATCAATATGCCTCCCTCCCCTACCCTAGGATACGCACCCCCACCCAACCCCATACTGGGCCCTACTTCTATATAAGGTCATGGGTCATAATATTACCTCATGGGGATAGTCCCAACCTATTCCTAGTAGTGTTGTTAGCTCTACTACTATATATGCTACTATTGGTAATGGATCAATAGAGTAGAAAAAGACTTGACTACTTAACCTGTACCTAGATATGGATATGCTATCGGCACTATCTATATACATTGTTATGCATCTAGTTATGGCTATTGGTATGGATCCTCTACTGGATTTCCTCCAAGTGATATCTTACCTACATCAAGGGATTAGATTAATCTATAGATTCCTCTATATATGATGCTTCCTTTTCCCTAGGTGTATCTATTTATACTAATGGACATGCTCGAATAGTTCAATCAATAGCTTCATCAACTACTAAATAAAGATCATAATCAAAAGAGTCAATAGACTCTATTGATACACCTACCCTTGCTTCATCTACTCCTTTCTATTATTTTTTCTACACTATAGGTGGTTCCTCATATCAGTGTTGAAACAACTACTTATCGACTAGATCATTTGGATCTTTACCTAGAAAGTATGTTACTAGTGGTGCTTATTCCAAGCATGGATAAAATGAAACTAGATTAGAATCAACTGGATCAACTACTCCTGACTATACCAAATCTTCTTACTCTTTGACATGATCAACTACTTCATCTCCTTCTACTATTGTAGGCTATAGCTCTATAGGGTATGCTGCTAGTGGTGCTTAAGCTACTTTTGATGCTGGTACTTCCACAAGTACTTACTCAATAGAACCAACAAAACCAACCAGCAATAAAATTCATTTATCAATGGATTGGCCTCACCCTTTCTTTCTCTCAGGTGGATGGTGGGGTTGGTTTTGCATCTTTCATTCTTTTGCAAGATATCTAGATATAGGGTGCAACTTTCATTCTTTTGTAAGATATAGATATAGGGTGCATCTTTCAACAATTGGGTTGGGCATTTAATGCTTATGTATGTCTTAATTTATGACTCAACCCACAATCTTGAGAGCATAAGTGGGAGACAATTTTATCAATGGTCTATTCAATCAACCCTAGATCTAGCGAGTGCATTCAATTGTTGACTTTTGGGAAGAATACTCTCAAACAATACTTTCGATAACGGGGACCAATCGAGATGCAAGGGTAAATCCAAAGAAAGGACAATGAAGGCTAACATCATGGGATAGGATTCTTGGAACAAACTAGACTTTGGAAAGCTACTACTCTTAGGAATTGTCTACCTAGCCCTCAAAATAGACATTTAACTATATTTATCAATTAATTAAAACTAAAGATACAATGCATCAATTATTTTAAATTAATTAATAAATATGGTCAAATGTTTATTTTGAGGGTTGCATAGAAATTTCCCTACTCTTATGGCCCCTAATGATAGCCAATCTTGAATCCTGGTCAACATGATCACTCATTTAAACCAACATGTCTAATCCCAGAGCCCTCCCATGAACTCTCTATAAGCGGTTTCATTTGGTAAACCTGACAAGGGGGCCCAACCAACCCTGAACTCTATGGGACCTAATGAGCCTAGTTTATGGTCTAGTTTTGGATAGAATTTATGGTTTATTTTTTGAAGATATCATGGACCTTGATGTTAAGTGTTGATACTTTTTATGATATTTCCTAAAAACTATTGACATTGGGCTTAATCTTATTTTTGCAAACCTTTAATAACATTGGCATGTTATATGGACTATCTATATTAATTTTGCATGTGGTTAATGAATTTTCTTTAAGGTAGTTATAGATGTGAAATTATTGTGCATGCTAACATTTCCATGAAGATATAATTTGAAGATACTAAATTGAGAAAGACATGGCCAACTGGGCATGCACCATAACATCTAGCAAGGGAATTATTCAAAGGTCAAAGGAGGATGACGACAGGAGATTCCCCATGCAAACTAAATGTAACCACCTTCTAGTGGTTTTCATTGATGTTGAGAAAACATGTGTGTTATTGTAGTGCTAAATCTGTGGTTAGACATGCATGTCCTGATCAATTACATGCATGTAACTGTCACCCCCTCTATTTTCCCTAAATGGCATCCTCCCAATTCATGGAGTTGATTCCCTATTTAGTTAGTAGTAAAAATAAGGATCAAATGCTCCTTTTAAAGGTTGTGCGATCTAATATTGTACTTGCATTCTTAGTTTTGAGTAATACAATTATTCTACTCTTTGTATCATGTTTTTGATTAATAAAATAAATTTTGAGTTGAGCATCTAAGTTTTTTTAGCAGAGAAGATACTCACTGGTCCCACTTGTTGAGAAATCCATCCTTTAGGTTATTTTAGCTAGTTATTTTTTATTTGTAATTAGTTAAGAATCTGGCACTGACTATTCTACAGCCACTAGAATCATTCTGTGACTATTCCTACAACCAAAGCAAACAAATTAGTTTTATGTTTATTGTGGATTTTCATTTTGTCATGAATTTGAATCTTAGTATGTTTTTGGTTGATGTTTAGCATTTGTATTATTCCTTTCTCAAATTTACTTTCAGCATTGCATCTTTCTTAGTTGTAGAATGAAATGGCTACTTTGAGTTCCTAATGCACATATTGTGTCACCCATTCTCAAGTTCGTGATCCCTGGCTGGAGTTAAATGCACTTCATGATGATTTAATGGATATTTAGTTTAGATGTCTAATCTGAATCATAGCTGCAAGATCTTAGTTGTTAAATCATTGTAGGAGGCTTCGCATCGTTGTCAGGTATGGTGTCAAACTAGGGAGTTATTTGGAGTCATTGGTAGTTTTTCTTGTTGTAGTGTTTCTAGAAGTTTTTCTTAGTATACCCTCATTTAGGAAGTAATTACCCCCCTTATTTTTTACCAATTCTTTGTGTGAGCTAGCTAATAGTGAGTTGATACCACATGCATAGAGGAAGGAGAAGGGAAGCTTATGGGAGATTCCTTCTTAAAAATTCTAATCCATTCCAAATAGTTGAATATCATAACCTACCAAGAAAATAAGAAGAAGAAGATCCACACCCCTTTTCTGATGCATTTCTTGATTTGACTAGCTCTGAAGTTTCCTCAAAAGACCAAAATTAGCTTGAGAAGCCCTTTAATTTGGAACTACATCAAGCAAGCATGGGTGATACAAATAGGAATTGACCTAACCAACTAGCTTTTCCTTTCCCCATTGCTCATCAAAATGAAGTTGACAACATCAAAAATATCCCTACTTCAACACTCCCCAAGTTTTATGGACTTGTCACCAAAGATCTTGATACCTTCTTATTTGAGTTTGACATACTTTGTGGGAATTATGACTATACCACTGATTCCCATAGGCTTAAGCCATTCCCTACCATTCTAAAAGAAACTACATTAAGATGGTTCATGAGACTAGGAAAAGATACTGTGGAAATTTGGGAGGACATGAAGACAAAATTAGTTGATAAATACAAGGAGTATTGTAGGGGTAGTGACATGAGAGGAGGTGACATTTTCAAGATGCAGCAAAAGGAAGATGAGAGCCTAGAGGATTATATTGCAAGGTTTCTATTCTTCCTACAAAAATCTCCACACCATACACTTAATGAAGACTCACAAAATGTGCTTATCCTGAGATGAATCAATGACAACTGCACTGATTCCTTGGACCTGATGGGAGAATGAGATATCTCCCAAGTTCCTTGGAAAGATATCAAGAAAATATGCGAGAACTACTCTAGGGTGGCTTCAAAGAACGGGAGAGCTTCCCAATCTTCCATGGGTAAGTCATCTACTAGTGGAGTTTCAAGAATGGAGATTACTCATTTGCAGGTAGACTTTAAGCAATACATTATAAGCAATCTAGCTACTCAGCTAGATAGCCTTTAGGTCAAGAAGAAGCAAGAGTAGGTAGAGTCAATGTTGGTAGAGTATTGCTCTCATTGTAGACAAAATAAGGACTACAAATGTATGATGGAAACCAATAGTGAAAGAAAGCATATTGCACCCAAGTTCAAGCCAATTCAGATTGAAGAAGATCAAGTCTACTATGCTGCACAAAGGAGGCCTTGGGCTCCAAAACAAGGTATACACCAGATCCACTATCTTATGTTGGGCCATATTTCAATTTTTATTCATCTGGTAACCAATGGTAGCCCCCATATCCATCTGGCTATGGAGTATATCCACCATAGCCTTGGGGCAACCCTCCAAATGCTTGGCCTAATCATCAAAACTCTCCACCCGAGTGGCAACAGACTTAGGGGAATTGGCAACAATTTCAAGGGTATTGGCAACCACCTCTAGGAAATTGCCAACAAACAAATCAATGGAGGGGAGGACAACAATGGCCTACCCAGGAAACTAATTACATGCAGCCACCCTCTCAGCCCCAACAGCCTACTATAATGCCTCCACCTACTAATTCAAGCTCAAATGCACCTAAACCTACTCAGTTACCAGCTCAGCCCACACCCAATCCAAATAACAAATCACAGCAGTAGCCTATATACTTTGTTGATTCAAACCAATTCCCTTCATATGTTGTGAGTGTAAGTGATATCACTTGTGTTTAGGAACTACATTACTAGCCCCTTCCAAGCCCATTATCACTAAGCTTCCTACGGAAGAGGAAGAGGAACCTCTGAATGATCCCATTTAGCTAGGTACACCTAAAAATCCTGAACCAGTCCAAGTCAAGTAGACTAAACAAGAACCACCACTTCCTCAGAGATTGGAAGTTTCCAAGGAGAAGGAAGAAAAGGAGGACACAACCTTTGATATCTTGGATCAACTGAAGCATATATGTGTCTAGATACCTCTATTTCAGGCCATAAAAGATTTCCCAATTTATGGCAAGGAAATTAAAGAAGTGTGCCTCAATAAGCCAAGTAGGAAGAAGAAAGACCCCATTATGGTTTATGTGGTGGGATAGATAGCTAACATCATGCTTGGAAAAGTGACTATCCCCAAGTACAATGACCTAGGTAGTCCTATGGAAGCAGTTGTTATAAATGGGATTCAAATAAAGAATGCTCTGATTGATTTAGGGGCAACAATAAATGCAATGACCAAGGAAATTTGGTAGCAACTAAAGGTTGCAAGCATGAGATCTACTCCTACTATCCTGTAGCTTGTTGATAGTTCTACTATTGAGCCTGATGGTATAGTGGAGGATCTTGTGGTGATTCTAAACTCCTAGGAGTACCCAGCAGACTTCATGATTCTTTCTCCTAAAGCCACACTAGCCAGGTATCCCATTATTCTTGGAAGGCCATGGTTAGAAACTATAGATGCATATATTATATTTCCATCAAGTGACATGACCATTTTTGATGGGAAGAGTACCGAAAATTTTGTTCTTTATCCTCCTTCTTGGCCATCCCATGATAGGGATAATCTCGTGTGGCCACATGTTGGTGAAGAGACTGAGGAAGTTAATTCTATGGCACAGCTTATGATGTTAGGAAGAAGCTCATTCATGTAGCTTCAAGATGAAGATGAAGTATTAGTTAACATCATTTAGAACCATTATGAAGTGGATTAAGCATCATATTCTCATTCTACTACTCCAGTCAATACACTTCTACCTATTCTTCCTACAGCCATTGTTCCTACAGACATTCTTAGCGCAACCACTATTCCTGCAAATAGACTTCCTACAGCAATAGGTATGTCCCATACATTGCTTCCATATGAACTCAAGGTACCATGTGTTAATGAAGTAGCTAAGATAAAGTCAATTACACAAGTATAGGTGTTAGAAGGAAAGTATCTGTATGTTAACAACAAACTGAGTGAAGAACAACAATTGCTATTGGCAAACTTATTAAGAACCCATCAGCATGCATTTGTGTGGGACTATCATGAGATGAAGGGATTGGATCCTAATATTTTCACTCATATAATTTACATCAAAGATGATTGCACCCCAGTGACGTAGCCACAAAGAAGAATTATCCCTACACTAAGAGAAATTGTAAAAGGAGAAGTACAGAAGTTGCTAGATGCAAGATTTATCTACCCAATTTTAGATATCCAATGGGTATCTCCATTAGTGATTGTGCCTAAAAAAGGATGGAAATGGTGAGTTTATGTTGATTATAGGGAACTTAATGTTGCTACCAAAAAGGACCATTTTCCCTTACCTTTCATAGATCAAGTTTTGGACTCACTTGTAGGAAAGCAATACTTTTTCTTTTCTAGATGAATTCAGTGGCTACAACCAGATCCAAATTGCACTAGAGAACTAGGATAAGACCACTTTTACCTTTCCATGGGGGACCTATGCCTACTTAGTATTCCCATTTGGTTTATGTAATGCACCTACAACTTTTCAAAGGGTAGTCATTAGCATATTTTCAGACATTTCTCATGATTGCATGAAAATTTATATGGATGATTTCACCACCTATGGTGTTGATTTCAATGAAGAATTAAAGAATCTCAAGAAAGTCCTACAGAGATATGAAGATCATAATCTCTCTTTAAACAATGAAAAGTTCTTCATGATGATGCAAGAAGGTGTAGTTCTTGGACACTACATCTCTCACAAGGGAATCCAAGTAGATACTGTAAAGATTGAGGTAATCACAAATCTACCCACACCTAAAAAATAGAAGGATGTTAGGAGTTTCTTGGGCCCTGTAGGCTATTCTAGGTGATTCATCAAGGGTTTTAGCAAAATAGCAGCACCATTGTATACCCTCTTAACTAAATATGTTGAGTTTTAGTGGACTGAAGATTGTGACAAGGCATTTCTTGATTTGAAGGTAGTCTTGACTCATGCTCTTATACTCAAAGGACCTAATTGGGAGCTTCCTTTCCACATCCATACAAATACATTAGATTATTCTATAGGAGTAATCTTAGGACAAAAAGGAGCTATTGAAAATTCCATTTATTTTGTCAGCAAAAATTTGCAAGGATTTGAATTCAACTATACAGTGACAAAGAAAGAAATGTTGGCAGTGATCTATGCCCTGAAAAAATTTAGGCACTACATAATAGGCTATCAAATATTTGTGCAAACTAATCATGCAGCCATTAAATATCTCATGAATAAACCTTTGATCATGGGTAGACTTGCAAGATGGTTATTGTTGATGCAGGAGTTTGACATAACCATTGTGGATAAACCAAGGAAGGCCAATGTTGTTGCAGATTTTCTTTCAAGGTTGACTACATTAGAAGATAATCAAGCCATAGATGACTCTTTTCCTAATGAGCATCTATTCTCCATCAGTGTACAAACACTCTAGTATGTTGACATAGCTAACTATCTGGTCACAAGTAGAGTTTCACTGCACTTCTCCCCAAAAGAGAGAAGGGAACTCCTTGAAAAATATTTTCCTTTCTCATGGATTGCTAGATTATTTTTTTTAGACTAGACCAAACCATGTCATGAGGAGATGTCTGAGAGAAGATGAGACATATGAAATTTTGCATGCATGCCACAACAAAACATGTGGAGGAAATTTTGTAGCCAAGAGGACAATAATGAAGATTTTGAACACAAGATGTTACTGGTCAACACTCCACAAGGATGTAGGAAAGTATAATAGAAAATGTGACAAATGACAAAGAATGTACAAACCAACTAGATTTGATGAGATGCCACTCTTCCCTCAAGTAGTAATCACTCATTTTGACAAGTGGGGATTGGATTTTGTAGGACCCATTGACCCTCCATCAAATGGTAAGTCTTATATCCTAGTATGCACTGATTATGTAACTAAATGGGTAGAAGTTAAGGACATGAAGCATGCAAGAGATAACAAGGTTGCAGAATTTCTTTATGAGGATATTTTCACAAGGTATGGAGTTCCAAGAGAGATAGTGACAAATCAAGGGACTCAATTCACATCATCCCTTGTTGCAGCACTAGCTAATGAGTACAACATAATACATAGGAAGTCTACTCCTTATCACCCCCAGGCCAATGGTCAAGTTGAGGTGACCAATAGAGAAATTGAAGTTATTATGACCAAAACCATAGCTATCCACAAAAAGGACTGGGAAAACAGATTACCATAAGTTGTTTGGGCCTACAGAAATACTTGGAAAACAACTATAGGCTTCACTCCATTTGAGTTGTTATATGGAAAGACAACCATGATGCCCATTGAATTTGAACATAAGACTCTTAGAACTACAGTGGATTGGGGATGGATATCTTTGAGGTATGGAGAGAAAGAATCCTATAGTTGAATGCTTTGGACAAGATGAAGAGAGTAGCCTTGCATCACACTGAGGCAGTGCAGAATCAAAGAATCAGGTGGCATGATAAATTATCAAGGACAAGAAATTCCAACCAAGACACTGGACATTGTTTTATGATTCTAGATATCAAGAAAATGTTGGAAAATTGTAGACAAGGTGGATAGGACCATATGAGGTTGTTGAAGTATTCCCCAATGGTCTTGTTCAGCTCATTACTATTGACCCAGTCAAATTCAAGTTGCTTTTCAATGGTCATTGCCTTAGATCATATCACAAGCTAGCTTCCAAGGAGGATTTTCTACAATAATTCACTCAACATGTTGCGCCCGAGCTTCTTATAGCCAAATGAAGTGGACCTAGTGTCCCTCCTAGCTAATTAAGGTATGTACTTTTCATAATAAAGACTTCCACTTTCATGGGAATCTATTTCTTTTCCCATCCACCCATCCATTTCCACCTTTCTCTCTCTTCCATCACATCACTTCATTCCACTCCACCTCATTCCACTTAATTTTCATTAATTTCTCAACTTATTTCCTAGAAAGGTGAATGGTACTTTTTCCACAATCTTTACAACGAATCTTCCACACATTTAGGTATGTGTGCATTAATGGCTATATCTTAATTGTCTTTAAGTGAATTCGTTTAATTATTGTACATTAGTATGGATGTTCACCATAGCATGCCAATATTCCCTACCCTATCAAATCATCATTCTGCACATGAGGACACATGCCCAAATTTAGGTTGGAGGGGAGGAAAAAGATGTGAATATTTTTCCCACATGTTAGTTCATGCTGGTCTATGTCAACAAAATTTAAATTGAGCCGATTTGAAATCTAAGTGAGAGGATGGCTCACATGTGTGAAGTGACACCAACTGCCACTACCATTTCTCCCCATCATAGCTTTCCTTTATTACTTGTTCATTTCTATTATTGACTCTGTCATAATCTCAAGTTACAAACAAAAGGTAAAAAGGGAAAATTTAGTCAACATTGTCATCAGAAATTTAGTAAGTGTTCCAAGAAGGTGAATTTGGTTTTTAGAAGATAATTGTAGGAAGGAAACCACAAAGTGGTCATTTTCTTGCAAATAATGGGAGGTGGGTTAATTCAAAATGAACCCACGGTGCACAATGTATTACTACAAGATGTACCCTACCTAGTTAAATTCAAAAACTGTGGTTGGTCAGATTATTTCATGAAGCTGGATGGTTTTGATGAAGGTATTGTGCTAGAATTCACCCAAACATTGTCTAAAGGGAAATCCATAATAAAAGGGTTGGAAGTATTGGCTACCAAAGAAAGAATTGTAGAAGTTACAAGGATACCTACCAACAGTGAAGATTACCCTATTTCCAGATATGCTAGGTCAGCCAGGGCCAAATTTACAGAGCCGAATGACCCTCCATTGAGCATAGATAAATAGGGTGTGAAGAGAATTTCTTTGCCTAAACCATGGAAGTAAATAGCTATTTATTTCATAAAATATATTACCCGTGAAGGTCACCAGTCAAATATGCATTATGTGCACTTCAAGATTTTAAATCACATGATGCATGGGAGGAGAATGAATGTGTCTAATGTGCTATAAAAATTTATTTCAATCATGGAGACCGAGACTCAGAAAGGTAGGGACAATTCCATTTTCCACCATTGTTTGATTAAATTGCTAGTTGAGAAGTCTTTGCATGATGTATCTAGAATGACCTGGGAAGAATTCATAAAAACTAATCAAATTAGACCTTAGCACTTGCAACCTAGGAATACCTCAACCCCATAGGTCTAGTAGGAGATTGAGTATGGATGAATCCACTCTTGGTGCTTCAACCTCTGATGCAATCCCTAGTAAAAACCCTCCTACAACAAAAGAAACCATAGAAATTAGCTCTTCTAGGACAGACCACTCAAACAAAGAAAGTTCTCCCCCAAATTCTGATGATGATGTTCCACTTGGAATTTTAATGAAAACTAGGGCACATAAGAGAGAGGTAGAAACAAGAAAAGGAAAATCCAAAAATCAACTAGTAGAAAAAGAAATACCAAGCTCTAGGAAGAGAAAGGCTTACACTGTTCATCCAAGAGCCTAATAAAAACATGAGAGACCTCCTAGGAAATCAAGACCTATAGAGCCATCCTTTGGTATGCCTCCACAGGAAATCCTTAAGTCTATAGAAATATCATAGGAGGACACAAAAGCTCCAATGGGACATGTTAATGTTGAGGAAGAGGATGTATTTAAGCCAATAACAAACATAACATTGGAAAACCTTCTTGACATTGCAAAACAAGTGGAGAATCAAGGGTATGAGGAAAATAAGGATTCCTATAGCAAGAGATCCTACAACAAGAGTTCATGCAGCAACAGTAAAAACAAGAACAATTAAGACCCCTGCAACCTAAATTGATGAGATAGCATGAATCCTTGCAGTTAGTACTATATGGAGAGCAATCATCAATGCTAGGGAAAATGCTAGTAGGAATGCATAAACCCCCTGATTTCTCAATGCACATGGTAGCTATGCATTTATGGAAAGAAATGCAAAGAAGAGAAAAAGAATGGAAGGAGGAGAAGCACAGATTGAAGAAGTAAATTTAAAAGAAATGTGAGGAGATTGAAGACAAGGATGTAGAAATTGCCACATTGAAGAAAAACATGGATGATATGGCAGCCTTAGTACCATAGATTTTAGAGTGTAGGGCCCCTCCATAGGTCTATTCTCTACATTTGAAGGAAAAGTATCTTTCTTTTAAGCTAACTAGAATTTTTTTAGGTTTGAACCCTTCTATTGAGACCCATGTTGAATTTTTCAATGCTTATTGTATTGCTTCCCCTAAAATGAAGAATTGGTTGTGTGAGTTTTATTTGCATAATTATGATGTGACTCAAGCCCATGATTGGAACCCATTTTTTTATGTTGGAGATGTCTAATTAAGGGCATTTATGTCTTAGGTACAAAATGAGATTAGTTGGGGACAACAACATGGGGCTTATAAGCAATTGGAGTCCAACATCCCTCTGCCCATCAAGGTTGAATCAAGGAATCCAAGGGACATTTATAGGGAATGACATAGAATTTTTTTTCAGACCTAGCTATGGTAATAGGATTATGCCTTGGATAGAAGTAGTCTACAATGAGTATGAGATAAAGGCAAAAAAAAAAGAGGAAACCATGAAGATATACCTCTAAAAAAGATGGAACAACTTAACTGATGAGTTAAAATAGGCCAACTATCATTCCATCTAGAACTATGTTGCAACACTTAAGAGTAGAACTATGCTGCAACACTTAAGAGAATTGACATATATATATAGGTTGGAAGAACAAAGGGATGATTTTGGCTTCCCCTGACTTTTCAGCCACCCCTCTTGATGTGGTCCATACCAAAATTCATATTTTACAACTATGATATTGTTGCAGAGAGACAGAGATGGAGCAAATTGGATAAACTGGGAGGATTCTATTGGGACCGTGATTCATGAACAACAAACATTGATGTAGGGCAGTTGTTAGTTGCAAATTTTAGAGCATTAACCAAGTAGAAGAACAACCCTTCCCCTACTGGAGGACTAGCAAGACCTTAGGTTGGGGGGACTAATGAGCCTAGTTTATGGTCTAATTTTTGGTAGAATTTATGGTTTATTTGTTGAAGATATCATGGACCTTGATGTTAAGTGTCGATACTTTTTATGATATTTCCTCAAAACTATTGACATTGAGCTTAATCTTATTTCTACAAACCTTTAATGACATTGGCATGTTATATGGACTATCTATATTAATTTTGCATGTGGTTAATGAATGTTCTTTAAGGTAGTTATAGATGTGCAATTATTGTGCATGCTAACATTGCCATGTAGATATAATTTGAAGATACTAAATTGAGAAAGACACCACCAGCTAGGCATGCACCATAACATCTAGCAAGGGAATCATTCAAAGTTCAAAGGAGGACGATGGAGAGAGATTCCCCATGCAAAAAGAATATAACCAACTTGCAGTGTTCTTTATTGATGTTGAGAAAATTTGTGCATTACTACAATGCTAAATCTACGGTTGGACATGCATGTTTGACTAGATTCCATGCATGTGTAACCACTGCCACACTTTCTCTATTTTCCCTAAATGGCATCCTCCTAGTTTGCGGAGTTGACTGCCCTATTCAGTTGGTAGTATAAATAAGGATTAGATTCTCCTTTTCAAGGGGTTGTGTGATCTAATATTGTACTTGCATTCTTATTTTTTAGTAATATAGTTATGCTACTCTTTTGTACTCATGTTTTTTGATGAATAAAATAAAGTTTTGAGTTCGAGCATCTAATTTTTCATTAATAGTAGAGGATACTCATCCAAGGGGGACCACTTGGTGAGAAATCCATCCTATAACTTAGTTTATCCTAGTTATTACTTTCTATTTAGTAATTAGTTAAGAATATGGCGCTGACTGTTCCTATAGCCACTAGAATTCCATTCTATGACTATTCCTACAGCCAAAGCAAATAGAGTAGTTTTATGTTTCTTGTTTAGATTTTCATTTATTTCATGCATTTCAAGATTAGTATGGTTGTTGGTTGATGTTTAGTATTTATGTTATTCCTTTCCAAGAAATTTACTTTCAACATTGCATCTTTCTTAGCTATAGAATTAAAATGGCTACTTTGAGTTCCTAGTGCACATACTATGCTGACCTATTTCAAGTTCACATCCTTGGGTTGACAAGTTAAATGCACCTTCATGATAATTGAATGGATATTCAGTTTATATGTCCAATCTTTGAATCACAACTACAAGATCTTAGTTGTTAAATCATTGTAGGAGGCCAACAAGACCCATTTGATGTGATGGATTCCCAACAAAGCTCATGGATAGTCAACCAACCTGGGTGAACATTCCTATTATTATTTATTGGGGTTGGGGGAATCATTGGTCCATTCCCTCAATCACTAAGAATGTCAAGTGTAGATATAGTCATGAAGTACCCCCCTCAATTTATAGGGATATAGATGCATAGATTTAGATAGTAGATCCAACTTAAGGGAGGGGATTGACTAAAATTTTCTACACCCTCTATTCCACCTACATCTCCATTGCTATAGTATTCCACCTACACCTCTTATGACTAAATATAGATCTATTTAAATGATGTAGTCCATCTATACATAGCTCACTATTGATGCCATATCAGGAGAACTCTCTTGGTAGGCCCTTGCTCTTTTAGATGGATCATTCATTCCATCTCTCCCATCTCCATCAATGCAAGGCTCTCAACCTAGTCGATGTTCCCAAACCCGCCCTTGCCCTGAAATCTATCCTCTATTCTCTATTATATATTCTATCATGGGATACCCCTCCCTTTGGTGATCATGGAATATTAATTGAGTGACACCTCAACCTCCCAGGGGCTAGGCTAGGCTAGGCTACTTTAGAGAGAGAGGCATATAGATCCCCTATCTAAACTATAGTGCCTCTCATGATACTGTATGGATATTGTTATGTTTGACATACTCGTGATTACGTTGGTGATTGTTTCACTTTTTTGACTTATGAGTTTCGTTGGATAATCATGATACTATAATATGATGTCGATAATATAATGATTCATGGTGCCCATTTTTATTTGATCATGCTATATTGTGTGGTTATGTAAATTGTTTAATACTTGTTTCATGATATGTATGATGATGTGCTGATTTTTGAGGTTCGAGTGAGAGGGACAGTGTTACATTTCTCATCGATGGGTGCCTTGCCACACCACAATTCTCTCTCACAATGTGTTTGACATTAGATATATATGTTGTTTCAACACTTGGTTTTATACAGGGCTACAGGTACTGGGCATTGACTTCACCCGCACCGTCGGGTCTGAGTTTGCCTAGCATACCCAATGGATATGGTGTGGTTTAAGGATTTGACAAGGAAGTGTCCTTGTTCGTGTATGTCGTCCCATCAATGTTTGATGATGTCATTCGTCAGTATTTCATCCTATTATGGTATTGTACTATTTCATGGCATCCCTTTCAAGTCATAAATTTTGATGTGTTTATCATTTTATTTGGATGTGTATCATTATTGATAGTTGAATAATTAATGTGCTTCAAGTATCGGGCATAGTCATTGTTTATTTTCGTTTAGTTTTGTTTTGGGTTTCATAGCTCATTTTTGTAATATTAATTTAATTATAGTAGTAAATTAAATTATTGAATTATTAAGGGAATCTTAATAATTAAATATCAAATTAATGTAAGGTTATAATTATATTGAAACACAAATGAAACAAAAATTTGTATGTATAAATAATGGTTATTTAATTTAAAATAAAGTGGATTGATAATCCACATATTAACAAAGTTTAAAATTTAAATTTAATTTATTTGATAAAATTTAATTTTAAATTTAAATTATTTGATAAAATTTAATTTTAAATTTAAATTATTTGATAAAATTTAAGTTTAAATTTAATTTATTTAATGAGAGGGATGTAATAAAATATTACATCTAAAGTAAAGTTTTTTTTTTTTAAATAAAAATAATAAAATAATAAATAATAAAAGTTTTACCCACCTAGATTTGATTAAGGGTGATACAATAAAAGCAATGAAATTAATATTATAATTCTTTCCGGGAGTCAAGATTAGTGTGGTAGATTTCTTATTTTGCTAAATTCCTCCAAGTGTTAAGTAGGGTAAATATAAGGTGTCAAGCGTAAAATGGAAAAAAGATAATCTTGTCACATGTATTACTTGCTTTAGCGAGAAAATATGGGATTTTTCCTTAATTTATTTGGGTGATTTGGGGGAAAGGGATATAGAAAAAATTTCGAGTAAAGAAACAAAAATTTAGCAAGAGGAAGATAAGGCAAGAGAAATTTTTACTGTAGAATATAGAAAGTTGAAAAGAGAGAGTTGCAGATAGAATTACGGCATAACTCCATCTCTAACTACATTTTTTTAGGTTGGTCCCTTTAATTTTTCTTGCAAGTTAAAGCAACTTGTGTCTGTATGTATTCTCTACTTTCCTATCTCCATTGTTTTTTTTTTTTTAAGTGGCTTTTTTGAGATTGAAACGACAATGGAAATACTAGATTAGTAAGGAAACACTAGAAAGTTGAAATTAGATTCTATTTTTATGCTTTATGCACTAATTTCATTTAAATCCTTTCATTATCATCTCCCTAATACCTTTTGTAACCTATCACTACTACAACATTTAGTCTTGATTGAACTAGTAGTAAATTAAATAGCCTCTCTGATCCCATTTGCAACCATTCACAACAACAACACTTGAATATAGAATACTACAGGGTCATTAATAGCCTCCCTGATTTGTTTGCAACTTGTGGCACCTACAATACTTGGAATTAGAATATTGTAGACTTTAGATATGCACATTGGTTCCCTTGTCAATCTATCCTAGCACAACACTTGAATCTCTTACATTTACTATTCTAAATCTTTAAAAAAAATTGTATATTTGCATAAAATGCGTCTGAAGTATTATTCTTTTGATATGCCTATCTTTCTTGCATTATCTGGGAAATACATTTGGCTCATACTTCATCTACCGTATAGCTTGAATTGAATGTTCACCATTTACTACATGGGGACATTGCATCGATTTAGGCGTGCTTCTCTTTTCTTTGGAGAGGCTAATGGTTTGACTGCAAATTAGTGATTAAAAAGATTTTTTTTAGGTTGTAGGCAGCCATAAAATATGTCACCACCACTTGATTCTTTGTTTCCTTACATTTTGTACTCTCAAAATCCCTACTATGGCTACCATATGCCCCACAGCTAATGTCCCCTTCGCTTGTACAATGGGACTGAAGCTCTATTATTACAGCATTTGGTCTGGTTATATTTGGTGTTGTATCAATGTTTAGTCACAATGTATCATAATTATCTCAGTTTGTGGAACAATAAATAAGGAAAATGTCTTGAGAATAGTTTAGTTGTTATTCTTCCTTAAGTTTATTTGCTTAAAATATTATTTTTTTGTCCTCTTTTATAAACTTTAATGTTGGTTTCATCTTAGAACTATTGTGGACTTCTTTTAGTCTTTCTTGGTAAGAAGCAGGGATGTTAGAGAAAGATTTATGTTAGCTGACGTTTTGAATTATTTACATCATTCTCAAATAAATTTGTGACAAATATTGTGCCTTAGTAGAAATAATTCATTTTTTTTAGGGATTCTAGAATATGAAAATATTTAAGTATCCTTTAATTAAATAGACCCAGTGAGTATGTTGTTGTATAGGATGTAATTTTGTGTATGAGAAAAAAGATAAATAAATTAAATTAAGTATTATTTATTCAAATACAAGCACATTATTATTAGATTTATGCTCAAATAAACTTTAAATTTCATCTATTTTAAAATACATCCAAATTAGGTTTATTTTTACATTTAAATTAGGGATTATTTCCAAGTGCATTTAAAATTTGGCATAATTACAAGTTAATTTGAAGTTAAATTTAATTACAACTTCTTCTATTAGATTGTGATTGTGATTAAATTGTCCATGTTGGAATTAAATTAGAATTAGCTACGGTGGAGTCAACAAATGTAAATAGTAGATTTTTAATTAAAGTTATTTAGTTTAAAAAAGTAATTAAATGTATACATTTACCTTTTTAATTAAATTTATTTATTTTGAAATAACGGAGGTATAGGTTATATTTTGATCTAATCAGTTTGAGATAATCAAGTGTATAAACTATTAGGGATTTCAAATTAAGAAAAGATCCAATGGATTACATATTCTAGGGCTTATCCATTTAAAATATATTATGATCAAAATGAACTTAATTATAGTTAATCATTTAATAATTCTTTACACTATCTTTAGTAGGATTGGATTATGTTTGCGTGAAAGTGAATGGACATTTATAGTTTATCTTCAACATGTTAGATTCTTATTTAGTTAATTTGGATACTCCTTGGTATTGATTCCTTATGCATGTTAGTGGTTCCATGATTGATCATATCTTCCCCTTGACTTATTTTTCTATTGAATTAATCTTTATATATAGACATGTTTTGGATAAGTTGGGAACTCGTCAATGCTTAAGTCACTCCCTTTGATAAGTTATGGGTGCAAGGTTGTTAGACTTCCAGAGGTGTTGGGAAACCCATTTGTGTTGAATTTTCCCATGATTAGGTCTTTGTGTTGACCTTTGTATCTCTATGTTGAGCTCATGGGTGTACCTTGTTCCATGGTTTATTTTCCTCTTATGGTTATGAATTTGAGTGATATGGTTCATGCCTCACTCGTGCTTCTATTTTGTGAATTTTTATGTTGGTACACCCCTTGTTGTTGTGATTCTTATTTTGAAATTGTTTGGGATGGTGGCTCTTCATGGGGGTTGGCGCACAAAGGGGTTGTTAGGGTAACCCATGGAAAAGTTTCCTAATCAAGTGATAATATAATTAATGAACTATTGGGTTTGGGTAGTTAAACATTAAGAAAGAGTAATTATGTGCCTCACCCATACCATTAGTGCTTTCACAAGCTAAGGATAGGATGAGAAGACCTAGTAGGTAAGATCACTACCTTTTCTTTGTGAAAGGTAAGTAGTCCTACATGAGTCACCCTATGGAGTGGCACCTTGAGATAGGCAACCTAGATAACCATAGATGGAGGCGGTACCTTGTGATAGGTTGCCTAGATAATCCATGTAAGGCCATATGATGACACTCTCCCATAATACCTATTTACTTTCCTTTTCTTGGTAGCCTCTAGAAGTGTTGATGTACTTGTCGATGTTGTTTTATGTCAGTGTTGATGTTAGCCTTGTTTGTTTAACCTTGTCTAGATGTGGACCCTTTCTTGTCATCTCCTAGCATAGGGGGTGGAAATTTGGGTCCACATAGTCAGGTGGAATGTGCTATGCACCCATTGGGTTCCCAAGATGTGTTCACGATGCAAAAGTGGATGTAGAGTTCCAGAGCTTCACCTGGCTGAAGACTTTCCCTCAGTTTTATGGTACCATGTTTAATTATGTAACATTCTTAAAAAATTTGTATCTTATCCTCTTGTGTCAGGATGCATATGTACTCTTGAAGAAATGTAATGCACTATTAGATCCATGATGCAATGTATTGATGGAAATACACTCCACAATTGTAATATTGATCTATAAATCAAAATAAAATTATGGATGTATATCTTTACATCTCTATTGCTCATGGATGATTATATGTTATCTTTATGTAATCCTATTTATTTTTGGCTATTGTTTGATAAAATTTTATGCATCATAATGATCTTTTTGTGTACCCCAGAGGATGTGAATGACTTTGTAAATGCATAATTGTTGTTCTAGTAATGCATGTACATATTCATTGTATGTAATGTTTCACTTTTAAACAAAAAAAAATTGCAGTATTTGTTGTCCTTTGGTGTTCACATGGCGGGGTGTTACATAAACTATGGGGCAGCTACCACCCACCACACTCTCTATACTCAGTCTTGAGACTATATAGCTAGAGAAAGGGAGGTTCAATCCCCTCCCCCTATATATATATATATATATATATATATATATATATATCCAGAGATATGGGAAACATTCTCTGGTAGCTATGTGTTATCATAGCATTAGCTAGATAAAGAGCAGCTTGAGCCTTAACATTCTCTCTACTAGTTTTACATCATTGTTAGGTAACCCCACATCAATTGCCTACCCCCTACCTAAGTACTTATGTAATTAACACCAAGAACATCTTACTTAGTTGTACTAGTAGCCCGCCCAATATCAATAATGAGTAGAGTTAGCCACACTAGTTACCCAACCCAACCCATTTATACACTATGTCTCATAATGGAGGCAACTAGTGCCCTATAGTTAATTTGAGTGTCACGATGCACTTAATTAAACCTTGTTTGCTATCAAACCATAGGAGATAAGAGATAATTATTGGTCCTCTTTTCAGTGCTTTTATTGGCCCTACTATCTATCCAAGCTTAGTAACAAAGGGGCAAGATCCATCCCAAAGCAAGCATGATAGATCAAAATGGATAGGTTGATCCCTTGGTATATCTCTTACAGCGAATGGGAAAGGGTATTACTCATACACTAGAGCCGATAAATGGTTTTATCCCACTTGGGCACCTTCTATTCCCACCCAACCTAATAATAGAAAATAGAACCATGTGTGTTATTCTAAATCACATGTCGTCATCCCTAGATAATGATACTACATCAGATAGACCATTACATTCAAATAGGAATGATAATGTGATGATTCTTCTCTATAGTCATCCAATATATCTCATAGCATAGAAGAAAGGGGGAGAGAGAATAGTCCAATGATGAGTCAAACTCTTTCCACATTTAGACACAACCCAAACTACTGGTGAAATTAGGGACAGTGAGCTAACCCCACCTAAAATATTCCAATGACTTAGAGATGTGCCTTCTCAAGAACAATTATATCAATTGATAGTGAGAGAAAATTGGAGTTCTACCCCTACTCTTATAGTTGGAACTTCCATGAACTATAACTCCCACCCACTCTTAATATTCTAAGGGTCAAGTTGAGAAAGCAAAAATTGTTTATTCTTGAGATTAAGGTCTAGTGAGGCTTGTAGCTATTAAAAGAGGGGGGGTTTAAAAAATTTATTAGGATGAAGTGGGCTGTGTGGGAGTAAATGGTGACTCCCCAACACCCCTAGAAATAGTTACTAGACCAAAACCACTTCCACAAGAGAGAGAATGGCAAGAATGCTTGCTTCACAATGCAAGATTGAATATTGGTTGAATATGATTGAATTGGTATGCAAATGCACATGAGATGCCTTGCTTATAAAGGAAAGGTTGAGAGATAGGATTAGACAAGATCATGACAAGTGTCATAATCCTATGACATGAGACAACTAACTACCTAGGAATCATGCAAAATAGCTAGATAAGATAAGTTCTAGAAAAGACAAATAATAATTTTAAAAAGAATCTTATATCCTAAGTAAACTTAACCATGTGAATGTCCCCTAATTACCTAGTGAAAGAATTAGCTAGGTACAAGACATTTATTCACACCAACACCCCCCTTAAGTGCAACTTAGGGAGAAGATTATTATGAAAGCTATTCAAATACTATGACTATGGGTCTCTGCTACTAGGCCATGTTAGGTACCCATTTACAATGCAAATGCAAACAATCTCTCACAAGTGGAGAAAAGGAGAAAACCCAGTGGGACAAAACTCCTCTCCAAAAGAGAGAAAAATAAAACAAAAGAAACATGATGTATGTAGGACTCAATGATACCCCCCGAGGACTACATCTATCATGTATATACAATCAATTACCCCCCCATAAGAGGGAAGTAGAGAGATAAGATGTCCCCCCCATGATGAGGAAGCTCCAATGTTGATGAAGAATGCCTAAAAAACAAAAGATGACCCAGTTTCTACAAGCAATACATCTTCCCTTAGGAATAAACAAGTTCATAAGCTGATGATGAAGCCACTCCAGGTCCAACTGAAAGGAGGAAGAATGAATGCTCAACATGAATATCTCTAAAAACTGAGTAGGAGTCTCCAAGCTTGAATGAGTCACAACATAATCATGGTCAAACTCAACCAAGAAATATGAAAAATCAAGTGAAGGAGGAGACTCATGAACGTCAATCTCCAAAGACAAAGTAGATGGGGTAAAAATTGTGTTGAAACTATCATCAAACAGGCGAGAAATCCCCTCAAGTGTGTCCTCCAAATCTGTAATATGAGACTCCATGAAAAATTTGGAAATACCTATCAAATATTCATCCCACAAAGCAAGATCTAAAAAGCTATGATCATCCTGCTAAATCGAAGCATCAATAGTTGAAGGAGCAGGAGGTGGAGAAGTAGGAAGCTTAGCACTAGTCTCTAGAATACCAACGTGTAGATGACCAAACTTCTTCTTGATCCAGTCAAATGGTGATTTTAATGATAAGCATGTGGATTAAAGCATGAAATATTCTCTATGCTCCACTTTAGAAGTTGAGAAAATGGTGATTGTAATGATAAGCAACTGGATTAAAGCGTGAAATATTCTCTATGTACCAAACTCCCTCTTGATCCAATCAATGAATGAGCAAGAATAGTCTAGTACCCACCTGCTATAAGTCACCCCCTCTATGAAGCTCCTGTGTTGTAAAAATGGTATGATTGAACTAAAAACAATTCGGCTATAGTTTCTCCATTAAATAACTATACTTCATGTGGTTAGGTGAATTTGAGTACTTGACTAGGCACAAGGCCACCTATTTATAGGGAACTAGTTACATTCATTCCAATACATAGTGTATAAATGGGTTGGGGTGGCTAACTAGTGTGGCTAACTTTTCTCATTACCACACAAATTAATTATAGTCGGCACCAATAATGCACATGGAACTTTGTTGAAACATTATTTTATGTTTCATATTGATAAGGTGCTTCTATATAGGCCATCTTACCAATAATAGTACTACCGCTTCTTCACTACCCAATTATACTCTACCTGTCATTCTACACCGGACCAATGCATCAAATCAACAACTATTCATATTTATTTATGCTTGATTAACTATGTATTTGGAATAGTAAGTTCTAAGAATCATCTCATTTTCTACAAGCTAATTCATCCCCTCCCCAAACATACCGTACATATGGAACTGATTTTCTTCCATATAGAATATATGCCCACAATACACCACATACAACAATAGGATCGGATACACATACCAAACACAAACTCCAAACAAAAACCCATTTTGGAGAGGATTAAACAAGATCTAACAATATGAGTGCTTGATTGCCAATAATGATTAGAAGAATGATATATCTATATAGACCATTGAAACTAATGGAAAGGCTAATGTTGATGACGTTGATGCTCATTAAAAGGATGATGAGGTTGATTCCTATAATGTCGATGCAGAATATTATACGCCATCCATAAAAATCTATTTATTAGATGGAGACTATGAGATTTTATGCCTCCCTACCTACTAAGAGGTTCCCCACATGAACAAGGTGGAAATGTTCTCTCCCACCCATAAATTTTCCTAATAGACACAAGGAGGAACCATGGTTTAAAGGTTATGCCTTTAACTCATAAGATTTGATTTGATGGCCCCCCTTTTCCTTGCATAAGTAGTTTGGACTAGCGAAATCGAAATAGAGATATTTTCACTTTCCTTCTTTAGATGGGTTGGTTTTTTTCCCAAGCCAAAGTGATTCAGATCACCCAAATGCTACTCTACCTAAGTGCATTCCCTATTCATTGATGATCAATGGAGTGGGCTAGCATCATTATAGAGGTTACCCCTATGACTATTGAATGGTGAGTAGCATGATCTACTAAGGAGTTGGCATAACACAGTACAGAAATAGAATGTATGCATTCACTTACCATACATTTAATTTATTTCTCTAAGATTCATACTAGAGACATTTTTTTCTAATCATTTAGTTAGTTCTCCTAATCCCCCAACTTCACATTTTTAGGGGCTAGAACTATAGGGGCATTGCATCCATGCACAGTCGACACAATCAACCTGCTCTACCCTACATTACTTAAGATTTCCTACCCATAGCCCCCTATCCTATTTTTCTTGGGTGGGAGGAAATAAATTTGGACATTCAAAAGCATGGCACTTATTGAAAACCCAAAAGTGTGTCCCTCATGCTCAGTTGGCATGATTCTTTCAACTATACAGGGAATGGGATACACTAACAAGCTTTTTGAGAGAGGTTGTGATTTTGTCTCTACAAAAACTCTATTTACACCCACCCTAGCATGTTCCTCCCTCAAATAATATAGAATGAAGAAGTTTGTTATGACCATACATCGAAGGCGTATTTCTTAACATAGTTCTTCCATTTTGAAACTAGGTGTTATTACCTAGCTCCCATTATATTATCATTAGTGCCACACCTAGTAATGTAATTAGTGCCACAATCATCCATCGTCAACCATGAAAATATTACCATACATCAATAAAATTGACCATAAATTCTATCTATCAATAAGGCCATAAAATTTATCAATAAAACTAGCCATAATATACATGGAACTCCTTAGCCCATCCATCATTATCCCTTAAGGAAATATAATTCCCCCCACCTAGAGGCTCCACTTTATCTTCATATCACCCTCCTAAGACACCACCACTCTACTTACCTTGGGTGGGAGGATATAATGGTTGCTTCCCACCCACCCAAACTACCCCATAGAATAGTAGGGGCCCATCTGAGGAAAATAGGGCAATGGATTTGGTGCAATTGACCTATTGTATGACCCCTACCATCTCCTCCTCCAATGGGAAATATTCCACCATCCTATTTACCTTGGGGTAATTCTAGTTCAAGTGGGTGGGAAACTAAAGTTTCAAGAATAGAAGGTCCTCGGGGACCATAGTTATCTCGAGCTCCAATTATAGTTGGGGTGGGTGGGTAGGGCATTACTCCTTCCTCTATTGGATTGAGAAATCAATGAAAGGCCCTGACCCTCATCTTCCCTCCAACCCCTACTTACATAGCTACTAAATGGGATGGATCACTATTATGATTGATGTCCTTGAATTGTATAAGTGGTGTCTCAAGGTGGCATTTGATTTGTTGTTCATCTATAGTGCATATATAATGCATCAACCTTGTACTACTGAGTGAAATGATCTAGATGATGTTCTTGTTGACCAATTTATGTGTGTCTCCCCATGGAACTAAAACAAATAAAAGTAGGTAACCCCAAAATGTGGAATTGATGAACAAATGAGGGACCTATTTCTCAATATTTCATTAGGAAATGAGATCCCCACAAAGAATTTAATAACAACCCTTTGGTGAATCAAGTCAATGTGAGAATCTACATATTTCATTATGCTTTGAGGGACGAGGATCAAGGTAAAATAGCACTTTTGGGAGAAAAACTAAAAAATAGAAAATCAACTCCAAAATGCAATCTAACACTTGAAACAACAATATTAAACTCAATATTAGTAATGTTTAATTATGTCATTTTGTGAGAAATCAATGTCAAGAATAATTTTAGTTAGGCCCTTACGAAGTTAAACTTCAATGAATCTAATTAGATTATCCATTTTTTTGTGATTTCATCACTCATGTCAACATTCAACACATCATTCTCTGTTTCACTAGCTTTGACAAAGGAAATGTTATGATTTTCCATAAGATTAGTAAAGATTTGCAAGTTTTGATTAGGAGGGGCTATAGACTTATTACCTTGATCTTTAACACCACCAAGTTGAATATGATTAGAATCAATGAGTTCTTGCACAATATGTTTAAGACGCTTGCAATGTTCTATATCATGTCCATTTTTTTGGTGAAAATGGCAATAGAAATTTTGTCTATATAGTTAGGAGGTAAAGACTTAGTAGGATCTGGAGCTCTAACAAGAGGTAAGGAAATTAAGTTCTTGTTTAAGATCTGCAACATGGTGTTATGAAGGGTATTAGGTAGAGGGAAAAATTGTCTATTTCTATCTCCAAGTGTGTATGGATTTGTTGTCTTTATAGAGGCCACTTCATGTTGAGTTTGTTGAGGGGGTTTAACTTATAAAAATTATTTTTTTTTTTCTTAAATGTTTGATAGTTATTATGAGGTGTGGATTCATATTTTCAAGATGACTAGAGGGATTTTTCATTTCATGATTACTAACTAAATTTTGGTAACCATGAAGGGTGGTACAAAACTATGTGAAGGAGGGAAATTTCAACATCTCAAGTTTAGCCTATATTTTCTTTTGCAATTTAGAAATAAAAATTCTTTGAATGTCAATATCGAGAATCTTAATGTTTATTTATGAGTAGAGAAATTGGTATCGTGCTACGAAATTAGTGAACTTTTCATCATCCTTTTGTTTGCATGTCATTAAAATAGCTAATGTCATCTTAGTACCCATATGTATTTGGAAGTGATTGTATAAGGCATTAAGAAGTTCATTGAATGAATGTATTGAATTATTCAATAAGAAGAAAAACCATTTCAAAGAAGTATTATTCAAGGATTTAGGGAAGAGTTTATCCAAGTGTTTATCCTCAAAAATGAAGTCACTACATAGGGTTGTATATGTGGGAACATGGCTAACAGGATCTCCTTTCCCACCATATTTCTCAAACCTAGGAATCTTTATACCTTGTTCCATTTGTTTTCTAAATATCTCCAAGGATAGGGGGTTTCTTTTGACATATTTTGAAGGTTGGCCATTTTTATTTTTACTTAATGTAGCAATTTGTTGTTGGAGGGATGAAATATTTTGCAAGAGTTGGTTAAGGAAGGGATCATTTTTAATGTTGTGAGATGGAAGTGAATAAGGTGGAGGTGTGTATGTATTCGGAGGGCAAGTGACTTGTAAGTTTGTGAGGGGAGATGAATTAGGAGATATGAGATTGGAATGCACAAAGCTAAAGGGATTCCCAGTGGAAATACCTAAGGAAGTATTGACATTTCTAGTAGGTTGTATGGTTGTTGTAACGATTGGATTAGTGTATTTCAGAATACAAGTTATGGTTGTGGAAGGAGGAAGTATTTAAAAATAGTCATGGTAGGGGAATGTTTATCAATAATGTGAGTTGAGCTATGAAAAATCTCTATTCCTTGTTCATTTTCAATCATTCTCCTCATGCTATCTATGATAGGAAAGGAACTACCAGCAATGTATTCAAAACTCACAAAGTCTTGCAATTTGCCAAGTTCTTCATCCATTCTCCTTAGGTTCTTGTGAGGGACATTAGAAAACATTGTATTAACATCAGTCACATTGGTTGTGGGTAGGGAAGTCATGGTAAATGAAGTGTTAATGGTATGAATATCCATAGTGGGTTGACTAGTGTCAACACTATGAGTGAAAGAGTTAGAAAACCCAAGATCCAGAATGAGTGATGTATCATGGAATGACATGAGTCTCAAACTATCTCTCACGATAGTATTAGAAATAGGAGACCAAGTTATGAAGCTCATACAAGTTTCACAAATCCATGGTGTATCCAAAATACATAATAGGTAAAATTTAATCAAACACCCTAGAATGTAAAGTGTAATGCAAGTATGTAAAAGAAATTTTCAGATTTAAAACAAGATAACTTTCTAATTATGGTATGTAAAAACCTAAAAAATGATGTCTTTTAGATGCAATTTTTGAATTCAAAAAATGCACTAAATTTGACAAATTAAGCTTAATATGAACAATTTCAGATAATAGAAATTTTGGAAATTGAAATAGCAGACTAAATATAGAAACATAGAATGCAAAAACAATGTTTTTGAAGCTCAAAAATTCAAAAAAAGCCTTGATCAAGGACTCATTTTCCCATGGGAAAATGGGTCTCACTTCAGGGTTTTTAAAATCAATTTATAGGTTTCTAAGGTGATTTCTATTGTTTTCATATTTTGGTTTCAGATAGTTGTTACAGTTTTAGATTTCTAGAAAATGAGGTCTAAATGCAAGTGCAAAATAATGCTAAATGATGAGTAAGAAGACTTAATTTGAGATAAAATTTTGATTCAATTTTCTAATGTAAATGGCTGAACATGCAATGTTATGTAAACACTATACAAAATGGCTAAGATTTTTGAATTTTCTATATTTTAAATAATGCAAAAATGCAAACCTAAAACCCTAAATGAGATGAAAACTAATGCAAGTGAGCAACACTAAATCAGATGCAAATCGATGTAATGCAATGAAATTTATGCAAATCCTATATCTAGGGTTGAAAATGGACTCCAAAATTAGCAAGTTATTTTGCTCAAAATTTTGGTTCATCAAAATGAAATAAAGAAAAATAGGTGACCCAAAAATATGGAATTGATGAACAAATGAGGGACCTATTTCTCAATATTTCATTAGGAAATGAGATTCCCATAAAGAATTGATTAACAACCCTTAGGTGAATAAAATCAATGTGATAATCTATATATTTCCTTATTCTTTGAGGGACAGTGGACAAGGGCAAGCAATACTTTTGGGAGAAAAACTAAAAAATAGAAAATCAACTCCAAAATGCAATATAACACTTGAAACAACAATATTAAACTCAATATTAGTAGAACCAGAAAATAGATTGCAAATATAAGAAGGGAAAAAAGGTATTTGCTAGTCACCAAAAGGTAGTTTCTAAAGAATGATTGGAACTCATTCGCCCATGGGTGAATGGGTTTTTTTTCAATATTTTTATGCAACTTTCAAGAGCCTCTAATGTTGATCTATAGCTTTTGATTTGTCCAAGTTTCAATGTTAAAAAGTTAGAAATCATATCTATAGGTTAGATTTTGTGATTTGACAACTTTGACAAATTTTGTAACTTTGACAACTTTTTCCAATCTTGCACTTCAAAAGGTCTTCAATCCTTCTATGATCACACACACAAGACAGAAAATTTTTTGTTTTTGGTGAATGGAGATTTTCCTTGGTCAAATCCAATTTTGGTAATCAAACCTTGAATTGACATATTGAATGAAAGAGGGAATGAAGAATGAAAAAATATATGTTACCACTCAACAAACCCTTGAATGAAACCTTGATAATGGATATCTTGGAAGGTTTGCAACTTGCATCGATGTGGATCTTGATACTTGAACAATGCTTTGAATGCTTGAACTTGATCTTGAAACCTATATCACAATGTTTGCTCCAAAAACATGCATGATGCAAGAAGACTTTGACATGATGAATAGATCTTGACTGTTGCAATAAATCTCTAATATATCTTCTCTTGAATTCATTTGATTTCTCATAAATTAATCTTAAAATTACTAGTTTCTTAGATGTTGAAATGATGAAATAACCTTTTATTTATAGGTATGTATCCTTAATTTCAAAAAATTCAAATATTACAAGGTGACATTGAAATATGACTTAGGGATGTTAAAATACTGCCAAAAACATAATTTAAATTTAGGTTCAAAGGTATAGGGAGGACCCCTTCGCCCATGGGAGAATAGTTCCCAAGTCCTTATTCTTAGAACACACATTGCTTAAGGTAAAGTGTTATGTATTGGAATTAATTATTGTTAGATTTTTCCTTCAAAAAATGTAATTTATTAGGATTGTAAATGAATAAAAGGGTTTATTAAAGCCTAATTAATCTCAATTTAATTAAGAGGGCCTAAATAAGTGTGAAAATGTAAAGGGATACATTTATAAACACTATTTACTAAGGAATTATTTAGTCCATTTTAACTTGCAGGGCCCAAAAAAGTGTGAAATGTAAAGGGATATATTTTTCCACAATACAGGAACAACCCATGATTCATATCGACTGACAGAAGGAAGAGAGTGACTTTTTCATCTTTTTGGGTGTCTGCCTCCATACATGTCACTATAGAATGAGGTAGTAATGTAGTTGTAGTTCCTCATGTATATAGTTCCATCCATAAGGTTGTGATGTCGGATTGGTCCTCCTATATTGATATTCGATTTCTTAAGCTACCATTGTATATACATATCCAATAGTGTTATAATTACCATACTTTAGAAAGTTGTTATTATGCCCTATACCCTTACTAAATCTTAATTTAGTCAAATGTCAGGTCAAGGCCTAATTTCCAATATACCCATGTGGCCCTAACCCTCCCCCTCTTCTTTATGATGTATACCATCTATAGTCGTGTATTCTCACTATATTAGGTGAACTCTAGATTGTGGATGCATGTCGATCAATCCATTCCCTTTCTTTTCACCCACCCTAACTAATTATTCATAGTTTCCTAGGGGGAATGTTACATATACATGTTAATTATCAGCCTTTATCTGATGTTTTTAGGCATGCTCTAATTATCATCCTCTTATTGTATCCTTCGATTATTGACCTCTTGTTAGAAGATAACTTAATATGACAATAATAGTCAATTAGATCTAGAAACATGTATCCTTGGTATTCTAGAAAACTAGGAATCAATAAGGTGATCATTCCCCTAGGGAAATTAGAGTGGAGTATACCATTGGTGTAATGCAAGATAATTGAAGTGATAGTGATTCCCAAATATTTCTTTTATACCCCTTCACTTTATGATGAATGGGTATGGGTATAGGGTTGAAGTGAGGTTATTTCAACTCGTATGAAAACTATTCCTCATGATTTCAATTGAGATGGTTATTAAATGAAAACAACAACTTTAGCCACCCCCAAGACCACCCTATTTTCCTTACCCTATGATTCTCTCATGAACACCCAAAATGGTTCATCAAGAGAAGTAGTGAAGGTATATTAGTTGTAGGGTGGGAATTGTAGTTTGAGATAGAGCACCCATTATTCTTTCAAAAAACAATTCCCTCAAAAAAATGGCATCTACTAACTCCCAATGGAATTTTAGGGGCCCTCCTATAATTAATCAACCTACTAGAGTAATCCATTAATTACCCTACTAGAATAAGGGGGTCACGCACAATTAATCATATATTCTAGCATATTCTATTTTATTCACTTATTTATCACTTAAGAGATTCTTCTTGAAAGCTTATTAATGGCAAGGTTGATTAATGAACTACTAGGATAAACTAATTAATGAACATATTAATTCACTAATTAATTGGAATATTAATTAACTAATTTATTTAATGATTAATTAAATTCACTCCCCCCAAGACCTCACCACCCTATTTTCCTTGGGTGGGAGGCTATAGATTGGTGGGTGGAAGGATAGCTAGATAACCCCCCACCCAGGGTTAGATGGGCCCCTATTATTAACCAGGGCACATTCAAGTTGCTACTAGCCATGCTCTAATTCCAAGACCCCACCACCCATATTTTCCTTGGGTGGGGGGTTCTACAAGAGGGAATAGTCAAGTTTCGAGGGGCATAATTATGGGGATGATGAAGATTCAATGTTCATCTTCAAATGTTTCCAAATTTTCTACTCCCAATCTCGTCAATCTTGATGACCCTGCTCAAGTACCAGATTATCATGTGCTAGTGGTGAACCCCTTAGTAAAGGAATGGGTAGCACCCACTATAGAGATACAGGTTGATGCTAAGACACCACTTTATTTATTCCCACATAAGAGTAAAGGTAGGGGAGATGGGATGGTATGAGCATGGGTGGGAACACCAAAGGAAAAGATAATGATAGAATCTAGGACAAAGGTGGAGGTACTACCACTTTTACCCCATTTATTGAAACTATAGCCTAAAGAAATAATGGGCTAGTCTCTATAGCAGTTGTTGATTATGTGTGGCTTTCACTTGGTATACTTAAAGTAGGTTGGTTTAATTTTTACTTACCTACTTATATAATGGATGAAACTCCTATCCACATCGTAGGAGAATGCACCACCTATTTGACCACCCTTGCCTCTACCTCCATGGATGGGGGGTCAACTTCAATTTTTCTTCAACCAAGTCATAAGTAATGAGCTATCTCTATCAATCCCATTTTACTATAACCATCACTTATAGGTACACTAGTTTGAATTCAAACTAGAACATCATAGAATGTCAAAATAGTGGTTAACAATTCAAGTTTCAGAGCTTACAAAATTCCTTCTAGATCGATATATTGTTTGATAGCTCATAAAAATATTATTACCCACCTCACCATAACCTCACAACAACTAGAATTCCCACCACCTATAGCATAGGTAGAGGTGTAGGGAGTAGGAGGAGAGGTAAGACTAGCTTTTAACCCTAGGTAAATATTAGGGGACCTGCCTATTAAAGTAGACCTAGCTATAATTTCATTTGTTGACTTAGAACCTATTTATCTAGAAAAATCTAAGATAGTAGCAATCCTATCATTAGTGGCAGAGTCTACAGTAGCATATCCATGTCCTATAGCGAAGTAAATAGAGGTTGTTGGGGCAAAGGAATGGTCCAATACATAGGTAGAGGCAGTAGTAGCAAAGCCAAGTCCACCTATTAGAGATCCTCAAGGTGATATTTCCCACTTGGCCCCTATGGGGATGCTATATTTTATCTAGATAAGTGTTTGAATCAATGGGAGTGTCAAAAGAAGAGGACTTAGGAGCCACTAGAATCCCCTCCCACTTGGCAATTCTATTCTAGAAACTTTATTGGTTGGGTTTTGAAGGATAGATGACTTGAAAGGATCCAAGTATATTGGTGTAATATGAATGGAGGCACTTGAACACTTTATTGCCACCCCCATAACTAGGAGAATAGTGGAATGGGGGAGAATAATTGATTATTGATCAACTCATAAGTATTGGAATCACTAGTGTGGAAACTACATCAAAGACCTCACCATCCTATTTTCCTTGGGTGGGAGGATATTACTAGTCAATGGTATTATGTGAAAAAGAGTTGGCTTGAATTCAATAATCAAATGTTAAGTCATCGAGTAACAAGTAGAGTTATTTCCAAGAGAAGAGTTGTTTGATCCCCACCATGGTTTCTAACTCCACCTACTTGACTAACAATCACCTTAAGAATTCCCTCTCCCTTCATTGGATTGTAAGGGTTCTCACTCAGTCTATCTGTATTGATGAAAGTGGGTACCCAATAATAAAAAAGAGGGGGGCCCAGGGAAGGTTGACCTGACCATCCAAGGCCTATAGGTCAATGGGGTTTGGCCTTAGGTAAGTAACTATTTCTAATCTAGTTTCCCTTCCCCAACAAAACACTATCAAAACTATTATTTTCTTATGTGAATGAAACTTTGGTGGTAGAAGTAACTATCTATATAATAGTAGGGTAAGGTAAGGTGATTGGGTGGGGCCCTTTGGCCAAATGGCACAAAGCAAGCCCTAGCCACTACTTTCTTTCTTCTCAGGGCTCTAGTAGTTGATAGATTTCTTTCCTTCAATAGCTTGGTTTAGCCCTACCCTACCCCTAAGGGGATTGAAGAGAAAAGATAAAAGATCCTTTCTTTCCCTATCCACCTATGAGCCCTATCCACCACCATCATAACCCCTATCCACTACCCCCACCCATCTCCACACACAATCCCATGGGAGTTGAATGAAACTATAGTTTCCCACGCACCCACCCTACTATTCTAAGGTTAGTTTGCTAGGAAATAATTTGATCCTTCACCTATACTATTGTTTCCCACCCACCCCAACCAGCCAATCTACCTAAGTAATATTTCTTTATCAATTTTGGTGGGAAAGTATTCCTCCCACTTTGAATTATCCCACTGTGTTAACTCAATCCTATGCATAATACCTACAACCCAACTATAGTTGGGTGGGTGGGAAACAATAGTTCCAGGGTGGGTGGAAAGTTAGGGTTGGGTGGGGATTAGCCAACTATAATTCCCCCCACCCAGGAAGAGATAGAACCCTATGATTTAGAAATATAATTCCCCTGACCCAAATTATAGTTCTAGGAATTGCAACTACCTTTCCCAACCCAAGCTGGACCCCACCATCCAATTTTCCTTAGGGTGGAGAGGTCATTGTGGGTGGTTGGAAATAGTAGATCCAACCTAAGGCAAACCCCACCATCCCAATTACCTTAGGGTGGGGAGGTCACTGTAGGTGAGTGGTAATAGTAAAGCTAGGTGGGGGAACTAGAGTACAATGGGTGGAAATATTAGAGTGCAACCCATCAACAACTATGGAATTGGGGTTCTCGCCATTTATCAACTACTTATCCCATAACTATGATTCCCTCACCCCTAGGTAGAGAATTCTAGAACCAATGAATTATAGTTTTGGAGGAGATGCTAGGGAAATTGGGTGGGAATTATAGATGTTGAGTGGATCGATATGCTAAACAGTTATTTATTGTCCTGCCTAAATTATTGAGTGTGGAATTGTTGATCGGTCCCTAATAGGAGTATGCCATGCCCAACTTGACTACTCTATCTTGGAAGCACTTAATTACTCCTTGACCTTCATTCCTTTTAGGGCACTACTGTATTACTCTTCCCCCCACCCCAGTGAACTAGGGATGCAGATTTTGGAATGTTTCACAACAATATAGAAGGGGCTAGCTAATGCCAGAGAGGAATGGATGAGTCATGGGCATAAAGTATCACTAGTAATTAAACTTCTTTTGGTGTCAATCAAGGTAGTGATTTGAAGTGGATTTGGTAGGAGAAGTTTCTTGTTGGATGGAGGAATTGAGCTAAGTCCAATGGCCAAACATTCATTCCTATTCTCATTCAACTATAGTTGTCCACACACCTACTTCTATGAATCTACTTATTTGGGTAAATGGTCACTAAAAATATATCCCACCCACCACTATAATTCCCCCCACTTGGAAATAATAGTCGGTCAAAGCAACTTCTCACCTAATAGGTTCATATGGGTTGGTTCCATGTATCAATTGGAGCCTCATTTCTTGCCATATCTAGAGCTAAGATTGATCACTCCTCAATCTATACCCCACACCCAACCCCATAGAAGAATCATCATCTTTCATCATGCTACAACAATAATAGGTGAGAATTTGGCTCTATTTCAATGCACTTTTAAGGCATAGTCAGTCAAAGTAGGTGGATGCCTATAGTTTTGGCTTAGCTCAACTTGTTTGTCATTTCCTATCAATGCTAAGAATTTATATTTTTGGTTTCTATATCTTTCAAAGTTCTCACCAGATACCCAAGAGAATTCCAATATGACCAATAGAGCCATTTCATCATTCAAACCTAGATATATAGAGCCCAAAGTGATGGATCATTCTACTAGATACTTCCCACCTCACTCTCATTAAGATTGGTAGGACTCGGATTGTTGCCTCAATGAATGATAGATTGAATAGGTGGGTGGAATAAAGGAAAAGAATTAGAGTTAGTTACCCTAAAGAGATTCAAGTTTCACCTATCCCTAACAGTCTTAAGAGAAAGGAAGGTGATCGTTAGTGGTGAAACTGCATCACTCAGTCAAGGTAGGCCTTCTTTCCCTTGAAAGTGCTCTTTCTTAAGACCTTTGAGAAAGTGGACTTGCTTTAGTTCTCTCATGTAGGATTGGATATCACATCTAAGTTGAACCACCAAGAGGATTTACCCTTGCATTCACAGTAGCAACCCCCCTCTACAACTATAATGGTTTAGTTGTGGAGGGTTTTTTGACATTACAGGCTCTAGATTGAGACCCACCATTAGTTTACCTAGTAGCAAAGCTAGTACCACCTTCAACAAAAAGTAACATATCTACCAATAGCAAGAGAAGCTTTGGTAGTAGCATATACGGTAACAAGTTATCCATAAGTAGCATACATGTAGGTTATATAGCTAGTTACAAATTTAGTAGCTTATCTAGTTGTTGAACTAGTCGATGATCAATACCTAGTAACATATATAATAGAGACAAAGGTAGTTTACCTGGTTGTCGAGCAAAGACTAGGGATGCAGAACTCCCAAGTTGTTTACTCTATAGATTCTTACCCAAATCTAGCATAAGCATTAGTAGATCTTATTGAGTTAGTCATTTTTGTTAATAGAGTATAACTATAGGTAGTTTCAATTTCTATAGTTCCTTCTCTAAACTGTCATTTCACTATCTAGAAGGAAGGGAACCAAGGAAGCCCCATTTATAGATGTTACTTTATTGGCCCTATCTTTTCTCTCAACCACCTAGGCTAACTAATAATATTTTCCTACCCTAAAGAAAGCCTTCTAATCTATAGATCCTTCTTTGTCCTATCTCCCACTCCAACTAACTTGAATAATAGAAACCAACCAATTGCTAGAGACTAGAAATAGTTAAGCCAATATTGATTATTTCCAAGAAAGAAAGTGAATTGATCTAGATACTTTCTTCAAAATCAAGCTCCCACTAACGGGAGGGAACAATTTCAACTATAGCTCCATCCAACCGCACTTCTTCTTTTATTAGTTTTTTATTATTCCCCCTACTTCAATAAATTTCTCTAGGTCCCAAGAGGGCCTTGAAGCAAGCCTAACCAAAAGGAAAGAGAGAACTTTAACTACGCATCCATCTACCTAGGCCTACTCTTCTAAAGGTGGGTGCCTAAATAAAGGTGGCCTAAAGAAAGGTGACTATAAGGTCCCTCTGGCACTTCAAGCTATTGCTATTGAAATGGGTAGGGCCAAACCAAGCTAGCCACCTTCCCCATACTCTTAAATAGGGTTTTGTTGGGGTTCACTTGGGAAGAGAGTTATTCCCTAGATAGTAGGGCCCTTGGAAAGGATAGGGTCAAGATGAGTTGAGGAAGGTTGAAAGAAGTTCTCTCTCTCTAAAAGAAATCTCGATGAAAGACCCTACTCTTCTATAGGTGCAAGCACTACCTTTTCCAACTATATAAAATCCCCTACTCTTCAAGGGCCCATTCCCCTTTATTAGTTTGTTCCCTTCCCTCTTGACTAAGAAAGTGTTGTTTGCCTAGTTGTTCCTTCTCTCTCTAACTTGCTTTATTATTTATTTAGTTATCTCTTTGAGGTCCTCTGAATAATAGAGAAAGGGGAGAAAAGAGGTGGGGGCTACCTTCAAGAAATATCTCTTTGTCGGGATGGAACGTGCTATAGGAAGGAAGGAAATATTTATATCCCTATCACTTCCACTCTCTTTCAAATGACACTTTCTATTCTATAGTTAGCCCGAGAGGAAACTAACTTCCCCTACTTGGGAAAGAAAGCCCCATCCCCATTCCCCTACTCTTCTATAGGGGTTGTGGATAGGTTTGTGATCCATACCATCCATAAGAAGCAAGAAACTAGAAAATCAAAAAAGCAATCCTTATCCCTCCCCCCCTACTCTTTTATAGGCAAGAGAAAAGCTAACATATGGCCAACCCCATCAATTTTAGTGGCCCCAACCCCACCGACCAAAGGTAGGTCTGGATGGTGGGGTTGGGGCCTTAGGTGGGGAGGCATTGAATTTAATCTAGTTGTTTGGCCTTCCTCCCAAACCTTCCTTCCCTATTAATATATTTATTGTTGAGAACCAACCTATATTTTTGGCCTATCTAGTCGAGGGAAGCTTGAGAGGAAAAAATTTCATCAATATTAGGTTGGAAAAAAATCTACAGAGAATAAAAGCTATATATGACATAGGGAATAGGGCAATTAAGAAAGCAACTATTAAAAGAAAGGCTATTCAATAGTTGAAAGGAATAAAGCTCAGGAAAGAAAGGGGCTTCCTCTAGTTAAAGCCTATAATTGACTAAGCTAAACTAGACTATAATAGTAAGGGTAGGCAATCTTCTTATAGTTGGCAGTAGATTTGGAGATAGGAAGAGAGGGATCTAGACTATTTTATCTAGAGCTCTTCCCATTTTGTTTCTCCCTTCAAGCCCTTCCTTTCAGCTTCCCCCAGGCCTTGGAGCTATTGAAATCATTGAAGCAAATGGTAGGGCATGGATGGATAGGTAAATTCTTATTCTAGATTGGGAAATGTGTCCAACAACTTTCACTTCAATATAGCCTGAACTAAAAAAGAATTTGGATAGGTAGATAGGGCCTCCCACCCTAGGAAATAGGATAGTGGGGTCTTGGTGCACCACCATCCATTTTACATTGGTCAGCCTAATGACTTGAACTGAAATGGATTCTATATGTAACATAAGGGAACTATGATTCCAATGAATCTACCCTCCTTATTCTAGCAGGCTAATTAATTATCCCCCTTGGGAAGGCATATTTATTCTGGCAGGCTAATTAATTAACCCCCTAGGAAGGTTTATTATAATGCTAGTAGGTTTATTAATAGCCACTTGAACTTTATCATTCCAACTATAGTTCCCTCCCACTCAAGAATTATAGAGAGGGAGGGAAAATTAATCAACTTGCTAGAATAAGGAACTATAGTTTTCCAAGATGCCACCATCCATATAGGCCTTGGGTGGTGGGGTCCACCTTGAGTGGGAGTATTTTCTAGGTGGGGGTGTGGATCAAATTAGGGTTAGGGGATAGGGGTAGGGGTAACCCAACAATATACTAGGGGTGGGGGAGCATGTTACGTGTAGATCTTGATCAACATCTTTCTTGGGGCTAGGGTGATTTTATTGTAGCCCTATAATTGATGTGGGTGGGGTGAAAAAATGGCTAGAATCCCCACTAGAAACTAGAATTCACCAGTGAACTAAATATTTGGTGGGTAGTCCATTCATGATATAATTTCCACTCCAAGAGAATGGGCTTTCATACTAGCTGACATAGATTTTGAGACCACCACGGATGGATTGAGATCAAACCTCCTCTATTTATTTGATTGGCTAAGTGGAGGATCCAACTAAGATCTTCCATCTAACCAAAGTCATATTGGGTAATGGGAACGAGTGAGATACAAAGATAGGATGAAATGGATTAGTGAATGAAATGAACGAGTAACTATATCCACCCAATGCAAATAGGGTGGTGGGGTCTTGGGGGGAATTTTAGTTTTCTTAGAAGCAAGAAATGGGAATAGGAAGAGGAATGGGGTGTAGTGAGCAACATTAAACCATGGATACAAATTGTAGACACTCAAATTTTTCCTCACAATTGTAACAATATTCGTATATTGATTAAATATATATTATTATTTACTTAATCAATTCATTCAATACTTTCTTCTATTCATGCATTTCATCAAATCATTGAACCATCTCATGCTCGTTCAATATCTGTTGCATTAACGTTCATGTCCATTTGCATTATCATTCATACCCGTTTGCATAATAAATCATAATCATTCATAATCCATTTACATAATAATTCATAAACATCATTTCCATATTAAATAAATTTTCATTATCATCCATAATTGTTTCATATTCATCTTCATTAATAAATCAATTATCATAGTCATTGATTATTATCTCATAATAAACTAATTATCATAACTTGCATATTAATCATATCATTTGCATAAATCATTCATGAAATATTGCATTTTAGTAAAGCATCTTTAATCATTTTATCCATATTCAATCATTTAGGTACATTTTAATCTAGTATCCCTTTATCACTTTCATTCTCATGCATAACATTTAACCCAACAATGTGGGATAATGGAATTTCCTTCTCTCACATCTTTTATCCCACATTTCATCTTCAACCCTTCTCCATCCTCAAAGAACTCCTATTTAAAATGGGATTTCCCTCTCATTTTGGCTCTCACAAATTTTTCTCACAAATTTGCATACTTGTATCATCTTTGCATCTTGATTGCATTTCTCATTCACCATAGCCTCTTTATTGCATTTTGTGCTCATAAAACCTGAAAGCAAATGCATAAACAAAGATCTTGGTGATAGGGAGACAATGGAGATTGATTTCTTTTAAAAGCATTATTTTGTTTTTGTAGTTTAGATTTGCATTTATGGTTTTGCTTTTAATTATAATGGCTCTATTGATGTGGGTTAAAATAGTGGTTCTTACTGCATAGAATGATTCATTTTTATGGCTCTACAATTGGTGAACCTAACATGTTTAAAAGCTTTGTTTGAATAAAAGCTCATCCATATTCATGCTTTAAATGTTTTAAAGGATTATACTATTTTAAAAGCTTTCATTTTGGCAAAGACAGGGAGGATGCTGCTGAAGCAAGCTTTACACCTACCAATAGCAATTTTTTTTAAAGTTTCTTAAGTTTTTTTCAACAAAGCCATTTTGTACATATTTCACATAGCATTGCATGCCCTTCCACACATTTTTCAATATCACATGCTTTGAAATTTGTTTATAATGTGCTTGGAAATTTTTGAATAGAATTAGTTTAGCTCATTTTTTGTGCCCTACAAACTTTTATCACCAATAGAATAATTTTTTTTCCAAATAGCATTTGCTTGCAAGTTTCTTATGCCTTTGGCATACTCGCAAGTAGCATTTGCTTGAAAGTTGCTAAAATCTTTTTCAAAAAAAAAAAAGAAAAGAAAACCATCTTGTGCACATTGGAAAACAATTCATATACCTTGTCTATGCCTTTATCAAACAGCTTGCTTGCCTTGTCCATGCTTTCGTATTTTTGCTTGCATCTCTCAGATTTTTTATTAGCTATGTTTTGGAAAACAATTTGCATCTTTTTTGTGCTCATTTTGCATTCTTTGTAGGTCTTGCAATCATTACAGTCCATGGAGCAATGGCTATTCTGAGATATTTTGTCAGGTTGCAATCTTCTGTGTATATTCCAAGTCTGGAGGATGTTTATTGTCAACATGCAATTCTATTTTCTTCTTATCTAACTTTGATTCTCCTTTTATTTTAATTTAATAGTCATTTTTAGTTTGTTTTAGTTTTTTTTTTAGTTTAGTATTAATATAGTTTAAGTTTTTAATTTGATTTTTTTAGTTTTAGTTTGAGTTTAGTTTTATTTTAATTTAGCTTAGTTCAATTTAGTTTTAGTTTAATTTAAGTTAGTTTTTAGTTTAGTTTCTAATCTCTTATTTAGTTAGATTTTTTTTTAATGTAGTTTAGATTTTAGTTACTAATTTAATTTAGATTAGATTTTTCTTTTTATAGTTTTTTCTTTCTTTCTTAATGTAGCTTTTAAATTTAATTTGAGATTTAAATTAGATTTTAAATTTAATTGTAGATTTAAATTAGATTTTAAATTTAATTGTAGATTTAAATTAGATTTTAAATTTCATTTTTTATCTTTTTAGCTTTTTAATTTAGCTTAGATTTTTAAATCATGAAAAAACATTATTTTAGATTTTACTTGGATTCTTAGTTTATTTTTTATTTTTTAGATTTTGGCTTTCTAAATTAGATTCTTAGTTTAGATTTAATTTAGAATTTAGATTAGAGATTTAGATTCAATTTAGTTTTTAATTCTTAGATTAGTTTTTAACTTTAGATCAATTCTAATCTAGAGTAATTTTTAATATTGGCTTTTAGTTTTAGATTAATTTTAATTTAGAATAGCTTTTAATTCTGATTAATTAGAATAACTTTTTTTTAAGTTTTTAATTTGCGCTAACTTTTAAATTAGATTATTTTTTAATTAGTGTCTAACTTAGATAAGTTTTAAATTTGGATTAACTTTAAATCTAGATTAGTTTTTAATCTCTAACTTTAGATTTTTTTTAGATTAACTTTTAATTTAAATTAGCTTTTTATCTTAGATTAGCTTTTTTTTTTTCCTAGATTAATTCTCTTTAGATTTATGTTAGTTTTCATTTTGGTTAATTTTTTGGTTTTGTGACTAATTTTTTTAATTTGGTTTCTCTTGCTAGGTTCATTTGGAAAAGAATTGAAAATCAAAACATACACTTCTCAAAGAAAGGAGGCATGAAATTACTAATGAGATTTTGATGCAAGACATTCGTCAAAGACATGATTTTGAAACCAATTATCTTTTAGATTAGAAAACACTTCAATTGGTGCATTAAAAATGGACAATTTTCTTCTCTCACATAGATCTAACTAGGGGGTGAATGAGCATTGTTTGTTGTGCTTGAGATGGTAGGGAGTATGCTCTCACTTTGTACAAAAATTGGTGATCAGAAACCAAACCCATCTATTTTTTTGTGTCACCCCTATTCAATAATCAAAGTAGCCTCTCCCCTTGTGCACTTGTGAGATCTTGGGTGCAAGAGAAACGGTTATTGACTCTAGAATTTGGGCCTATTCTGGTGGGAAAAAGTACTCACCCCAGGATGACTCAGATCGGTAGCACCCTGAACCTGAGAGACTTCCAGCTGGTATATAAAAGTGGATTCTTGGGGAAAGCCCAAGAATCACATGTATGGTTCCAATGAGATGGATTCAAAAGGGGACTCTCACTGCATGGATCATGCCCTACAAACGAAATACCCTTACTAAACACCTATTATTTTAGAAGCCAACCATTTTTCAACCATTGCTTGGTAAAGTGTAGGGTACAGTATCATGTCTGAAGACACTCACTACTGATCCCCTTGAGTAGAGATAGAAATTCTTGGGAAGTGACTACCCAAGAATCTAAAGTTGGTGTGCTCGAATAACGTTAATGAGCTATGAAGGGGAGCCAGTTCCACCAAACTTCTAAGCTATCTACTCTTGAGAAGGAAAGGTGTTTAGCACCAATATGGGGTATATCGGTGGGCTATATCAAGTATACAAACCCTTGGCCTATTGGCCTATTAGGATTTTTATTTTCTCATGTGCGTTTTCATACACCAAAACATCATGCTTATCAAGTGTTTTCTGGATTTTCAAATAGTATTCACCACATTCACAAATCTGAACACAAACAATCAACCACAAACAAACATCACACCGAGAAACTTACAACATCTCAAACTTTGCAAACCTCAAAAGGTCCAACAACATAAACATCCCACATGAACCTATCACTTAGATTTCTTGGGGTCGTCATCCTTTAGTTTTGATCATTCAATCCTTTCATTCCACCTAGCCCTTGCATATTCATGGTCCTTACATATTCATATCCCCTTCATCCTAGTTCTTGCATGTTCCTAGTCTTGCATACATATGTCACATTACATAGTCCTTGCATACGTATATCATTCCACCTAGTTCTTTCATGTTCAACCCCTTTTGCATATCAAGACCATCTCACCTAACCTTTGCATGTTCTAAGAATTTTTCCCTTTGCATATTCTTTGTTGATCAAATAAAACCTTTAGCTTGCACTTAGGCTACTCTTCCTAGGTCTTTAAGTCAAACTATTGGCTATCTATCACCTGCATCACTTGAGGTTCACCATCCTTGAGTTAGGTAAACATACCATTATCCTTGAGTAGGGAAATCCTTTTGTAATCCATCATCTCCTACATACCCTCTCTTGATTATTGGTCCTTGTGTCTATCCATCATAACACAAGTAAAGCCTTTACATCATAACCAACTTTGGACCTATAGTTTCCTTTTAGCTTTTTCATTCTTAGCTTGTCATATCATACCATACCATTTTCACATCCCATCTTAGAATCATATCCTTTTCATTTGCATCCTAGTCTTAGGTCTCATACATTACCTTGGATTAAAAATCATAAAAAATCACCTATGACCCCTAGAACAAGAGCAAAAATGTTTCAAGAAGGCAATCCTTGGGAAAAAGACTTTTATGGGGAAGATCACATTAGTGTTGCAATTAGTGAAACAAGTGAAATCGATAGTGAAGAAATAACACAATCCACCATAAATGAATCTCTTAACGATAATAGTTTCACTAAACTTCTTATAGAGGTGGTCAAACATAACCCACAACAATACAACAAGGCCCTTGTTGATGAAGGCATCAAAATGCCTCCTGATTTTGACATATCATTACTCACAATGAATGACCAACCTAAATCTAGTGAATCTAAGAATCCCACAACAAAAAATGATGGTAGGATCAAAGATCATAGACCCTTTTATCTACAACCTAGTTACAAGCGATCTTCAAAGACATCAAAACCTGCACCTATAAATGATCCTATTTTGGATGAGCTTAGAAAATTAAGACAAGAATTGGATACTCTCAAGAATAGTAAGACATCAACTCACAAGTTCTCCATTGAAGACATATGTCATTATCCCTTTGATCCAAGCATACCAATTCCACCTTTTCCTAACCATTGGGACATACCAAAACTTGACAAATATAATGGAAAAGGAGATCCTAAGAACCACTTAAGACAATTTGTGCCACTACCATGGAATTTGCAGTTGATGAAACGTACCTTATGAGATTATTTCCTCATAGTCTAGGAGGAGAGGCTATGGAATGGTTTTCATGATTACCCTTGACCATCAAATCTTTTCAAGAATTGGCTGATAGATTTTTCTCCAATTATAGTTTCAATTGTAACCTTAAAGTGACCATGACAAACCTTTTCAACACCAAACAAAAACAAGGTGAATCTTTTTTGTCATTTTTACAAAGATGGAGACATTTAACAAAATTATTGCATTATTCCATTCCTGGTCAAGAATTGGTTGACCTCTTTTGTCAAAATTTGAACAAAGAAATCAAAAGGGAACTTCACCTCAAATGCTTGGATTCCTCTGATGAAACCATAGAAATGGGATTTTGAATTGAACAAACCCTCATCAATGATGGAACTATTAAACTTAATAATGAAAAAGATCAAAAATTGAATTCAAACAACAAAACCCCTTTTTGGGTTAAGAACAAGAATTTAGTCAATGATGGAGTTGTCGATGCAAAAAAAACTAAAACATCATCACCTGTTTACAATCTCAAAGGTCCATCTTCAAATAAAGGAAAAGAAAAATACAGAAGTTTCCCTAAATGAAATTTTACACCATTGGGACAATCACTTGAATCTGCATTAAAAGAACTTCTTGAAACCAATATTACAACATTACCCGAAATAAAAGAATATAATCCACAAGTCAAACCCCCATGGTGGAATGAAGATCACTTTTGTGACTATCATATACACAAAGGACACAAGAAAATAGCTGCAATAAACTTCGACATTTAATATAGGACCTTATTGATAACAGTAAGATAGCAGTTGACGGACACATGCTCCTAGTAACTCTGATTGCTAGGTGTTTAAAAACCCTTTCCCTAAGCATGACAAGGATAAAGGAAAGGCTCTTGAATTTGGTGATGGTGTAAACTATACTACTACTAAGTATGATTATACCATACATAACATCAGTGAGGTCAATAATCATGTCAACACTTTCATCATAAAAGGAAAAGAACCTGATTGCAAGGTTACTACCCACAAAGGCACTATTACCCTTAAAGGACCTAATGCAAAACTTGTTACACCCTCTTCACAATACAACCTCATAGAGCACTTAGGAAAAACACCCACACAAATTTCTATGCTCGAGCTGCTACACCTATCTCCTAAGCATAAAGTTATCCTAGATAAAGCACTTGCTATTGCAACAGTGCCTACAAACCTACATGTAGATCAGTTCCAAGCTATGGTGGGACACGTCACCTCTCCCCATACTCTCACTTTTACTGAAAATGATTATTCATCCCTTCGACAACCACATAACGTAGCTTTACACATTGATGTCCTCATCCATAATGTTAAGATCAAGCGAGTTTTGATAGATAGAGGAGCAAGCCTTAATATGTGTACTCAAGAATTGATCACAAAATTAGGGTTCTCTAAAAAATGTAGTTGATCCAAGTAAAAAGATTACCATAAGGGCATATGATGAAGAGGAATGCTCATATAAAGGATCAGTTACTCTACCAATTAGAATTAGCCCTATGGTAAAGGATGTGGTTTTCCAAGTCCTTGATCTCCAACCGACCTATTATATCCTCTTTAGAAGACCTTGGATTCATGCAATGCAAGCAATACCTTCTACATACCACCAGTGCATTAAATTCCCCCACAATGGTGTTGAAATAATAATACGAGATCCAAACCCTTTCATGTATTGACATAATCTAAGCCCTAAAACTGAAATCACAATCCCAAGCAACCATGAAGCATTTTCTTCCCAAGCATATGTTGATCCTAAGTCCTTAAAAGCATCTTCCTCAAAATCCAATACAACCGAGATCAAAATATAGGTAAAAGAACAAGGAGTAGGAGAATATACCTTGAATCATGCCCTTTGCATTGTAAAGATACCTTTATCTCCCCACACCTATGGCAAACCACAAATGACTAAGGCCACATCAGATGCAAATAATACAATGATTTGTAAATCAACTACTTTCAAAAAATGGGGAGCCCTTTATAATGAAACAAAATAAGTTGATCTCCTAAACTGGTTATATAAAGATGAAGATACAGAAAAAGAACAAACTAAAATAAAGATACCTGTTGAACAATATGGTAAAGGATTAGATATTATGAAACAAATGGGATATGGTGGTAAAATTCCTCTCGGCTTACAAAAATAAGGTATCTTGGAACCAATACAACCTACTCATATGCAAAAAGTCCCTGGTATAGGATATGATGCGCAAAAAGATAAGACCTTGAGTACTACATGTGCTTCAAGTAAGGAAGTAGAGTCCACTAATGCTACACAGACAAATGAGGAAAGTGTCATCGATGACTTCATTGACATTTATGATTATGATAGTGTCCCTACCCCTGAACCTAATCATAATATTTGTACCCTTGAATCCATTCAAAATCTTCACTCAAATCATGATTCTTTACCCTTGGTTCACCTCGAACTCATTGATTTCGATCAAAAGGTACCACCACAATTGGATGTATTTGAAAATGATGAGGAAATCATAAATTTTCTAGGAGCACAAGAAGACACACTCCTTGAGGATCATAAAGTAGGATTCATCATAGGACTCAATAGTGCAGCTTATTTTGGGGGGAGTGCCAAGCCTTTCAGTCACAAAATTATTGAAAATATAAATAGGTCTTCTAGTGAAAACTGCTTTGTGGTACTATTAGACCTGAAAAAAGTAAAAATAAAGGACGTATCCAAGGGTGAAAACCTCTCTGAGGTGCTCGAGGATGGAAGGCTTGACACACTTCCCTTAGCAGTATATCATGAAAAATAATCTATGTTGGTGGAGAAGATAGTACCAACAAATCTGGGCACAGAAAGAAAACCAAAGATAATTCATTTAGCAGAATCATCAATGCCTGAAGAGAGAATAGAGCATATGCAGTTTTACAAGGAAAGAAAAGTTAACTTTGCATGGTCCTATGCAAATATGCCAGGACTTGATCTAGATCTAGTAATGCATCACTTGTCTTTGCCACCAGGGGAAAAACCTATTAAACAAAAGTTGAGAAAAATGCACCCATACATTGCTCTATTGGTAAAAGGTGAAATACAAAAGTTGCTAGATGTGGGATTTATCGGACCTATTGACTATGCTGATTGGATTTCAAATTTAGTACTAGTTTCAAAGCCTGATGGGGGCATCCGAGTTTGCACATATTTTAGAGATTTAAACAAAGCTTGTCCTAAGGATGACTTCCCACTTCCAAACATTTACATGATAGTGGATTTGACAGCAGAGCATGAAATGTTATCCCTCATGGACATTTTTTCAGGCTACAATCAGATTAAAATTGCTCCTAAAGATCAAATTAAGATAGCATTCACTTGTCCTTTGGGAACCTTCTATTGGAATGTCATGCCCTTTGGGTTGAAGAACACCAGAGCTACCTACCAATGTGTAATGACCACTATCTTCCATGACATGATGCATAACTTTTTGGAAGACTATGTAGATGTTTTGTTGGGAAAATCCTACACCAAAGCGGGACATCTAGAGATCATGGATAAAATTTTCACAAGATTAGAACAATACAAGGTTTGATTGAATCCAAATAAATGTGCCTTTGGGGTAACCTTTAGAAAACTCCTTGGATACATTGTCTCATCTAAAGGAATTGAAATTGATCCTGCAAAAATAAAGGTTATACTTGAAATGCCTCCACCTAAGACTATCAGTTAGTTGAGATCATTAGAAGGAAAAATTTAGTCTATTCGTTGTTTTGTAGCACAACTTGCAGATAAATGTCAACCCTTTCAGCATCTATTACACAAGAATGTTTCATTTAGATGGGATGACAAGTGTGAACAAGCTTTTTTAGAAAAACAAAGAATATTTAATGACACCGCCAATATTAGTACATCCTATAGATGACAAGCCTTTACTTCTATATATATCCACAACCACCACAACACTGGGGTCACTTTTGGAAAAACATGACTCTGAAGGAAATGAATGTGCAATCTATTACATCAGTTGTACTCTAGTCGAATACGAGCTCAATTATAGTCCTATTGAAAGAGAATGCCTTGCTGTAGTTTTTGCATCCCAGAAGCTGAGACATTACATGCTTACACACCAAACAAAGCTCATTGCAAAAATTGATCCTCTTAAGTACCTTTTGAACAAAGCAACACTCACAGGATGATTAGCTAAATGGGTGATGATTCTTAGTGAGTTTGATATTGAGTACATTGAAAGAAAAGCAATCAAAGGACAAGCTATTGCAAATCAACTCGTTGATGCTCCTATGAAAGATGATCATCCTCTTATTACAGAGTTTCCTAATGAGTCAATCTTCAACATGGAATCTACACATCTATGGACTTTATATTTTGATGGTTCCTTCACACAAGGTGGTTCTGGCACTAGAATTCTCTTTGTCACTCCGCAGGGGGATTGTATACCTAAAGCTTATAAGATACAGTTTCCATGTACCAACAATATTGTAGAATATGAGGGATTACTTTATGGGCTATGTATATTTGTGCAATGGAATATCCTTGAGTTGCATGTTCTTGGTGACTCTCAGCTAGTGATCAGACAAGTTAATGATGAATATAAAATAAAAGATGAAAAATTGATGCCTTGCACAAGAATGGTGGATGACTTCAAGGCCTATTTCACATCATTCTCTTTTGAGCAGATTCCTCGAGATAAAAATAGAGTTGTTGACGCAATGGAAATAATTGGTTCACTTGTAGAAATTCCAAGTAATGCCACTTACTATGATTTCCTAGTGGAACCTCTTTTGGAACTTGCTTACAATATACCACAATTTGAAATGATTTGTTTCATTGTTGGTCCTAATTCCCAATGGTATGGGGATATTTATACCTATCTTTGAAATAACACCTTGCCATCAAACCTATCTAATAAATCCTATAAAACCTTTATTTGTCAAGCTTCCTACTATGTGATCTTAGCTAATACCCTTTACTGCCAAGGTCTCGATGGTACTTTACTCAGATGTCTTGAGCACAATGAGGCCAAAACTACTTTAAAATAAGTACATGAAGGTATATGTGGAACACATTCTAGCGGTCCTACCTTAGCCAAGAAACTCTTGTGTATGGGTTATTATTGGCCTACAATGGAAAAGGATTCTTATCAGTTTGTTAAAAAATGCAAGTAGTGTCAAAAACATGCAGACTTGATACATGCTCCTGCACAGGAATCGCAGTCTCTTGCTACACCATGTCCCTTTTATCAATGGGGACTTGATCTCGTGGGAAAGATCCATCCACCTTCATCCAATGTTCATAAGTTCATTCTCGTTGCCACCAACTATTTCATGAAATGGATTGAAGTTGTTCCTCTCAATCATATCACTGGAAAAAAAAATAGCCACCTTCCTACTGAACTACATGATTTTTCGTTATGGTGTTCCTCTATCCATCATCAAAGATAATGGTCATCCATTTAAAAATCATGATGTTCATGAACTCTATGAGAAATTCCATATACAACATCATTTTTCCACACCTTACTATCCTCAAGGTAATGGCCAGGCTGAGGCTTCTAACAAAACCATTCTCAAAATTATTAAAAAGACGGTCAATGAAGTTGGTCGAGATTGGCATATTCAATTGAATCCTGCACTGTGGGCTTATCGCACGAGTTTCCACACTTCCACAGGTGCTACCCCATATGCCCTTGTCTATGGTTCTGAAACCATCTTTCCCATCAAGGTTGAGTTGCCCTCTTTGCGTGTCTCTTTGCGTAATCAAATTAGTGATGAAGAATATTGAGTTTCCCATTTACAGGAGTTGGAATTGTTGGATGAATGAAGACAAACTACTTTCAATCATCTTAGAGCATACCAGCAATGGATGTGTCGAAGTTATAATCAGAAAGTGAAACCATGTACACTTGAGGTTAGGGATCTTGTTCTTCGTGAAAATCCTCACACTCAACAAGATAGAGAAAAGAAGGGTAAATTTGAGCCTAACTGGTTGGGTCCATACATTATCACTATTGTGTATGGATCTGGGGCATACTAGTTATCTACTCCAAAAGGTGAATTGCTTAGTGATCCCATCAATAGTATGCGCATTCGCAAGTTTTATACCTAAATGCTTCAGAGGGTACAATCTTTTCAAAGTCCTAAAAAAGACAAAAAAAGGGAAAAAAGTCTTGAAAAAATACAAAAATAGGAAAAAAAAAGTCTTGAAAAAATACAAAAAAAGGGAAAAAAGTCCTAAAAAAAATTTTAAAAGGGAAAAAAGTCTTAAAAAAAAAGAAGATAAATACATTCATTCAATGGTGAAAACCACTTTGGTGGTGCCTTGAGCAATTACCATGGTGAAAACCAAGAAATTGGCGCCATGTGTAGAGGCTTGGCTCCTCTTTCCTTTGGAGCTCTACTTGATCTTTTCATTCCCTTTTCATTCATCCTCCACTTCATAATGACCTTTTTCACACTCACCATGGCTTGTGAATTGTTCGACATTCCCCGTGTTTGCTCGCTTTGCCACGCATACTAGGTTGGTGCTATCCCTCACTAGGGCATCTCCTTAACCTTAGCTATGGGTTAAGATACTAAGCATCTCGCGGTGAGAGAAACTACCCTTGTTGTCTATCTGCTTTTCTATTTTCCATCATAAAATGTCCTAAAAAAATCTTTAAAAACCATAAAATGTCTCGAAAAAATCCAAAAAAATCATAAAATGTCCTGAAATAATCCAAAAAAATCATAAAATGTCCTAAAATATTCTAAAAAAAATCATAAAATGTCCTAAAAAATCTAAAAAAATCATAAAATGTCCTGAAATAATCCAAAAAAATCATAAAATTTCCTAAAATAATCCAAAAAAAATCATAAAATATCTAAAATAATCCATAAAAAAATCATAAAATGTCTGAAATAATCAAAAAAATCATAAAATGTCACGAAATAATCCAAAAAAGTCCAAAAAAAATCATAAAATGTCCTGAAAAAATCCAAAAAAATCATAAAATGTCCTAAAAGAAATCCAAAAAAATCCAAAATTCCAAAAATCCAAAAAAAAAAATTAAAAATTCCAAAAAACATGACACTTTCAGATCACCACACAGCTTTGAACTTCAACAAAATCAAAACATGCAAGTGTTGACAATCAAGCAAACATTATAACATATATATCAACCCATCTTACAAATCCAACCAAACACATAAACTATAACAAGAATATTTCTACATCGAAGTAGAACCCCTGTTTGTTTGTTGATCTTTGCTTATTTTATGATTTTATCTTTGGTGACATGTCTTTTAGCTTCTTCAAGGATGTCTTTGACTAGAGAGGCAAGGATGGGGCATGTTCATTTGTTTGTTGTTTGTGGATTGTTTCTTATTCATAGGATGACTCATCTTAGGACATGGTTGTCTAAAACCATCGAGGACCTATGAGTCTAATGTGGATGAGAGCATTGATTGTCTGATAGTGTCTTCCATGCAATAAGTATTCAGGTCATCTAAGGTTCTTATACCTAGATGCTTATACTTCATTACTAAATAAAAATGCAAACAGTATTCAGGTCATCTAGATGTTCATGTTATCTAGACGCTTATACTATTTTGTGACATAATAAGCTCAATGATGATAAAAGCACTTAAAAGGCACAAGAGGCTTCATCACCTTCATCCTCTTCCATCTTGCATTTCATTTTCTTCATCTTTCTTGTCACAAGAAATCAATCAATTTCTTAACTCACTGATATATGTCTCTTGAATCAAATCTCAAATCAATCAACCTACTTCTCAAAATTTCATGTCCCCTTAATCAATCAGTCAATCCATCATTGCAGCACCTTGTCTTGCATAAGCATAATCTCAATCAGCTTCATCAGCTCATCAACTTGGCTATACTGATCATTTCCATCAATTGTTCAGTTACACCCATCAACTGTGCATTTTCATCAAAATGTACATCACTGCTTTATCACTTGCACAATATCAGGTATCTAATCACTTTCTAGACATCTATCGAGAGATTAATCTTCTTACAATCTATTCAATCAATCTCTCGAGGGGGAATATCATTCTTATCATAATCCTTACCAAGACATCTTTGAGGCATGTATCAGTTGATCAATATTTTTCTTTGAAACAACGCAACAAGCTGCATTGTCTCAAAGAGGGGAAAAATGTAGACACTCAAATTTTTCCTCACAATCGTAACGATATTCATCTATTGATTAAATAGATATTATTATTTACTTAATCAATTCATTCAATACTTTCTTCTATTCATGCATTTCATCAAATCATTGAACCATCTCATGCTCGTTCAATATCTGTTGCATTAACATTCATGTCAATTTGCATTACCATTCATACCTATTTGCATAATAAATCATAATCATTCATAATCCATTTGCATAATAATTCATAAACATCATTTCCATATTAAATCAATTATCATTATCATCCATAATTGTTTCATATTCATCTCCATTAATAAATCAATTATCATAGTCATTGATTATTATCTCATAATAAACTAATTATCATAACTTGCATATTAATCATATCATTTGCATAAATCATTCATGAGATATTGCATTTTAGTAAAGCATCTTTAATCATTTTATTCATATTTAATCATTTAGGTACATTTAATCTAGTATCCCTTTATCACTTTCATTCTCATATATAACATTTAACCCAACAATGTGGGATAATGGTATTTCCTTCTCTCACATCTTTTATCCCATACTTCATATTCAACCCCTCTCCATCCTCAAAGAACTCCTATTTAAAATGGGATTTCCCTCTCATTTTGGCTCTCACAAATTTACATACTCATATCATCTTTGCATCTTGATTGCATTTCTCATTCACCATAGCCTCTTTATTGCATTTTGTGCTCATAAAACCTGAGAGAAAATGTATAAACAAAGATCTTAGTGATAGGGAGACAATGGAGATTGATTTCTTTTAAAAGCATTATTTTGTTTTTGTAGTTTAGATTTTCATTTCTAGTTTTTCTTTTAATTAGAATGGCTCTATTGATTTGGGTTAAAATGGTGGTTCTTACTACATAGAATCATGGATTTTTATGGCTCTACACAAATATAGGAATGAGCACGATTGGATGGGTGATAGATATAGTAGACAAGATAGGCATAGCTATTTACATATAGAGGGTACACTACAAAACATGGACTCATTCTAAGGTGGGTGGTTGAATAGTAGGGGTCAGGTGGGGTGGAATTATAGGCCCTGGGGGTAAGATGATGACTATGGATAGATATTTTGATTTGATGACTATTGACTAGAGAGGTAGGATGCCAGTGAACCTCTGGTTATAAAGCTTCAATAGGTGGATTTGATGGGGTAGTTCCATCAAGGGTGGAGATTTCAATAAGATAGGATGGGATAGTTGGCACATTTCTCATGTTGATGTTCCATTTCTTGCTCCCATGCCACCTATTCCCTGTTTCATCCCTCAATTGAGGATTAAAGGCCCTCCCATACTACTTTTCTCCAGAGGCTATGATAGATGTTTTTAAGGGTCGTAGATAGTAGTGAGTAAAGACTATAGGGAGGAAATGGAGGGAGATAGATACATAATCCCTAGCTAGGACCAGCCTAAGCAAGAGGTTTTTATTGGGTGGAATGAGCCTAATATGAGCTAGAACCCTATACTAAAATTCCCTCCCACCTAGGAGGGAATTCTAGTTAGTAGATTAGTTGATTCCAAACCTCACCACCCAAGGAAAATATGGGTGGTGGGGTCACCTCAAGTGGGAATTTCCCTACTATTCTAAGGGGAATAGCGATCACATGTTCATTGATTGAAACAAGCTCCATCATCCCCTAACCTCAATCAGTTGAATCATTGAATGAATATGTGTTCCCATGCGGTGGGAGGAATTATAATTGTATAGTTTTGGGCCTTAATCACACTACAAAACTTACACAAGATGACCCTTTGAAATTTCTAGGTGGATGGGAGGAATAGGGCCTATGCATGGAGGGGGAATAGGAATCTACTTCAATATTCAACTTAATCTCGTGAAGAACTCAAAATCGATATGAGCTAGGTAGGAATATTGAAACAAAAGTGAACAGCCCCTGCTATTCTAAGGTAAATTATTAGAAAATTTCCCATCAAATATGGAATGACACATGAGTCTACTTGTCAATTCTAGTGAATCTAGAATTGAACCTTCTTTCTTGCAATAGTAAGCAGTGTGTGTCTCATCAGTTTGAATAAGGTTCCCACAATGGAAACATGTAGCAAACACTACAAAGAAATAGCACTTGACCTGTGAGCCACCCCCTACTCTTTTATAATGAAGTTTGCTATCACTCAACACTCTCTTGTTTCCTATAGCGACCATCCATCTCATTTTCTATATGAATCACTCAAATGAATGGTTGTATCCATTCTAGAATGGATGGTGGCATCCATCTAAGATGGTGTACGTTGTATTCTATGAAAGTATGGATATCAGTCATATCACGTATGAATGGATGATGTTTGAGAACAATGGAATGATGAATTAATTGCAACTATAGAACTGTAGTTGGGGGTGGTGGGCCCTCCTTTCCACTCAAATATGTTGTTGGGTAGCCCACCTTCTACAATTATATTAGGATGGATCAACTATATAAGTAGGGGTTTGGGATAGATGGATCAATGAATGGATCAATTGGGTAGATTATCCCAATCTCCTATCTAGGTTCAATAGAGCCTCTTCGCCATAGTATGTTGAGCTAAGAAAAAATTGCATGCAGGAATTCTCCCTTCAATCATTCAATTGTGTTTCATGCCACTTAATACCTATAGAAGACTATGATGATCATCACTTCTATAAAGAAGGGGGATTCGTCAACCCCAAGGCTCTAGGTCTTGGGAGGTCCCCAAGGAATGAACTACCCTAAACTACCTTAGGTTATTTGATAGGTTGAGAGAGAGGTTGAAAAGGAAGGGGAAAAAACACTATTTCCTTTCTACTAAAATTGGTGTATCTAGAACCAGATGAGCCAGCCACAAAGATTTCATACTACAAACAAAATAGCTCACTTTTAGAGGATGATAGTGTAGGAACTAGAATCTAGTGCAGCACACTAGCATCACAGGAATGTGCTAGCATCCTATACAAACAAATGTCTAGAAAATAGATAGAAAATGCAAAGGGCCTACTTATGACTTGACTGATAGAGTTTTACAATTTAACAAAGATAATGCAAGAAATAGAAAGTACAACAACAATATTGAAAGCTACTCTAATGCAGAAATAACAAAGAAAGAGAATGAAAATATACCACTCCACCCATGCTTTGATTATTCTTCTTTAACTCCAAATGGACGAGTCAACACTTGCAAACAAAAATAGGAAAAATTTTGAGCTATGTTTCAAGGTCCACCTTAGTTGGACCCCTATTTTGGTGTTCCCACCTCTATGGATAGCTAGATATGCAACAAGATAGAGAAATCAATAAAGAAGAGAAAGGAAAATAAATTATCAAATAGAGTACAAACATAGCTTTAATTCTACTCTATAAGCCACAATGATGCAAATAAATAACAAGAGCAATATCACCTTTTCTCCTACTAGCACTGAAGGCCAAGAGGAGAAGATGACACCACATCAAGAGAATGGAGCTTTTTCAACCTACAAAGATGGTTGTGTTACAACATGAAAGTGTTGTAGAAGCTAAGTAGAGAGAGAATCACCAAGAAGAAAGCAAGAGTGATCTTGAGAGAGTGAAATAATGATCAAGAAGTTGCAAGAATTCACATGAGAGAGTGAGATAATTTCATGGAGTGAAGAAGTGAGTTTGAATTTCCAAAATGGAGGTAAAAGTTCAATTTTCATCAGTCAAGGGATGACATAATACCTTACCTTTGCAGACAACTGAAGACATAAAAACTTTGTAGATTCTAGAGGTAGGAATCCTATCAGGATGTAAGTGTTGCACATGGATGTCTACATGGCACATGCACATCCCCAATAGAAATTCCTCCACCAACTCAAAAATATAAGGCCATGTGGAAGGAATAAGGTGATGGAAGTAGGTTTAAATCATCAAACTTGTAGTTTCTAAAGTAAAGGTAAAATAAATGGGGAATTTTTCAAGGGTACAAATTCATGCCATTACAACTTCTTGTTCCAACATTCTCCCTACCCCCAAGATAGATCAACCTTGTCATTCAAATCATCATCAAATTGAGGATATGTGCCCGAGTGGACTAGAACTAGTGATGCAAGAGGTTGGGTAAGAGATCATGGGGGTATTGGGAATAGAATGTTTCAGAAATAATAGTAAAGCTTTAGGCTATATTGTAAGGCCCAATTAACTCTCATCTCTTATCTATAGATTAGCAACTAGCACTAACAATCAATCATTGTAGGTTCTAGTGTTGCTTTTATCAAGCACTTCTATCTATTCCTGAGAGAGGATCGGAGGTGGGCCAAAGGGTACTCAACAACACTATCTCCTCCCACCTTAAGGCCTATGGGATGGTGGGGTTATAGACCCCACAGATGGTGGGGTTATTGGAATTGGACCAAAAATATGCCCAAATCAAGAAAGAATGTGCATGCCTAAAACATGGAGTTTCCTACAAGAACTCAAGCTTAGCTATTGGACCTCTTCCTTTGTTGGATCCATATCAATACATGTCACTTACTCTTCTTAAAGCAGGAAAAGAGCTTAACCCTTCAAGGGTGACTAGCCACACTAACCATCAAAGCAGCACAATCAGACGATACACAACTATTTTATGAACACAAATTTGAAGGTGGGAAGTAGAAGTGGCAAGTTTGTGGGGTTCTTAGTGAATGTGCACTGAGCCACTAGATAAGCATATGACCTAGAATTTGGATCCATTTCTCATCTCAAAATTCTGGCTCATATGATTGGAAAATTGACCCATTCATTTCCCACCAACTCTAATTGTAGATGTCGATAACCAACCCCCTACCCAAGGTGGACCCCACCATCCTATTTGCAAATAGGGAAGTAGGGTCTAAAAACCCCACCATCCATAAGGAAAATATGGATGGTATGGTCCACCTTGGTTGTGGGGTCTATTGTTTCGGGTTGTGGGGTTTTGGTCAAATTTAGCTAGAGCCATTGAGGTAGATGTCATTTTTTGCATCTTACCAATAAATAGTTCTAAAGCACAAATCAATAGGAAGGGAAAACCCCACCACCCTATTTGCATTGGGTGGGGGAAATCAAGTGGGAGTTTGTAGTTCAAGAATTATATTGCTTGGGTGGCTAGTCCCCTACTATTTTAAGTACCCTACTATTCTAAGGGAACTTTCTTTGTTTCAAATATCAGCACTTATGAATGAAGAAGTTTTCCTCCCTAATCCCTCAGACCAGAAAGTCACCTTGGATCCCCTAAAAATTCAAGTATTCAACCCACTCCTAGTCTAGTAGAACCTATGCTCACTTGTGATATAGGTTGTTTCTTAATAGATATAAGGTCTCTACCTATCTATAGTGGGGATCAAACCAAATAGATTAAGCCACAAGGAAACAAGCCCCAACTATAGTTCATAAGGGCTCAATAACAACATAGGGGCCTACCCAAAGGAGTGGAAAGCTTGAATGAAAGAGATATGAGGAACATCTGGCCCACCTGAGAATATTGATTTAGTGCCAAATAATCATTCCTCAGAGAAAGAAAGATGTGATGTAGACTCAATTATTGAATTCCTTTACCCATCCATGGATATAAGAAGTGTTGAGGAACTACCTAAAATATCCCACTACCTTCCCTCTTTCTTGCCACCCCTTCATGAGTAGTTTATTCTTGGGTAAGAAGGAAGGAGAGAAGCACCCACCCAAAGGAGTTGTTTGTTCTCTCTTGAGCCATCGATATTAACAAACAATATCGAGAGATCAATGGGTCACTAGGTCAAGGTGGAAAGAAGGTCTCAAGTGTTGGCATCACATTTGAGAGATTACGACTTGCAATTGGAGTGGAAGAGATAGAGACTCTTCCCAATTCCCACACCAAGAAACAACAGAACTAGCTTTATCACACCCTCTATAGATAATAGGCATTCCCTCTGGTGATTCAATCTTCTCTCTCCTAGGGGCCCACTATAGAAGATAAGGGGGGCTAAGTTTCCAATGAACATTAAGCACAATTATTATTTATTAAGGATCAATGGAGCCATTCCATGTCTAGTTGGTTTAGACCTACCTCACGTGTACTATTGCACAATGTTGGAATATTTAAGTTATGCTAAATTTTGGGTTCTCAGAATAAGTAGGTCATTGAGCAAGGAATTATAGGATTGGATGGGTTTGGCCCTACTATTTCCACCCACCCATATTAACCCCAACAAATAGTAGGGTCCTCCCACTTGGGTGGGAGGGAATATAGTTGGGTGGGGGGATAAATTTCTCCCACCCACCTGGCTTGAATGAGATAAGAGCAACAAAAAATAATAATGGCTTGGAAACAAAATGAACCCCTAACCTTCACATTACAATTGAGGAATAAAAGCGGCTTGAAAGAAGGGAAATCCTCAAAAATAATTATTGCTTTAATTATCATTGTCAAATCCCTTCTAGAACTAGGTTCCCCCAACCTAGATTTAGGGGAAATCACCCCCATTACCTTATATACATCCTAGTTGAAAGGAAGTCGAGTGAGTATAAATAGCTTCATATACTAATTTAATCAGGGGAGAGTTTTAAAAAAATAGTTTTAACACCTTATGTTGTTACAGTATCAAATACACATAGAGAATAATGGAAATAGAACAAGTACACAAATACAACATACACCAGATATACTTGGGGAAAACCCTTTCAATTAAACAACCCCACCCTCCAAAAGTAGAGTACTTCTATATTACTTCAAATAGGAGTTACAACATAGCCCAAGTACAAAGCTTCTACACAAGTGTTTCATCACAAACACCTATTTTGGAGTTAACCTGGCAACACTTCGTTACCTACAAACTATTCATTCTACAACTCAAGGCACTCAATAAATAGAGTGATACAAGCTTCAAGAAGCATCACCCACATGGCACAAAATTTAATGCCTTAGACATGCATTTGGACACATGCACAACATTCGCTTACACCCCTAACAATTGTCTAACATGCAAATATTCTTCTTCCAAGATTGGATGCCTAAAATATGCTAAAAAGAGTTTATGACAAATTCCTTATAACTATCATAGAATATGTCATAAATCTTCCATAGAATCTATAATAGGATTTGTAGGAGAATTTTTCATAACTAGCCAAAAAAAGTTAATTCTCTTACATCCTATCATAACCCATCTCGGGTGCCACCTTTCTCTATGAATGCAAAGATTCCTTATGACATGTCATAGAATCTTTCACATATCATATGTTCTAAAGTGGGATGCATATGTCCACTTGGGATGATGATGTGTCATCTAGTCACCTCCAACAAGGATACCAGTAAGCCGAAGGGTCCCAATTAATGACATGACACCATAGGCAATAAAATACTAAAAATAAATACATTAATTACATTAAATCAAATAAATCAATATTAGGACTCCAAGGTTGAGACACATTAATCCCAACATTCTCCCACTTGTCGAAGACCTGCAAAGAGTCATAAAGAATCATTTGCTTAGGGTCCCAAGGCCCATGGAGTCATAACACCATCTGAACTTCTCCATGCTCACTATTTTTGTCAATGCATTTTCAACATTCACCAAATTTTCAACCTTCTTCAAGTTCACATTTTTATCCTCTACCATATCATGAGAAAAATGATACTAAACATCGATGTGCTTTGTTCTGGCATGGAAAGTAGGATTCTTTGCTAGGAAAATCACACTTTGACTGTCACCAAAAATAGTAATTTTTCCTACATCTAAACCAATATCAAAACACAATCTCTTAAGCTAAAATACTTCCTTATAGGCATGAGTGGCTGCCATATACTCTACCTCTGTCATGGACAATGAAACTATAGCTTGTCATTTACTCATCCAACTAATAGCACCACCAAACATCATAAATAGATAACCACTCATGAATATTCTACTTTCAATGTCACTTGCCCAATCTAGATCCACATATCCTTGAATTTTCACACAATGTTTAGGTCTAATAGGATCACCATGAAAACATAGAGCATACACAGAAGTACCCAATAAATATTTGAACACTCTCTTAACCACATCTCAATGCACCCATCTAGGATTAGCCACAAAATGACTAAGGACTCCCATTTCTTGGTAAATATCTAATCTTGTACACACCATTGCATATGTTAGACTACCAACTACACTCACATATGGTACTTTGGTCATGTACTTCGTCTCATTAGGATATTTTGTATAGTCATTCATAGAAATCTTTATTCCTTGCATCATAGGAACAACTAATTGTTTGCAATCTACCATGTTGAATCTCTCCAACACTGAGTTTACATACTTGCTCTATCTTAACCAAACCTTTTTTTTAGCTTTGTATCTTGTGATTTCCATTCCCAAAATGTACCTAGTTGCACCTAGTTCTTTCATCTCAAACTATGCAAACAACTAAAACTTCAAATCTAAAATCATACTTTTACCATTCCCAATAAAAAGTATATCATCTACATATAGGAAAATAATTAGAATGCAATCATTATCAAATTTAAAATATACACAATGGTTAGATTTAAATCTCTAAAATCTCAATGAAAACACATAGGTATCAAACTTCTAATACCACATTCTAGGAGACTCTTTCAAACCATAAAGATACTTCTTTTGTTTGAAAACCAGATTTTATTTACCTTTCTCAATGAAATGCTCTAGTTGTGACATATAAATCTCTTCCTTCAAATCACCATGAAGGAACATTGTCTTCACATCCATCTGTTCCACTTCTAATTCATATGTAGCTACAAGTTACAATAGACGTTGGGTTAGCTTCCCTACATGAGATAATATCTCCCCATAATCAATTCCGTCCACCTGGGAAAACCCCTTAGTGACCAACTATGCCTTATACTTCTCAAGACTACCATCTGGACCACACTTTTTCTTGAAAACCCATTTACAACCAATAGGTTTACATTTAGTAGAAAAAGGTACCAAATCCCAAGTCTTGTTCTTTTTAATGAATCCATCTCCTCATCCATCACTTGCATCTAGGAATATAAATCATTCATACCCATTTCCTCACTAACCGTCCTAGGCTCATTATTATTAGTAATCAAGGAAAGTTGGAATATGTTGTCATTGATGTCAAAAGGGGATCAGAGGAGAATTTTTTTTATCTTGTGTAGAAGCATAGAATGTTTCCATTGATTTCAAAAATGCAAATTATGCAAGGGAAATTGTTGACATGATGACAAGAGATGAAATGGAGTTGCTCATGCAAGTGAGGATGTTGGCATTAATGGAAAGCGACAATGCTAAAAAGAAGAGATAAGGTTTATTTGTGAATATGTAGCATGGGTACTTCTTGTTGGTGAATGAATTGATGTCAAAAGTTTCTTTGATGTCAAAGTAAGTGGAATTGATCATGCAAGGGAGATGTTGGCATGATGGTAGTTCAGTGGTGTGCCTAGATGTTATGGAGATGTAGTGAATCTAGTTTTGGAAGTTATGGTCCAAGATGTTGATGAAAGAAGCATGTTTCTACAAATTTTGCATTGTTCTCATGAAATTTTAACATGTGGTTATAGAGGGTTCTTCCAAAAGACAAAGGTGTAAATAGGTACCGGATGTGATTTGGGTTTTTTGAGGGCATTCTAGAGATGTACTCAAAAAAGTGAAGGATGTATTCAAAAATGTATTATTTCTTCTCTCAAGTCATATTAGGGTTTATAGATAAACCCTAATGTGTTTGAAGTCATGGCATCATCTAAAAAAAACTCTATTTCATCATTGACTAATTTAGCTAGTTGTAGGTCGCTTAAGTTACTACTTAAGCCTTTGAAGTCATGAGGGTGACTAGCCCCTTCACCTTGCATTCACCGGCTAAGCAAATATTGGGTGAGTCTAATATTTCCTAAGTATTGAGCATATATTTTTCTTTTCAAGATCAACAGTAATGGTTAAGGCTTTAAGCTAATGATGTCTACATGCATCGCTGAGTTTGCGGTGGGTCCTGATTAAGACCCGCGGGGTCAAAGGGGAATGATGGTGATCGAATGTTGAAGATCAATAGTGCTCAAAGCATACATGTTGGGACCTATGGACATAGAAGATGTAGTTAGTAGAATGTGATGTCACAATGACAAGTGGTAATGAATGATTGCATCAAGGCCATGAGTAATGGTGTATGATCAATAGTTGCGATCAAGAAGATCCCATAGTGCTCATCAATTCTACTAAGCTTCTCAAGGATCTCGGCTAAGTCCTGTGGGGATAGCGAAAAAATGTTGAGATTAAACAAGATCAAATGGTGCATGATGGAAGCATACAAAGTTAGTGGAAGGTGACATTAGAGGTTTATACGTGGTAGCAACCTGATACCCCATTGAGAATTCAGTGGGACCCATTCAAGACCAGTGGGGCTAGCAGGGAACAGTGAAGATTGATTAAGAGTGATCTAATGGTGCATGATGCATGAATGGTGGGACCTACAAAGGCTACACAAGATGACATATTCCATGAATGGTAGAGATTGAACGAGGAAGATCCAATGATTCCCATAGTGTATTTGGTGGGACCCAATAGTATGATGACAATGGTGGATCATGATGAAGGCTAACAAGTGGTGAAGAGAAATTACTTGATATATCAACTCACATCATTGTTGTGAGTTGGGTGGTGATGATGTGGATGAAAAATGGCAACCCACAAACCCTGCAAGGTTTGTGCGGTCCCATTTTCAAGCTCGCGAGATGAGAAGATTTTGGACGTGTGTCCTAGTGGACCGCGCATATGGAAAGCAATGTGTGAAGTACATTTGTGGTGGAGATTTAAAGGACAATTCATCCAATGGTCAATATTGAAGGTTGATCCAAAAATCATGATTTAAGGTTATTGTGATGCACTATGTGATCATAATGGTTATGTGATTGATGATGGAGATCAAAAGGTGATTGATCCAATGGTGATCATCAGTCAATGGAGATCAAAGGCACATGATTAAAGGTAACCAATCTAATGGTGATGATTTAAAGGTACGAAAATGAATGGAAAGCATAGGATTGTGGCATGAAGAAAGAGATCAATGGCCTATATTCAAAGATAAAGATTTGCAAGGGTATGTGCAAGATCATCATGGAAAAAATAGGCCCTTAAGTGGCAATAAAATTCAAAAAAATTAGAGTTAGGAAACTTGACATAAAAATTTGAATAACTTATCTATATTATTTAAAAAATATGTAAGAATATAATTTGTAGAAAATCAAATGTAGTTTCTAAACTACTTGGTTTATTTATTAAAAGAAAAAACTATTTCGTGAAATTTTGAAATTTCAATGCAGTAGCACTTAAATTTCAAGGAAAAAATAAGTAGGTGTCTGTCTGACCATCCTAACCACAATAAAATGATAATATTTTTTTAAAGGATTTTAGATATAAGTAGAGGACTCATGTCCCGATGTGATACATATTTTTTTGTAATTTTTTTCCAAGTAAATAATTAATTATGATTTTTTTATTACAACTTTAAAAATATAAAACTTCGCTCTAAACCTTAACTTGGTCAAAACTTCATGAAATTCATTTTTTCTTTTTAATCCTATAGCATGAAGCATATAATGTGACACATGTTTTGATTCAAAAATGTGATACCATTTGAAAGCTATATTTTTTTCAATCAACCTATCAATCAGACTTTACCTCGAATTCAAATAGAAATAAATAATAATTAATTATTAAATTCAAAGTAAAACATAATTTATATTGGTGCAAAGTTGAGAATCTCCTTTAAAAACCCTTTTTGTTTCATCAATTTTGGGTAAAAAAAAAGTTATCAACCACATACCCTACACATACCCATCATATCACCACTTTTTGGCCCATCATGATCCAGCACATACCTACAATAGTTACTATAGTGTGAATGAGGGTTTTGACAGGTAACCAAAATAGAGGAAGGAATTAATTGGTCCAACTGCACCTATGACCAATATCGATGAAGATTTGATCAGCTAGGCAACAAAACAGATTGGAGAAGTGATCAAGATCGAATCTAATCATATGAACAATAGAATGCATATCTAATTCTAAGGTTTTGGAGGATGTTATTCTTAGAAAACTCTCTGAGCTAGAATTTAATGTTGTGAGGCTCGATGCACAAGTATGGTGTAGAGCAAGATATGTGGTAAACCCTAATAGGTGGTTGAGATAAAATCATATTAGATGAATAGAATAATGCATTGAATGCATAATCAGATTTTAGGGTTTGATAGAGAGAATGAGGAAAATTCTTTGTAACTAAATTAAATGTGGAATATGTATCGATGTAGAGGTAGAGTGACAATGAAGATATTTGATAGACCATATCAAATGAATTAACAATGAGCTAGATAGTGGTGTGTAGCTCAAGGTACAGGTAGCTTGATGGTGAATTTTTCAAGCTAAGGTAACCCTAGCAAAAGATTTGAGAAGATTTGAATGGTTGAGAGAATCTTGAGGTAGAGATTGTAGGTTAGTGGAAAAAGAAGATAATTAGATATTTTCAAAGAGAGACTAATTTTCATGATGTGTGTGATTTGAGAGAATATCTTGTAGTTATATTGTGTACTAAATAGAGTTACATCTTGTCAAGTATGCTACAGAGATAGGTAGAGAAAGGTGATGTTGTAAGTCTACAAGAAAGAGAGTAAAGTGTAGCAGATAGTGAATGCATTTGTGAAGTCCTAGATTGTAACACAAGACATCCTCTAGGTGTTTGTACTCAAGGTGAAGAGAGTGTGCAGTGTAGAAAGAGAAGAGAGGTGCAAAGGTGTGAGTGTTAGTAAGATTGCAGCTTCAGTAGTAGAGTGTGAGTTGTAAAAGTGCAACATTGTATTGAATGTAATTATGCATGATCAAGTTTTGTAGAACCAAGTTTTATGCATAATTTTGCTTATTATCATAGAGGTGGTTGCCTCATTGTACTAAATTGTAGCTCAGATCAAGGTGTTGTAGAATCCTTGAAGTTGTGGCTTCTAAAGTAGGGAGTTGTTACTTCCTTGGAGTTGTAGTTCCTAAATCAAGGTGTTGAAGCATCCTTGGTTTGTAGCCCTAAACATTGTAATAGAGGTTTCATTTGTGACACTAGATTTGAGCAGTAGCCTCAAACAACTTTTGTCACTGTGGTTTTTCCCATCTTGGGTTTTCCATGTATAGATGGTGTTATGTGATTATTTTGTGTTTGTGCATATTTATGTCTCTATATGTTAGTATTTGCACATTAATTGGTTAAAGAAGTAATCTGCAAAAAGGATTTGAAGGCCAATTTTTTAGGATCTACTAATTCACCCACCTCTTAGTAGATTGTTGTGTTCTAAAAATTTGTATCAGAGCACTAGGTTCCCTAGGAGATGCTTAATCAGCTCAAGTAGATCTTAGTGAGTGAACATAATATGGATAATAAGGAAAGATCATCTATAGAAGGAGTACCTCTCTTCAATGGATCATATTATATATGGTGGAGCTTCAAATTGAAGTTACATTTGTGATCCATAGGGTTTGATGTGTGGATGTCAATCGAATATGGATATACAACTTCTGGTACACCTCCAACTACTAAGGATGAAAACATGGCATATGTGAACAATGCTAAAGAAATAGATGCAATTCTTTCTGGGTTGTCAAGTTCCATATTTTTTAAAATCATACACTACCAAAGTGCACAAAAAGTGTGGAACAAGATAAAGAGGATGTATGGAGAAAGTGATGTTGAGTTGCAGTCATTGATTTAGAAATATGAAAGTGAATCTAAAAGTCTTGAGACAAGTGAAGATCAGAAATATACAAGTTGGTTCTCAAGTGAAGTTGCAACAAGATATGATGAAGAAAAAACATCTACCTCCATATCACAAGAGCCTAGTGAAGAGCAATTTGATTCCATAATAAGATCAAGGAATGGCTCAAGGAAACATAGAGGTAATCATAATCATTTTGTTTTTAAATGTTTTTTTGATGAAGTAAATGATTTTGATAAGGAAAAGGATAGTAAAAATAATATGCAAACAAGAGAAAAAGGGTCATTTGATGTTAGTGGTAGATCAGATATTGAACATGAAATTTTTTATGGGATTGACCCATTTCAAAGAACCTTTGATGAAGAGATTGAGAGGTCTGATAAAGATGAAGAAGGAGTAGACCTAGAAGGTGAACTCATTAGTGTTTTGGATGAGATTAAGAGGTTGAGAAAACAAAAGAAAAAAGAATAGAAAATGAATGCACAAAAGGAAATAGAAAGAATAACTAAAAATCTTGAAGAATCTAATCAAATGATAGTTAGTTTGAAGACACAAGTGGAAGAAGCTAAAATGAAAGATGATGTAGTTAGATCCAAACTATAGTCTAAATCAAATGAGTGCATCAAATTGGAAGAAGAAATAGTGGCCTTGAGAAAAGAATTAGAAAAATACAAGGAGTGGATTGATAAAGGCTTGAAGTTTAAAGGTGGCTCCAAGATGTTAAACGAGTTGATCACATCACAAAATCCATCCAGACAGAGATCAAGACCAAGAGTAAAGATTGACCTTGGATGTGAGAAAGGAGAGAGCAATTCTACTTCTACACAAGTATTTGATATACTTAGAGAAGAAGGACATTGCACAAAGGAAGATAAAGCCTACACAAGTTGTACCAAGGAAAATGCATCTAGAAATGGAAGATTAGGAAGAGGAACTACTAAGGTGAAGAAAGCTAAAGAAGAAAATAATTCCACTATTGATGAGAAGGTTGAATAAGAAAAGAGACCTATTGTATACAAGAGGAGGAACAACCATTCAGTTCCTAATTATCAAAAGAAGATGACTACAGCAGATAAGAAGGTGGAGAAATCAGCCCCTAAAATTTTGAAAAAGAAGCAGCTTATTAAGGGAGCTAACATAGAAATGGTTACAAGGATGAGATATCTGAAGAAATAAAATAAAATAAGACCATCTCATCCAGCTCAAAGAAATTCTATGACTATGTACTCATCATGTTTTTATGGATATTGTTATGTCTGTAATCAGTTTGGTCATAAGTCTAGTGAGTGTAGAGTTGCACCTAGAAGGAGCACAAAACATATAAATATAAATTCATTTTCCCCTATGGTAGATATGAATATAATGTGCTACAATTGTAATAATTTTGGTCACATATCTTACGAATTGTAGATTGAATAATGGAATACCAATAACACATTATGAAAGAAAGTATAAATCCCCTAGAGTGAAAAAAAGTTCACATGTTCTTGAGAAGAAGGATGACAAGAAATAAATGATGCTCAAGAAGGCCTGGAGAGTGAAAGGTTAGCAAGAGGCACCAAATGTGGGTGCTTCAGCCTCATATCACTAATTTTTAGCGATGGGGCATGATTCCAGGGGGAGTTTAATTGGAATCTTATTTATCCCTACAAAGAGAAGAAAGAGATCAAGTCAAGTAAAATATGTTTTACAAATTTCTAACTTGATGGTTATAGAGTAATGGTCACATTCTTTCTATTTGGAATTCTCTTCAAAGAGTAATCACATCAGTAGAAAAGTGAATAGTTAGCTACAAAAATTGATATCAATCATTGGTATCAGTTATTGAAGAAAAAGTGGTGTATGTGCTCTGTTAAGTGAAATGCTTCTTACCTACAAGAAGAGTTATGGCTAAAAGGAAACTGTTCTATATATTATTAAAAAATTGGTATCAAACCATTACATATTGGTTTAGAACAAGTTAGCTTGTGAATAATAGAGCAAGGTCTAAGGGGGGGTTATTATAGGTATCAAATCAATGTTATGCTTGATATAGTGCAGTCTTAGCTATCAATTGGTACATAACATAAAGTGAACACATTCACAATTGGTATCAGAATGATAATTTGTATTAGGGCATGATATAATCAATTGGTGTCAAGGATATGATTCAATTGGTATAAAGCATGAATCAGAATATCTAAAAACAATATCAGACCTGATTGGCATTGTGCATGTAATGGCACTTCAATAGGCATCAAATTTTTTTTATTTGGTATAGATCAGTTGAAGCATATGGTATTTCCATTGTAGTAAAAATATTGAATGTAGTAATTGGCATGAGAGAGAAATTTTTTTCAATTGGTATCAGTCAAAGGGGGAGAAAAGTCCCTTTTCCATTGCTAAGAAGAAGTGAAGGTTGCAGTAATATGCTGACCTAAGATAAAGAAGAGGAGAAAGGATGAGCAAGTGCTCAAAAGAATTGAGCATGAGGGAGAAGAAGTGATCAATGCTCAATGTAAAGCATAAGAGATAAAGTTGTGAAGATACTCATAAGGATGAGCAAAGGAGAAGGAATTTCAAAATAGGATATTAGAGAATGACTAGACCCTTTGCACTGCTTGTCAAAGGGGGGGAATACTTTCAAGAGGAGTGATACCTTTTCCATTGATGTCAAAGGGGGAGAAATTCATGCAAATACTCAAAGAGGAGCATTGGAGAAACTAAAGATGATATTGGTACAAATTTTGAATTGGTTAATTGGGATCATTGAGCATTTAAACTTTTGTCATCAATGAAAAAGGAGGATTATTGTTGAAATATGTTGTCATTGATGTCAAAAGGGGATCAGAGGAGAAGTGTTTTGATCCTGTATAGAAGCATATAATGTTGTCATCAATGTCAAAAGTGAAAATTATGCAAGGGATATTTTTGACATGATGGTAGGAGATGAAATGGAGTTACTGTGTAAGTGAGAATGCTAGCATTAATGGAAAGTGTCAATACTGAAAAGAAGAGATAAGGTTTGTAGTGAATATGTAGCATGGATACAGGTTTTTTGTGAATGCATTGATGTAAAAAGTGTCTTTGATGTCAAAGGAAGTGTAATTTATCATACAAGGGAGATTTTGGCATGATGATAGTTCAATGGTGTGCCTAGATGTTATGGAGATGCATTGAATATGGTTTTGGAAGTTATGGTACAAGATTTTGATGAAAGAAGCATGTTTCGATAAATGTTGCATTGTTGTCATGCAAGTTTAACATGGGGATGCAGAGGGTTCTTTTAGAAGACAAAGATGTAAATAAGCAGTAGATGTAATGTGTGTTTTTTGAGAGCATTCCAGTGATGTACTTTGCAAGTCCAAAAAGTGAAGGATGCATTCAAGAATGCATTATTTATTCTCTCAGGTAATATTAGGGTTTATAGTTAAACCCTAATGTGTTTGTAGTCATGGCATAATCTAACAAAAACTCTATTTCATCATTGACTTATTGAGGAAGTTGTAGGTCACTTAAGTTACTACTTAACCCTTTGAAGTCATGAGGGTGACTAGCCCCTTCACCTTGCATTCACCAACCGAGAAAATAGTAGGTGAGTCTAATATTTCCTAAGTATTGAGCATATATTTTTCTTTGTCATATTGACAGTAATGGTTAAGGCTTCAAGACCTAATGGTGCATGCATTCACTATTGAGATTGTGGTGGGTCCTAATTAAGATTTGCAGGGTTAGCGAGGAATGATGGTGATCTAATGTTCAAGATCAACAGTGCTCACAGCATGTATGGTGGGACCTATAGAGATATCAGATGTAGTTAGTGGAATTTTATGTCACAATGATAGGTGGCAATGAATGATTGCATCAAGGCCATGAGTAATGGTGTATGATCAATGGCTATGATCAAGAAGATACGACCATGCTCATCAATTCTGCTGATATTTTTTAGGATCTTGACTAAGTCTCATTGGGACACCAGAAAACTATTGAGATTAAACAAGATGAAATAGTACATGATAGAAGCATACGAAGTTAGTGTAAGGTGAGGTCAGAGGTACATATGCAACAGTAGCCTGCATACCCCAGTGAGAATTTAGTGGGACCTGTTCAAGACTAGTGAGGCTAATGGGGAATAGTGAAGATTAATCAAGTTTGATCGAATGGTGCACGATGCATGAATGGTGGGACCTATGAAGGCTACACAAGATGATGTATCCCATGAATGGTAGAGGTTGAACGAGGAATATCTGACAATGCCTGCAATGTATTTAGTGGGACAAAACATAATAATGACAATGGTGGATCATGATGAAGGCCAACAAGTGGTGAAGAGTGATTACTCAATATATCAACTTGCATCATTTTTGTGAGTTGTGTGGGGATGATGTGGATGAAAAATTGAAATGTCCTACAAACCCCACAAGGTTTGTGTGGGCTCATTTTCAAGCTCACAAGATGAGCATATTTTAGACGCGTGTCTTAGTGGACCCCACATAAGGTAAGCAATGTATGAAGGAGATTTTTGGTGGAGATTTAAAGGAACAATCATCCAATAGTCAAGATTGAAGGTTGGTTTGATGGTCATGATTTAAGGTTGTGACAATGAATGGAAAGCATAGGATTATGGTGTGAAGAAAGAGATCAACATCCAAGATTCAAAGATAAAGATATACAATTGCTACAACAGTGTGAATGAGGGTTTCGACTGGTAGTTACTGAAATAGAGGAAGGAATTAATTGGTCCAACTGCACCTATGACTGATTTTGATGAAGATTTGATTGGCTAGGTGGTGAAACAGATTGGAGAAGTGATCAAGATCAAATCTAATCATATGGACAACATAACAAATTTAATGCATATTTGATTCTAGGGTTTTACAGGTTGCTATTCTTAGCAAACTCTCTGAGATAGAATTTAATGTTGTGAGGCCCAATGCACAGGTATGGTGTAGAGCAATATATGTGGTAAACCCTAACAGGTGATTGAGATAAAATCAGATTGGATGAATAGAAGAAAGCATTGAATGCATAATCATATTTTAGGGTTTGATAGAGAGAATGAGGAAAATTCTTTGTAACTGAATTAAATGTGGAATCGTCTCAATGCAAAGGCAAAGTGACAATGAAGATATCTAATAGACCCTATCAGATGAATTAATGATGAGATGGACAATGGTGTGTAGCTTGAGGTATAGGTAGGTTGATGGTAAATTTTTCAAGCTAAGGAAACCCTAGTAGAAGATTTGAGAATATTTGAATTGTTGAGAGAATCTTGAGGTAGAGATTGCAAATTGGTGGAAAAAGAGATGATAAGATATTTTCAAAGAGAGATTAGTATACACGATGTGTGTGGATTGAGAGAATAGCCTATAGTTGTATTGTGTACTAAACATAGTTACATCTTGTGGAGTATGATGTAGAGATAGGTAAAGAAGGGTGATCTTGTAAGTCTGCAAGAAAGAGAGAGTAAAGTGTAGTAGATAGTGAATGCATTTTTGAAGTCCTATACTATAACATAGAACATCCTCTAGGTTTTTTCATTCAAGGTGAAGAGAGTGTGTAGTGTAGAAAGAGAAGAGAGGTGCAAAGGTGTGAGTGTTGCTGAGAGTGTAGCTTCAGCAGTAGAGTGTGAGTTGCAGAAAGTGCAACATTGTATTGAATGTAATCATGCATGATCAGGTTTTGTAGAACCAAGTTTTATGCATACTTGTGCTTATTATCATAGAGGTGGTTGCCTCATTGTACTAAGTTGTAGCTTATATTAAGGTGTTGTAGCATCCTTGAAGTTGTAGCTTCTAAAGTAGGCAGTTGTTGCATCCTTGGAGGTGTAGCTCCTAAATCAAGGTGTTGAAGCATCCTTGAGTTGTAGCCCTAAACATTGTAACAAATATTTCATTTGTGAAACTAGATTTGAGTAGTAGCCTCAAGCAGCTTTTGGCACCATGGCTTTTCTTATCTTGGGTTTTCCATGTATATATGGTGTTATGCAATGCTTTTGTGTGTGTGCATATTTATTTCTCTTTATGTTAGTATCTACACATTAAGTGGTTAAGGAAGTAATCTACACAAAGGATTTAAAGGACAAAGTTTTTAGGATTTACCGTTTCACCCCCCTCTCAGTAGATCATTGTGTTCCAACAAGGAAAATATGCAATTGGAATCCAATAATTAATATCCAAACCTTTTTGGTTGCAACCTAACTCATGTAGACCTCCTCAAATACTAAGGTTGAGGTTCTCCTTCTTCAGAACTTTCAAAGCTACTTGAGCTCTCCTCATCATCAAATCCAACAGGAGTACTTGGTTCTTCTTTCTTCAAAGTAGGTTTTTCTCCTCTTTTGTTGGTTGTAGCTCAATAGAGCAAGGTTTCATCTCTCTAAAGATCACACTTTTGTTGTAGAGAACCTTCTAAGATTAGAGATGCCAAAGCTTGTGTCCTTTCACACCAACACCATAGCTGATAAAGATACATAGTTTAACAACTTTTTTCTCCAACTTAGACACCTTCTCAATCGGAACATAAGCATAATCTTCACAACCACATACTCTAAGATGTCTCATTGAAGGATTTTTACTAGACCACACCTCCATGGGTGTCTTTCCAACAAGCATTGATGTAGGAGATCTATTAATCAAATAACATGCAATGGCTACCACTTCAATCCAAAAAATTTGTTCAATGCTAGCACCACTCAAAATACTCCTAGCCCTCTCCATCAATGTTTTGTTCATCATCTCTGCAACTTCATTTTGTTGTGGAGTGTAGGAAGTAGTCTTATGTCTCACAATCCCATTCTCTTTATAGATCTTGTCAAACTATATGGAACAAAAATCACCACCATTATTACTCCTCAAACACTTAATTTTTCTACTAGTTTGATTTTCTACCAAGGCCTTAAACTCCTTAAACTGATTAAAGACTTCAGTTTACCTCTGAGGAAATAAAAAAAATGTCCTACTATAATCATCTATGAAAGAAAAAAATATACATATTTTGATAATGAATGAATATTTATAGGACCAAAAACATTTGAATGTACATAATCCAAGACCCTAGAAGACTTTTGAGAACTAGAGTAACAATAAACATGGTGTTGTTCTCCATATACACGATGTTCACAAAATTTGAACTTGAGATTACAATCATCAAGGCCTTCAACAAGCTTCTTATTTTTTAGGTTTCTAAGACCCTTCTCACCAATGTCATCAAGTTGTTGGTGTCATAACATTGTCTTCTCTGTAGGAAGCTTCATTTCCATAGAATGAGCACCCTTAGGTACCCAAAATGCACAACCCTTGGATGTAGCTCCAACATGGTTCTTCTTTGCACAACTAATAGTGAGGATGAAGAATCTAAATGTCTCTTCTTTAGTACATTAGAATAACTATTTCACTACATAGTGCATGCATCAAGCTAAAATAGAGTTCCAATACAAACTCCCTTAGCCAACATCATAGATCCTCTAGTCATATTTCATCCTCCACCAAAGAAAACAACTTGCACTCCTGAATCATTTAGTTTACTTGCATAAATTAGGTTTTGTGCCAAACTCGAGATTATGCAAGACACCATCAATCCCCTTCACTCTTTCGTTAGGAAATCTAATTATGACTCTTCCACAACCAAAAATTCTTCATGTGAGAGTCATCACCCAAGTACACCTCTTTTCCATTGTACTCCTCATACTTCAAGAACCAATCTCTATGAGAATTCATGTGAAAGGATGCACCCGAATCTATCAACCACACATCATCAAATGCATGAGCTTCCATGGCTATAATAAATGCTTCTCCATCATCTTGGGATGATTTCTCGCCTTTAGAATCGAAGAAAGACTTTTTTCTTCTTCTCCTCCTTCTTGTAATCTTTATAAATGTGACCAACTTCACCACAATTCCAACATTTTTCCTTGGAATTCTTACCAAGATACTTTGATCTCCCCAAAGACTTTGACTTAGATTTCTTTTCTTTCTTTTTTACTTCTCTCTTTTGGTCTACCACAAACTGCAAGGGCCTCCTTGGCCATCTCAAAAGACTTCCTTCGCATCTCTTTAGATAATAATGAGGCAAAAACCTCATCCATCTTAAATTTGGAAGTGGTGCTTCCAATAGCCATTACCAGGTGATCCCAAGAGTCTAGCAATGAACACAAAAGGAGCATGCAATGTTCTTGTTCATCTATTTTGTCTCCAATGAAACCTAGTTGTGCAACCAACATGTTAAATGCATTTAGACAATCTGCTATGGACCCTCCATCTTCTATTTTTAGAGAATACATCTTTCTCAAGAAAATATTGTTTACAAAGGATTTAGCCCGATAGATATCACCAAGCTTCTTTCATAGAGAAGCATAAGTTTTCTCTTCATGGAAATTTAGGAGGATGAAATCAGCCAAAAAGACTCCAATAAGGCCTTGGATTTCCTATTCATCAGATCCCAATCTTCTTTTTTTATGCCTGATGGTTTGGTTCTAGAAATAGCAGCACATAGGTCACGATCTACAAGCATGTCTTCCATTTTGAGCTTCCACAACTCAAAATTACCACCATTAAAATTTTCCATCTCAATCCTCCCAGGTGTGCTTTCCATCTTTTTCCTACAACAAGGTAATGAAACACATACTTCTTTAAAACTCCCACCAAAGCTAAGATTAGCACAAAAACCCTTATAACCCAAAAAAGGAACCAAGGTTGGCTAGGCTTTGATACCAACTTAAAGGAAGCTAGGTGAGCATAAACAACTTCCTACACTAATCTAATTAGGGGAGAGTTACAAAAATTTAGTTTTAACACAGGTTATGCTATTACAGTATGAGATACACATAGAGAATAATGGAAATAGAACAAGTACACAAATACAAAATACACCAAATATATGTGGGGAAAACCCTTTTGGGTAAAAAAACCCACCCTCCAAAAGCACAATACTTCTATATTTCTTCAAATAGGAGGTAAAACATAGCCCAAGTACAAATCTTCTACACAAGTGTTTCATTACAAACACCTATTCTAGAGTTAACCCAGCAACACTTCATTACCTACAAAAAAACTATGCATTCTACAACTCAAGGTGCTCAATAAATAGAATGATACAAGCTTCAAGAAGCATATAGAAGGTGAGGAGCGTCCAAATCCACATGGCACAAAAATTCAACACCTTAGACATGCATTTGGAAACATGTACAACATTCCCTTACACCCCTAATAAGTGTCTAACATGAAAATATTCTTCTTCCAAGCTTGGGCGCCTAGAATATTTTAAAAATAGCTTATGAAAAATGCCTTACAACTGAAATAGAATATGTCATAAATCTACCATAGAATCTATCATAGGATCTGTAAGAGAATCTATCATAATTGGCTCAAAATAGTTGATTATGTTGCATCCTATCATTACCCATCTTGGGCACCACCTTTCTCCATGCAGTCAAAGATGCCTTATGAGTTATGACACGTCATAGAATCTATCATATGTCATAGATTCTAAAGTGGGACACCTATATCCTCTTGGGATGATGATGTGTCATCTAGTCACCTCCAATAGGGATGCCACCCAATCAGTGGGTCTCAGTTAATGACATGACACCATAGGCAATAAAATAATACAAATAAATTAATTAATTACATCAAATCAAATAAATCAATATTAGGACTCTAAGGTTGAGACACCTTAATCCTAACATTCTCCCACTTGTCAAAGACCTGCCAAGAGTCATACGAAATCATCTACTCAGGCCCCAAGGCCCATGGAATTGGAACACCATCTAAACTTCTTCATGCTCACTAGTTTTTTGAGTGCATCTGTAACATTCACAAAAGTGTCAACCTTCTCCAAGTTCACCTTTCCATCCTCTACCATATCATGAAAAAAATGATACTAAACTTTGATGTGCTTTGTTCTGGCATGGAATGTAGGATTATTTGCTAGAAAAATCGCACTTTGATTGTCACAACAAATAGTAATTTGTCCTGCATCTAAACCAATATCAAAACACAATCTCTTGATCCAAATTATTTCCTTATAGGCATGAGTGGCTTCCATATACTTTTCCTCTATCGTGGACAATGCAACTAAAACCTGCCACTTACTCATCCAACTGATAGCACCACCAAACATCATAAACAGATAACCATTGGTGGATATTCTACTCTCAATGTCACCTACCCAATTTAAATCCATATATCCTCAAATGCTCATAGAATGTTGAGGTCTAGTAGGATAACCATGAAAACACAAGGCATACTCAGAAGTGCCCCATAAATATTTGAATACTCTCTTAATTGCATCCCAATGCACCCATCCAAGATTAGTCATAAAACAACTAAGGAATCCAACTACTTAGGAAGTTTCTAGTCTCATACACGCCATCACATACATCAGATTACCAACTGCAATCACATATGGTACTTTGTCATGTCCTCCATCTTAGTAGGAGATTTTGGACAATCATTCATAGAAAGATTCATTCCTCACATCATAGGAACAACTAACTATCTACAATATACCATGTTGAATCCCTCCAACACTGAGTTCACATACTTTCTCTAACTTAACCAAAGCTTTTTTTGAGCTCTATCTCTTGTGATTTCCTTTCCCAAAATGTACCTAGCTGCACCTAGGTCTTTCATCTCAAACTGTGCTGAAAATTGAAACTTCAATTCTGAAATCATACTTTTACCATTCCCAATAAACAACATATCATCAACATATAGGAAAATAATGAGAATGAAATCATTATCAAATTTAAAATATACACAATGGTCAGATTTAAATCTCTGAAATCCCAATGACAACATATAATTATCAAACTTTTGATACCACATTCTAGGAGACTCTTTCAAACCATAAAGAAACTTCTTCAATTTGCAAACCAAATTCTATTTACCTTTCTCAATGAAATTCTCTAGCTATGACATGTGAACCTCTTCCTCCAAATCACCATGAAGGAAGGTTTTCTTTGCATCCATCTATTCCACTTCTAATTCATATGTAGCTGCAAGTGACAACAAAAGCTGGACAGATGTTAGCTTCACTATAGGAGAAAATATCTACACATAATCCATTCCCTTCACCTAGGAAAACCCCTTAGTGACCAATTTTTCCTTATACTTCTCAACACTACCATTTGAACCACAATTTTTCTTGAAAACCCATTTACAACCAACAAGCTTATGTCTAGTAGGCAAAAGTACCAAATCCCAAGTCTTGTTTTTTCTTTAATGAAGTCATCTCCTCATCCATGGCTTGCATCCAAGAATTTGAATCAGTCATACCCATTGCCTCACTAACCGTGCTAGGCTCATCAGTATTAGTAATCAAGGAAAATATGCAACAAGAATCCAATAATTAATATCCAAAACTTTCCAGTTGTCACCTAACTCATGCAAATGTCCTCAAAGGTGGAGGTTGAGGTTCTCCTTATTCTTCAAAACTTTTAGAGCTAATTGAGCTCTCCTCATCATCAAGTCCAATAGGAGTACTTGGTTCTTCTTTCTTCAAAGTAGGTGGAATTTGAACTACCTCCTTTTTTTGTTTCTCCTCTTTCTTTGGTTGTAGCTCAATAGAGGAAAGTTTCATCACTCTACAGCTCACACTTTTACTATAGATAACTTTCAAAGCTTCTGGATCCCAAAGCTTGTACCCTTTCACTCCAATACCATAGTTGATAAAGATACACTTAACATCCTTATTCTCAACCTTGGACCTCTTCTCAATTGGAACATGAGTGTAAGCTTTGCAACCAAATAATTAGAGATGTATCATTGAAGGATTTTTACCAAACCACACCTCCATGGGTGTCTTTCCAACAAGTGTTGATGTAGGAGATCTATTGATCAAATAACATGCAGTGGCTACCACTTTAGCCCAAAACTTTTGTTCAAGGCTAGATCCACTCAACATACTCCTAGCCGTCTCCATCGATGTTATGTTCATCCTATCTGCAACTCCATTTTTTTGTGGAGTGTAGGGAGTAGTCTTATGTCTCTCAATCCCATGCTCTTTATAGAACTTTTATAACTCTATGGAACAAAAACCACAACCATTATCAGTACTCAAACACTTAATCTTTTCACTAGTCTAATTTTCTACCAAGGCCTTAAATTCCTTAAACTGAATAAAGAATTCAACTTTACCTCTAAGGAAATAAACAAACATCCTACTATAATCATCTATGAGAGAAACAAAATATACATATTTTGATAAAAAAGGAACATTTAAAGGACCAAAAACATCTGAATGTACATAAACTAAGACCCCAAAAGACTTGTGAGAACTAGAGTAAGAAGAAACATGGTGTTGTTTTCCATATACACAATGTTTGCAAAAGTCAAACTTGAGATTACAATAATCAAGGCCTTCAACAAGGCTCTTATTTTTCAAGGTTTTAAGGCCCTTCTCACCAATGTGACCAAGTCATTGGTTCCATAACATTTCCCTCTCTACAAGAAGCTTCATTTCCATAGAATGAGCACCTTTAGGTACCCAAAATGCATGACCATCAGATGTAGCTACAACATGCTTCATCTCTGCACAATTTGATGGTGAGGATGAAGAATCCAAAGGTCTCTTCTTTGGTACATCAGAAGATATATTGCACTATACAATACATGCATCAAGATGAAACAGAGTTCCAATATGAACTCCCTTAGCCAACACCATAGCTCCTCTATTCATCTTGCATCCTCCACTAGAGAAAATAACTTGCACTCCTAAATCATTCAGTTTACTTATAGAAAGAAATTTATGTGCCAAACCTAAGATATGCAAGACACCATCAATCCCCTTCACTCTTCCATAAGGAAATCTAATTATGACTCTTCCATGACCAACAATCTTCAAGTGAGATTCATCACCCAAGTACACCTCTCCACCATTTTACTCCTCATACTTTGAGAACCAATCTCTATGAGAAGTCATGTGAAAGGATGCACCCGAATCTATCAACCACACATTATTATATGCATGAGCTACCAAGGTTGCATTAAATTCTTCTCCATCATCTTGAGATGATTTCTTAGATTAAGAATTGGAGAAAGACTTATTTTTCTTCTCCTCCTTGTAATCTTTCCGAATGTGACCAACTTTAACACAATTCTAACATTTTTCCTTGGATTTCTTACTAGGAGACTTTGATCTCCCCAGAGATGTTGACTTAGATTTCTTGTCTTTTTATTTACTTCTCTCTTTAGGTCTTCCATGGACTGCAAGGGCCTCCTTGGTGATCTCAAAAGACTTCCTTCACATCTCTTTAGATAATAATGAAGCAAAAACCTCATCCATATTAAATTTGGAAGTATTGCTTCTAATAACCATTACTAGGTGATCCCAAGAGTCTGAAAATGAACACAAAAGGAGCATGCAATGGTTTTGCTCATCTATTTTGTCTCCAATGGAACCCATTTGTGCAACCAGCATGTTAAATGCATTTATATTATCTTCTTAGACCCTCCATATTCTATTTTTAGAGAATACATCTTCTTTCTTAGGAAAAGCTTGTTTACTAGGGATTTAACCTGATATACATCACCAAGCTTCTTCCACAAAGAGAAATAATTTTTCTCTTCATGGACATTCAAGAGGATAGAATCAGCCAAAAAGAGTCCAATAAGAACCTTGGCTTTCCTATCCATGAGATCCCAATCTTCTTGTTTCATGCCTAACATTTTGGTTCTAGAAATAGCAGCCCATAGGTCATAGTCTACAAGCCTGTCTTCCATTTTGAGCTTCCACAACTCAAAATTACTACCATTAAAATATTCCATCTTAGTCCTCCCAGATGTGCTTTCCACCTTTTTCCTACAACAAGGTAACAAAAAACACACTTATATAAAAATCCCACTGAAATAGAGATTATCTCATAAAACCCTTCTAACCCAACAAAGGAACCAAGGTTGGCCAAGCTTAGATACCAACTGAAAGGAAGTTGGTTGAATGAAAATAACTTCCTACACTAATCTAATCAATGGAGTGTTACAAAAATTTAGTTTTAATACCTTATGTTGTTATAGTATTAGATACACATAGAGAATAATGGATAGAAAAACAAGTACACAAATACAACATACAATAGATATATGTGGGGAAAACCATTTCAAATAAAAAACCCCACCCTCCAAAAGTACAATACTTCTATATTACTTCAAATAGGAGTTACAACATATCCCAAGTACAAAGCTTCTAAACAAGTGCTTTGTCACAAACACCTATGTTGGAGTTAACTCGGAAACACTTCGTTACCTACAAACAAACTATGCATTCTAAAACTCAAAGAACTCAATTAATAGAGTGATACAAGCTTCAAGAAGCATCTAGAAGGTGAGGGGCATCCAAATCCACATGGTACAAAATTCAACACCTTAGACATGCATTTGGACACATGTACAACATTCCCTTACACCCCTAACAAGTATCTAACATACAAATATTCTTCTTCCAAGCTTGGGTGCCTAGAATATGCTAAAAATAGCTTATGATAGATGCCTTAAAATTTTCATAGAATATGTCATAAATTTTCCATAGAATCTACCATAGGATGTGTAAGAGAATTTGTCATAACTCGCTCAAAATAGTTGATTCTCTTATATCTTGCCATAACCCATCTTGGGTGCCACATTTCCCCATGCATTCAAAGATGCTTTATGATGTTTCATATTTCATAGATTCTAAAGTGGGATTCCTATGTCTACTTGGGATGATGATGTGTCATCCAATCACCTCCAACTAGGATGCCACCCAGTCAGTGAGTCCCAATTAATGACATGACACCATAGGCAATAAAATAATAAAAATAAATACATTAATTACATCAAATAAAATAAATAAATATTAAGACTCTAAGGTTGATACACCTTAATCCCAACACTAGTGAGTCAAGTCTTCTCGACCTGACTCAGCTATTTCTCATTCCCAACTTCCCTTTTATTCTCATTCCCAACTAATAAATTTTCTCTTCATTCATCAATACCATGCTCTAGTTGGTAGCTCCTCAACTAGTATCTTCAACCCTTTCAAGGCCAGTTCCTATCCCTTGCATTTTAGAGAGAATCAAACCCACTATCTCTAATACATCTTAATACCCGAGTGTTTGGAACTTAGTCACTTGCCTATTTTATATAATTAAGATAGGGATGCTACTAGGGAAGAAGTTCTGGCTAGGATTGGTGGATCTTCTTGGTCAACTTATGGCACTAAATCTAGTTCTTATCCAACTTCTCTTTCAGAGCCTTCCATCCACCTCGATTTTTCTAAAGTTGGTGGGGGGCCTATCTACCCATCTTGTATTGGTGGGGGGAGGTTAGAAGATGTCAATTTTACATTCATATGCTACATGATATGCCACCTAGGAGGCCCCATATATTTCAACCAGATGGGCCCCTCTTTTGTACTGTTGATATCAATGGGTTTGTTTAAATTGGTAAATCAATCATGCAAATAATAATTGATGGATTTTTGGATCCAAGAGAGTTCAATTGCTTTTATTTTCTCTAATTTTGAATCATTTGAGATGGGAAGAATAGGGATGACATCGCTAGCCCCCTCCATTTAGTTATGCTTGGAGGTGAAGGGGCGTGAATAGAAGAAGTTGACCTATCACTAACCCCCTCGATCGGATCCTAGTCAAGCATCTCACCAACTCCTATATCGAATGGAAACAAAAATATATAGAAATATCTTATATACATCTTAATCAATAGTTGATCATCTCAACCTCACCATGGCATCACCCATCACATCTTCTCACCTCTAGACCAAACAATTTGGGGAACTGTGATTCCTACCCACCCAAAGATAGGGACCAATGATGCTACAAGGACTAGGATATAGTTAGGAAGATCATAATAGTGGGAACACTTTCTATTGTTGTGTATAGTTCCTAAGATATAGTTATGCAATAGCCCACATTCTATACCATAGAAAAATGGATCTTTGAAATTTTCATGGTCATTTAGATCTTTTCCTATGATGCTTGGCTTATTTTGCTTGGATTTAATATTTTAATGTAACTTAAACACTCACATTATGTCCTGAATATTTAAATTATGATGTCTTGTGAAGGTGTTGTGAAGTGTTGTAACACATTTCTATGCTTTTATAGACTCCTCTTATTATAATTCATCTAAATATTTCCTTTTTATCCCTTATCAAGTCCTATTTCAAAGTTTTGTTAAAGTATTGTAACAATATTTCATTCTTTTCTAGGATTTTCATCACTAATTACACCTTTATTATGCTTTATTTGGCCCCTTTATGCACTTATAGGCCTTATTTAAGTGTGTTTTTGAATACAAACCTGACAAACAACATTAAAAGCAACTTAATTCTTAACACCCAATTACAAGCCTAGAGTGGGACCCATCCACCATGGCAGGTGAATGAGTACCTCTTAGCACAAAATTCAAAAAAAATTCAAATTTCCTTTGGGTTATTATTCATTAAGACCTTATGTCAGCCTGTAATGTTGTATTCTTGGGTTTTTGGGGCGTAAGTGTGTATAAATAAGTGTTTTTCCATCCATTTTAACCCTCATTCATCTCATTCATTGATTCAACATCAATTAGCATTCTTGCATTCAAAGCATCATTGCATCATTTGATCAAACAATTATAAAGCATCTTAGAGCATCCATTGACATATCTTCAAACTTCAACAATAAGGATTTGGTGAGTTTAGGACACTTGCATGTTGTTTATTCATCATTCCTTTCTTGTTTTCATTTCATTTCTTTATCAAGGGTTTAATTACCAAAGTGGGATTTGACCAAGGAAAATCCCCATACTCTAACCCTTAACCATTTTTCCCATATTTGCATGTGTTTGAAAGTCTTGTAAGAAGTTTTTTCAAAGAAATAGGTGTTGAGAAGTGGTCAAAAAGTTAAAGTGATTTAAGTCAACTAAACCCTAACTCAAGCTTGGAAACAACATTTCATTTGTTTTCTCCATATTTGACTCTGTCAACTCGACAAGAAGACAAGTGTAGATCTAGACTCACAGAGTTGACACCTATATTTGTAGATTTTTGGAGGAGGAATATTCACCATCAGTGGTGAATGATTCCCACCTATAGGCTAGAAAAGTTGATTTCATCATAATTTAGTTCCCAACAGTCAGAAACTAGTTCCAGCAAAGTTTACCATAAGTAGGTTGATTCACCATCAGTGGCGAATGGGTCCCACCAATCATCAATAGTGATTTATTTCAGATTCTAGAACCTTCTAGCATCAAAATTTCATCTCCAGGTGCACTCCATTCAATCTCATTCAATTCTAATTTTATTTGTTTATGTTTCTTGTTCATTTATGCATATCACACTGTGTTTTGCATAAATAATCAATCAATTTCATTAGTTTGTTGCATATAGGTGATTGCATTTAGACTTAATTCCATCTTGCATACATTAGTTTGAGTGAACCACCACATTTTTTGGGGTCTATCTCTCTCCTTTTAGGTGAAAAACCCTAAGAGTGCAAGAGAAGTACGTAGCACCACAAAAATTGTTGGTTCATTTTGGTGAACCTACATATTGAACATCATCTTTCTAATTTGCATTGCATTTACATCCTAGAATTCATAACATTATCTTTTGCATTAACTTTTTGCATTGTTATTGCACCCTAGGATTTACGAATTTGCATTAGTGAATATCTTATGTATAGATTTCATTTTTTCATTTCAAAACATTATAAAAACTAAAATTTTGCATCTACATCCTTGTTTTGCATTTGAAAACCATAAAAATCACTTTAAATTTTCTATAAAAAAAACATTAAAAAATACATTCCTAGACTCATTCACCACCTTGTGCGAACAAGTCTAGTTATACATTCTGAACTACATTTTTTGGCATTTTCTAGGTATTTTTTAGGAATTTTCTGCATTATAGTATTCTTCTATTACTTTCTATGATAATTTCTAGATTATTTGTTTTATCTTCTTTCTTTCATATTAGTTTACTTTCATTCATTGTCATCATCGCTTTTCTCTTTAATAAGTTTTTAAATTCATTAAAATCCTAAGTGGACATGTCAAATTGTGCTTTTGGTTGTTACCCTAATGACCTTGAGCTTCCTTGTGCTCCTTCAATTCCTCATGATTTTCCTCCTCATGTTGTCAACATCATTGGATAAGATGATGATAGCATGAATAAGTTCTTAACTAAATGCATTGACAACCTTGAAGCTAATGTATCCTTTTACCCATCCATGAAGTCACAAGACCTTCCTACTATTGCACCTCTTGATACATTTAGATACCTACATCCTGAAGTAAACGAAGGACCTAAGTTCCCTCCAACAAGTGGACCTAGTTCTTCTAACCAAGTAAATCCTCAACCATTTTATGATCACAAAGTTACAGATACACATATCAACCTTGAAGAAACTTATGGCAAGGGCTTTACTATCTTAAGCAAACAAGGTTGTGATACAACAACTAAACATAACATTCACCAACTTCTAGAACAAAAACCAACAGATGAAAACACAACCGGATTAGGATATCAAGATCCTCCTCATGACAACAAGCCTAATTTTGAATATTGGAGACTTCGAGATGATGGCACAGTGATCTTTGATTCCCCTCCTAACTTGAATTTTCTCCCTCTACATGATCAACCCTTACCTTATTTCAATAACAAGGATGCTAGGATACCCATTGGTCCTCTTCCCCCTTCAATCCATGAAAAAGGTGAATTTAGTAAATGCAAATGACCTTACAAATTGAAAAAACTCAAGTTTCCTCTCCATCCACCATCTAAATTTGAAAGGAAACTCCAAATGATTTTAAATAGAGGTCTCATTCTATTACCACCTATGAATAGGTTGGTAGTCCATCCTAAACATTCTAACGTACCATATTGCAAATATCATCATGTTCTTGGCCATTGAATTGATGAATGTCAAACATTGAAGGACATACTGAGTAAGTATCACTTCATTGATATTGATTGTTATAATGTCATCCCATAATTCCTTAAACCAACTCCTCTCATCATGAAATAGTTGTAGAATTTTCCATTCTCATTATTGTGATCCTTCCCATCACCCACCTTGGCTCATTCTTTCCTAAGATTCAATGGGGGCAAGAAGTTGTTAGCCTTGTCCTAGTCATGTATTTTTCCATGTCTCTTAATTGTGTTATTCATCTTCCACTTATACTACTTGAGAATGTGAAGCCAATAACTCGGTTAATGGTTGACTTGAATTTGCATTACTATTCTTTTACATTTTCTTTTGCCTATGCATATCGTGTTCCCCCATAATGTAGATTTGATGTTCTCTTTGTGTACTTCCTTTATTTGTCTCTCTATTCTTCTATATGTTGTACTTTCCCTTTTCCTTTTCCCTTTTGTTTTGTGTTTTCTTTTTGGGGCTAACACAAAGCATAGAGATGCCCTATGTCTCTTCCATGTTGACCCAAAAGGTCCTTTCCTTTTTATTTCACTTTTTTTTATGTTTTCCTTTTGGGGATGACGCAAAGTGTTGAGATATCCTATGTCTCTTCCATATTGACCCAATCGGTCCCTTTTCCTTTTACTTTTCTTATTTTTTTCCTTTTGGGGATGATGCAAGGCATTGAGACTGAAATGTCTCCTTCATGTTGACCCAAAATCTTTTCCTTTTTTTTCCTTTTCACTTGTGTTTCTCCTTTTGGGGATGATGCAAAGTGTTGAGACTGCAACGTCTCTTCCATGTTGACCCAAAATAGACTTTCTTTTTCTTTTTTTTTCACTCTCTTTGTGTCATTCTTCTCATTCTATGTATTCATGGAATGATGACAATTCCAAGCTCTATAATAAAAACATTACATCAACAAACATACTAACCCAAAATCCATAGATCCCTTATGTGTTTGGTGTGTTCCTTTTGGGGGAAACCCCTCCTTCTTTTGTTCCTTTTCCTTCACAAGAAGCAGCCTTTCTCAAAAACATATGACTTGGCATAGGGGCTTTCCAAGTTGGATATCATGTCTTATTTTCTTTTTTCTTTTTTCCTTCACTACTTTAAATTAATTTCTCATAGAACAATGTGTAGCAATTCCTTTAAAGTGGGGGCATACATTGGCATTATTCATTTACATTATTTGTTCTTAGTCCAACCTTGTCACTTCATACGATGCATTTGTCACTTTGTGGATGACATTGGGTTTGATTTCCTTCATAAGTGTGATCTATCTTAGTATATTTCATTCCTCTTAGTGGCCTAATGTGATGCACTACATCCCCTAAGTTTTGAATATTCTATTCTTTGATTGGTCCTCTCTTGGAGACATTAGACACAGTGTGGAACCTAAGTTACAGACCTCGCATGAACTAAACAAGACTCATTTAATCATTTCTTTTTCATTTTACATTTTTGCATTTGCAAGGACACCTTGCATAACATATCTTGCATTTCTGTGGTGCCATCACATTTTTTCATGAGTTTTAAGCATACAAAGCTTTCCTTGTCTCATGAAGCATGAACTAAAATTTTCCTTTGTGGCACCTTATCAAAGTTATCAAGAGGTATAACTTTGGTATGGTTGAGCGAGAAGCCCATTCCATAGAACGAATTTCCCCATAGCCACATGTGTGTTTGTGAGTACATACCAGTCAAGACTATTTCTCACCTTTTGGGCCTTCTCACCCAGTAGAAGCCATGAGTTTTGTCGCCCTAGAGTGAGTATGCATTTTATTTTTAAGAAAAATAACCTAGATCTGATTCATAACTAGTTGAACAAATAGTCAAAGCTTGATCCAACTTTTCATTTTTCTCTCCCTTTTCTTTCTCTATTTCACATGTGTGTTCCTTTGTTCTTATATTTATTTAGCCATGGGATCTTCATCCTAGGAGCTTGATCATCCCTCTCAATCATTGGCATTCGATCTTGCTAAAATAAGTGTATTTGGATCCCTCTCGATATGCATGGCTACTTTAGTATGAGTTTGAAGCAAGTTCATCCTCTCACTAAAGTGGGGGATAATTGTACCATCTAAAAATGGATCTTTGACATTTTCATGGTCATTTAGGTCTTTTCCTATGATGCTTTGCTTATTTTTCATTGATTTAATGTTGTAATGTAACTTAAACATTCACATTAGTTCTTGAATATTTAAATTATGATGTATTGTGAAGGTGTTGTGAAGTGTTGTAACACATTTCTACACTTTTCTAGAATCTTCTTATTATAATTCATCTAAATATTCCATTTTTATCCCTTATCAAGTCTTATTTCAAAGTGTTGTAAATTCTTGTAACAAGATTTCATGCTTTTCTAGGCTTGTCATCACTAATTACACCTTTCGTATGCTTTATTTTGGCCCCTTTATGCACTTATAGGCCTTATTTAAGTGTGTTTTTTAATACAAACTCAAAAAACAACATTAAAATCAACTTAATTCCCAATGCCCACTTGCAATCCTAGAGTGGGATCCATTCACCATGGGTGGTGAATGAGTCCCTCTTGGCGCAAAATTCAAAATAAATTCAAATTTCCTTTGGGTTTTTATTCATTAAGACCTTATGTTTACCTATGATGTTGTATTCTTGGGTTTTTAGGGCATAAGTGTATAAATAAGTTTTTTTCCATCCATTTTAACCCTCATTCATCTCATTCACTCATTCAACATCAATTAGCATTCTTGCATTCAAAGCATCATGTCATCATTTGATCAAGCAATTATCAAGTATCTTGGAGTAGCCATTGACATATCTTTAGACTTCAACAATAAGGTTTTGGTGAGTTTAGGACACTTTCATGTTGTTTAGTTATCATTCCTTTCTTGTTTTCATTTCATTTCTTTATCAAGGGTTTAATTACCAAAGTGGGATTTGACCTTGAGGAAAATCCCTATTCTCTAACCCTTAACCATTTTTCCCATCTTTGCAATGTGTGTTTGCAGGTGTTGTAGGTAGATTTGTCAAATAAATACGTGTTGAAAAGTGTTCAACAAGTTATCAAAGTGATTCAAGTCAACTAAACCCTAATTCAAGCTTGGAAACAATATTCAATCTGTTTTCTGCAAATTTGACCTCATTGACCTAACAAGAAGACAAGTGCAAATCTAGACCCATAGAGTTGACTCCTGAATTTGTAGATTTTTGGAGGAGGAATGATTCACCATCAGTGGTTAATGAGTCCCACCTACAGGCTAGAAAATTTTATTTCATCAAAATTTAATTCCCGACAGTCAGAAACTAGTTTCGACAAAGTTTACCAAAAGCAGGACTAATTCGCCATCAGTAGCGAATGAGTCCCACTAGTCATCAACAATGATTTATGTCATATTTCAAAAACTTCCAGCATCATCATTTCATCTCCAAGTGCACTATGTTTAGTTTCATTCAATTCTAATTTCATTTGTTTATGTTTCTAATTCATTTCTACATATCACACTGTGTTTTCAAACACTTCATTTTTCTTGGGTTTTGCATAAATAATAAATCAATTTCATTAGTTTTTTGAATCTATATCATTAAATTTATACTTAATTCCATCTTTCATACATTATTTTGAGTTAACCACCATAGTTTTTGGGGTCTATCTCTCTCCTTTTAGGTGAAAAACCCTAAGAGTGCAAGAGAAGTAGGGTATGTGCAAGATCATAATGGAAAAAACAAGCCCTTAAGTGGCAAAAAATTTAGAAAAATCAAAGTTAGGAAACTTGAAGTAAAAATTTGAGTAAGTTATCTATATTATTTCAAAAAATGTAAGAATAGAATCTATAGCAAATTTAATGTAGTTTCTAAACTATAAGTTTATCTTAAGAAAAAAAAACTATATGGTGAAAATTTGAAATTTCAATGCAATAGTACTTAAATTTCAAGGAAAAAATAAGAATTAGGTGTCTTTCTAACCACCCTAACCACAATAAAATGATAATATTTTTTTTATAAGATTTTAGATATAAGTAGAGGACTCATTTTTGGATGTGATGCATATTTTTTTGTATTTTTTTTTCCAAGTAAATAATTAATTATGAATTTTTTATTAGAAATTTTAAAAAACATAAAAACTCATATGTTTGACCACCTTAACTTAGTCAAAACTTCATGATTTTTTTTTTAATCCTATAGTAGGCGAAGCATAGAATGTGATGCATGTTTCAGATTCAAAAAATGTGATACCATTTGAAAGATATAAATGTTTTTCAATCATCCTATCAATCAGGGCTTTAATCATAATTCAAATAGAAAATGAATATAATTACTTATTAAATTCAAAGTAAAGTATAATTTATATTGGTGGAAAGCTAAGAATCTCCTTTAAAAACCCTTTTCATTTCATCAATTTTGGGTTAAAAAAGGTCATCAACCACATACCCATCATATCACTAGTTTTTGGCCCATCATGATCCTGCACATACCCAGTACATAGAACAACAAAAATTGTTGGTTCACTTCCTTCTATCCATCAAGAACCAACCTAACTATTATGGAACTAATCATATGACTAAGACAGATGTGGAAAGTGGTTGAACTGGATCTAAGGAAAGCAAATGCTTGGGATGGTTCAACTATTGCTTTGGTCGATTCCATTGACTCTTTCAAATGTGTTTTAGATTGGGGTTGGCTCAGAGAAGATGAGAGAAATATTTTTCATTCATACAATTATGTTCTAGTGATTAGAGTTGGTCCATACCTATGCTTTGAAGTGGATGATAAAATGAAAGTGATAATGATTTCCAGAGAAGGAAGATTGGATTCATAATCCGCCAAGAGAAATATAGGAAACCCACCTCCCATATCATGCTCCTACCAGTCTTGACCCCACTTGGGGAATAGGGAATAACTAGATAAAGCAATTGGAAATGGATAACATGGGTTGAAGCTACACCTACACCTTTTATGATTTCAGCTACATTCTCAGATTCTTCTTCTTGGATTTGATCCAAGGCAAACCCCAACACCCTATAGGCCTTGGGTGGGGGCCATCTTACTTGTTAAACCCATTTCACTTTGTCTTTGTGTCCACTTCTTCTAGTTGACCAAGTCCCACTCCAATTTTGAATACTTGACTTGTTGGAATGACTAAATCAAAATGATTTCCTACATTGGATGCATCCAAGAGGGAGTTGCAAGGACTCCTTTCCCTTGATAACCTACATAAATGCACACTCCCTTCTATTGGGTTCCCACTCTTACAATATTATTTCCTAATAATGATAACAATAGAGCGAGTAGGCTCATCTTTTGTAGCCTTAGAAGTAGTAGTTCTTAGGTTCTCACCACGTACCGCCTTATAGTCTAGCTTAGTAAGTTCTAATGATATATTGAAGCTAGAGCCCCTAAGCGAAAGGAGAACCATCTTTTCAATAATCTTGGCTATCTATTAGTGGAATGGTTTTTCTCCTTCACTGGGCACTTCACTCAAATATTTGGTACTCCACTCTATTTTTAATTGGGAAATGGAGGTCGACCTATAATCCCTATGTTGATCATGACCCTATTAATACATACTCAAAACCCTTTCTTGAATAGGAATCAATCAACATTATATCTTCATCTCAAAATGAAAACCAAGAGGAGAGGCTCATCTTTCCTCTCCTCATAACTATATCCTCCCACCTAATCACACTGCCCACTTCCTTTTGTCCATCAAGAACCAACCTAACTGTTATGGATCTAACCAGTTTGAATTGGGATTTCTATAAAAGTAACCTATAATTTTCATTTCAAGGTTAACCATAATATTTGAATTTTTTCTATCATATCACTCATATCATGCTATCTTGATATCTTCTACTACACATCAAACTTATCAAATACATTACATACTACAAATCTTAGAGAGACAAAGCAAAATGGAGAAGAGCAATGGAGGAGAATCAACTTTGGCATAGGAATTAAGGTTTCTTGCTTTATTATTTGTATTTCTATTGTCATTTATACTTTATTGTTAGATTAGGGTCATTATGGCTTGAATTTAGGTAATTTTATGGTTGTTATCATTGATTCATGCTTTCCCCAAAATTTCCCCTATCGACAAATTGGTGAACCCAAGGTAAACTAACCAAATCTTGTGAAATTTTTGAGAAATTTTGAGTTCAGGTGTGTGACACAATCTTCATGTGGAGTGACACATTTGTACCTTTAAATACCCCAATCGTTGTATGGTGTGACACATGCGAGGTCTACGACACTGCATTTGTCAACCAAAACATTGCATTTGATTATTATCTTGCAAATCTTGCAATCCTTCAAACATTGTTGTTTCTGATCATTTTTGGGTTTCTAGTTATTTTTCTAACATTTTGAGAGTTTTCTTACATCATCTGCATCATTATATTTTATTTTTCTTTAGATTTTTTTTTTTTTGGCTATGGGTTTCTATGCCACAACAGTCACTTCTTACGTCGTAATCGCCATATATAAAGCCGCAATCACCCTTTTTTGTACCACATTTATCAGATTTTGTGACTCATTTATGTATCGCATTGATCCTTTGTGCACTACATCTTACTGTTAGTAAAAAGAAGGTATAAAATTAAGTTTTCTATTGTTTTCTTTTTGCATTCACTATTGCAGATCTTTTTTGGTTACTGATACTTGATTTCTAGCTATGTGGAAAAATTTGGGAGAATACCTTTTCGATCTAAACTACTAATCTAATTTCTTGCAAGCTTCCATTGTGTGTTTTTTTATTTCTAAATTAGGAACATTTGGAATTGGTGCTTAAAAATAAAAAATTTCTTTCATGTTTTATGCATTTGCATGCATGTGTGTTAGTTACTGAAAGCATTTTTAGCTAAAATATCCTCCCCCCTTAAGCCACATGTGATTCTTAGGTGATGATAAATAGAGGAACACTATATTCTTAGTATCCTCTCCCCTTGCACTATGTGTGATTCTTGGGTGATGAGAAATAGCGGCACAATATAGTCTTAAGTATCCTCTCCCCTTACACTACATGCAATTCTTGGGTGATGAGAAAGAGCAATACACAAAATTTCCCCTTTTCATTTTGAATATGATGGGTCTTCCTGTGGAGTTTTTGTTGTCCCTCAGTTGTTTCCCTTGATGTCAAAGACACACAAAGATATTTTCTTTCAACAATATTTTTTTTTAACAAAATAGTATCTTACAAACAAAATGGATTGATGTTTATCCTTGGAATGGTTTAGAAGTTATGGTGTTTCGATTGATAATTATATGCACAAGGTTTCAGTTGGCTTACAAGTATTTGGTGCACTTGAGTGATGAATAGGGTTTTAGTTGGATTCAAGTGACATCATATTCACAATATTATCATTTGTATATCCTCGATCACATTATGTGTGTGGTGATGCTTTGGGTCATTATTGTACTTCTTTTAGTAGTTTTATTGCTTATCCATTGAGAAGGTTTTTGAGTGATTATAAAGTGATGAAAATTTTGATCATGTCCTGCTTCACATGGTTGGAGCCTTGGTGTTAGTTAACATCTTATTTCTATTGAGCAACATGTGATAAAGTCTGCAATTATCAAAGTTTTGAATATCAAAGTTGAAATGAGGAACGTTGATATGACCGACATCGTAATGTTTTAGTCTTCATATTTTTTTTATTGGCATAGTGTTTGATTTCAAAATTCAATAAATAATTGTAATACCTATTGAGCTTGGAAGATAAATATCATAACATAAAGTTGTATTCAAAGTGTTTTTTAAATTCTTTTGTAAGACCTATTTTATGGAGAGCCCTCGAGCTTGGGCTAGGGCATGGCCTAAACAGTTAGGGAATCAAAGAACTTGGTCAAGGAAAGTCTTGTGTTGGCATGACAGGTTGGAAGGAAGCATGAAAGTTTGGTGAAGGTTGAAATGTTTGATCAGATTGCAAAAATCAATTGGTAGCAATGTGAACTACAGGTGTCACTGGTTCCTCTCTCTTAGTCTTAAGGTTTTTTTTCTTGCTTAATTTTTTTGAGTTTCCTTTTGTTTTGGTTGTCGGTTCTTGAGAAGAAAGTAAATCTTGTTGTTATCTTTCATAATCTTTGTTATTCTTGGATGTAAATGTGTGAAACCCTCTTTGGGCCCTTCTTATCAGTACTTGGCTTGGCTATGATTAGTTTCTTCTAATCGAGATCTTTAAACAAGTAATGGTATAGCTTAAAGTTTTACCCTTGCTTCAATAGTCAAGTCTCTTTTTTCAATAGGGTTAAAATATATAAAGTCCATTATTTCCTTTGAACCCTAGATGCAATGTTGGGCATCGATTCAAAGCTAAGTTCTTTTCATTTTGTTTGGGTAAATATTTTATTATCTCAGATCTGTAACTTAATCCATGTTGGCATTGTGGTTATTTATTTTCAAGTTTCACTCATATGGTTACCATTGTTGGTTTGCATTGTTTCAAGTGTTAGTTGTTCCTATCATGGTTTAGTTTTCTTTATCATTTGGGAACACAAGTTATAATTTTGAATATCTTTATGATATATTGTTACATTAGGACAATAGGCATTGTTTCAAGGAAGCATTTATTAAAATTTTTAAAAAATATTTTAGTTTTGTAACAATTACCTATTAAGGGATAGTTAGAGAAGAAGGTTACTTTTCAGTTTGAAAAGATACTCTAGTTCAATATATATATATATATATATATATATTCTTCAATGTATTCTTTTAAGAGGATAGTGAGTAGAAAAGAAGTATTATTTTCAGTTTAGAAATGACATTTCATTGATTCATATTTGAAAGTTATTTGGATATCACATTCAGTGCTTTGTGAAATTGATCAATTATGTTGTACTTAAACTTTTTCCTTTGAATCTTGAGTGATGCAAGATTAGAGGATGTTATAAGAGAAATAGAGATGATACTCTGTGTATGAAATTCAAATGGTATTTGTAAATAGTAAAGTGTAGCCAGTGAGGAATTATTTTGCTGCCAATGAGGTATTCTTGTAACCAGTGAGGTTCTTTGGTCAATGAGGCCATTTTTCTTAGTGAGGCACTCTGTAACCAGTGAGGCATCTTTCAAGTGGTTTTATTCCCCAAGAGGGTTTCCACTCAGGACATATCATTGTTTCATATGCTTTTGTATGTTTTTTTTATATTGTTGTCTATTCTATTGTTGCATATTGTTTACTTAAGTAAAATTTGAAAAAGAAATTACAAAATGAAAATTTGTGTATGAACACCGATTCACCCCCCTCTCACTATTCATTGTACTCCAACAAGTGGTATCAAAGCCAAACCCCTGTAAGTTAAGTCTTAAAATCTTAGGGGATTCTTGGTCGTGGAGTACTTGTCATGGCTAAGTGCAAAAGAAACATATAGATCAAAAGAAAAACACTAGTGTCAAGCAAAAAGATAATCAAACAACTCCTATAATGTCTAGTGAAGTCTTGTCTCAAGAAAAGTACTTGTTAATTGATTCTTTAAATGATAATATGAACAATTTTGTAGAATACAAGGCGTCTAATATAGGCTTTGATCAATTCGTGGTAAATATTAGTGAATTAGATATAGAAGAGTGTGGTAGTAACCCTGAAGGAATAGTTGGTTTTGAAGGAGAGCTTGTCTTTGCTCTAGATATGATTAGTAAACTTGAAAGATAAAACAAGAAACTCAAGGTTAAAATGGAAGAAAGAAAAATAATTGAAGAAGAAAAGGGATTCAAGTTGAAAGCTAAAGAAGAAATGTGTAAAAAGTTTGAGGATGCACTTGATTCTTTGAAAAAGAGTGTAGAAAAGATTTTTTTGTTAAATTGTTCTAATGATTCAGATAACATAATCTTAAATATGAAAAAAAATATTGAGGAGACTAAGAGGATAGTGGAAGTTAAAAAATCTGACTTGGATGCCAAAAATCTTGAGTGTCATAAGCATGAAGGAGAAGTTGTTTCTTTAAAGAAAGATCTTGAAAATCACAAGATTCGGTTAAAGAAAAATAAGAAGTTTGAGAAAAGTACTAATGTTCTGGATGATATGTTATGTAGGAAAAAATTGCATAGAGATCCTTCTAGTTTAGGATTTGAATTAGGGAAAACTTCTTCAAATGGGAAAGAGCCAAAATATGAGACAGTCTTTGTATCTAAAGATGGAAAAGTGTAGAGTTTTAAAGTTAGACAAACTCCAAGAAAGATGATAGATTTAAATTATTTTGATGTTTCTCCTAAGATTGAAGACACCAATAAAGGTAGAAGGAGAGATGACAGGTTCACAAGAACTCTATTCACTAAACAAAACCATTCAACAAGGTATGATTATTCTCAATTTTGTGTATAATGTTATTCATGTCATAAATATGGTCATAGAGAAAGAGTTTGTAGAATTCATACAAGAATTTTTTTTGGAAGGACTCAAGATAAAGATTCTTATAGTGTGTCAAAACATAATTGTAACATTATATGCTATAACTACAATAAGGTTGGGCACATGAAGACACCAAGATTTGAATTTTTATAGTTTTTCAAGAAGTTATCATGATTATCCTGCTAGTCATCATGTTATATGTTTTAGATGTAATATTGTTGGACATAAAGTACAACAGTGTGGGTATAATAAAAGAATAGGTACCTTGAACAAGAAAAGGAAGGATTATGTGAAGGTTTGGAAAAGGAGATCTAAACAAAAGCATAAAGAGTCTAATCTTGTGCATATTGCACAAGAAACATAAGTGAAATCATAAGAATGGTATGCAATCAGGAGAAGTACAAATGTATCTATCTGATATTCCTAGTTTGAGATATATTTGAAAAGTTCATAAGTTGGTCTCTATCAATATATTATGATCCTGCATGTTTTATTTAAGTGACTCTAAAATCAATGTTTGTCTTATCTTTGAGATGAGATCTTGAAAAATATTTTTGACAATAATAGTGCTTAAGATCCTTTTTTGGCCTATATTGGAATGATATCTTAGTTTCTTACTTTGACTTGGCAACATAGATCCTACATAAGAACTTGAGTAGACATGTGATTATGAAGGATCTGCTACAGTACATGGTCTACTCTATTGAAGGAACTTAGAGAAAATATCAACTATATTACTAGAGTTTCTTCAAATGAATTTAGAATGCAATAAATATCCAAAAAAAATCTTGTATTAGTTCAACTACAAGCTCAACATCTCAAATGCTTGTCTAGGTAGAATTCTAAAGGTTTTGACATATGCTCAATTAAAGAGGTATTTATTGCATCATGTTTTTTATCTAGAATCAAATTGAGTGGGTTATGAAGGAGTTAAATCAAAGCATGTGAGCAAGTAAAAGATCAAAGTATTTTTAGTCTTTGAGAAGTTTGAGCTTCATACAATACATTGTTATAAAACAAAGGTCACTATAGATTAATAATTGAGTGTTGATTTGTGTTAGCTTTGAATAATTTGAAGATTGTTGTGTCCTACACATGCAGTATAACAATAGCTAATGGATGGAGAACATTTGAAATGGAATTTGAACAAGTGAATGTCTTGAACTCATCATTTCACATTGGTGGAATAGTGTTGCTAAAAATTGCTTGTCAATTGCACAGTCAATAGACTTGCTTCATGACTAAAGGAGGACAATTGCTTGAAGATCAAATGATCAGTACTCATTTTGATATGTGTTTGAGTGAAGTCAATGTGCTTGTTGCAACATTGAACACTTAGCACAAATGTTTTTCTGGTATATTTGAATAGTTTGCTAAGACTGATTTCCTCTTGATAACAACTTTCCATACCAATAATGACAATGAGTTCTCAGTAAAATCTTGAACTATGAATATTTGTTTGACAGTGATTAAATGGATAAAATAATGGTTGATACTTCTCATACAGGTTAGTGATTTCAGTTGTTTCCTTTCTTTGAAAAACAAAGCACAATGTTCATTTGTCATTAGGGGGATATTTCTTGTTCATTCTACACCCTTGGTTTAGCTATTCATGCGTATGCTTTTGAGAATTTATGTTGCATACTAGTACAATGATGATACACTATTTCTATTTTACTAGTGTATAATCATTCTTATCCATTTGCACCATTTGTTCTCTAAGAATTGGTTCAATTTATGGTTGCATCTGGCTCTCTTACCATTATCAGTGATCATTTTTCTTTACACATTCACTGACATTTAGTTTGGTATTTACTTGATGATGTTGCATACACTTGGATTTGCATTACAGTTTGAATTTCTTTTCAGAATAATGGTTGTGGATGTTTCAAATTGGTCATTCAGGTTGATATAGATTTTATGTGCTAGTAATTTCTAGACAGAAATAAAGCTTAGTTGTTATTTGAGATACTTATTTTAGGAGGTTTAAGTGTTTATACTTGATGAAACATAGCAGTATTTACTTTGAACTATGGCTACTATACTCTTGATCGTGATAATGTGCAGTGTTAGCAACATTTATTTGGTGCTTGAGAAAAAGTAATGAAATTCATATTATAATACAAGAGTCTCACTTCCTTCAGTAATTCAGTTCTTTACTTCAGTGACTTCTATTCATAATAGTGCTCTTGACACAGTATTTGGTTGGTGACATACCATCTTCTTTTGATACATTTGACATCTTTCTCAATCTTGCAGGATAGTTTGAGAAATTTATCAACCTTTGTAAATCTGATATGAATGTTTTGGTTCGACAATAAATAAGTGGGAGTTTATTTCCCCTCAGTTGTTGTCTTCAGTGATCTTTCTTACTTTGATGGGTTTCATAAAAGTTCAGTTACATGAACAGGTTTTCAAATTTGTGTATTTAGTTTGGTGATATTTACTTGATGAATGTTACACTTTGATATTGTTGTATGTTTCAATGGTAGCACTTGGTGATATTTTTTTTCCAAATAGTGATATTTTGTAGTGATCTATTTCTATGATATATATTCAGTAGTGATTTGTAATGATTTCGTTTAGTCGTTGACAGATATGTTGACTCACATTACAGTTTTTGGTGTTTTAGCCTTGTTGATTACTTGGTATACAAGGTGTCACAAAGGCACAGTTTGGTATGCATGCATTTCTAGAATCTCATGAATACTTCATCAACTTGGTTTCATATCTTGGTATATAAATTGAGGCATTACACATCTTTCTCTACCCTTTGTCTTTGATGCAAAAAGGGGGAGAGGCTTTGGTGTTTTTCCATCAAGGCCAAAGAGGGAGTTTGTTGTCCCTCAGATGTTTCCCTTGATGTCAAAGACACACAAAGATATTTTCTTTCAAAAATATTGTTCTTTGAATAGAATGGTATCTTACAAACAAAATGGATTGATGTTTATCCTTGGCATGGTTCAAAGGTTATGGTGTTTTGATTGATAATTATATGCACAAGGTTTCAGCTGGATTACAAGTATTTGGTGCACTTGAGGGATGAATAGGGTTTTAGTTGGCTTCAAGTGACCACATCTCACAATGTGAAAATTTTTATATCCTTGATTGCATTATGTGTGTGGCAATGCTTTGGGTCATTAGTGTACTTCTTTTACTAGTTTTATTGCTTATCCATTGAGAAGATTTTTGAGTGATTATAAGGTGATGAAAAGTTTGATCATGTCCTACTTCACATGGTCGGCATCTTGGCATTAGTTGACTTCTTATCTCTATTAAGCAACGTGTGATAAAGGCAGCAATTATCAAAGTTGTGAATTTTAAAGTTGAAATGAGGAATGTTGATATGACCAACATCATAATGTTTTAGTCTTCATTTTATTTTTTATTGGCATAGTGTTTGGTTTCAAAAGTCAAAAAAACATTGTAATAATTATCGAGCTTGGAAGATAAATATCATAACATAAAGTTGTATTCAAAGTGTTTTTTAAATTCTTTTGTAAGACCTATTTTATGGAGAGCCCTCGAGCTTGGGCTAGGGTATGGCCTAAATAGTTAGGGCATCGAAGAACTTGGTCAAGGAAAGTCGTGTGGTGGCATGGCAGGTTTGGAAGGAAGCATGACAATTTAGAAAAGGATAAAATGTTTGATCAAGTTGTAAAAATTAGTTGGAAGCAGTGTGAACCACAGGTGTCACCGGTTCCTCTCTCTTAGTCTTAAGGTTTTTTTTCTTGCTTAAGTTTTTTGATTTTCCTTTTGTTTTGGTTGTTGGTTCTTGAGAAGAAAGTAAATCTTGTTGTTATCTTTCATAATCTTTGTTATTCTTGGATGTAAATCTATGAAACCTCTTTGGATCCTTCTTATCAGTACTTGGCTTGGCTATGATTAGTTTCTTCTAATCAAGTTCTTTAAACAAGTAATGGTATAGCTTAAAATTTTACCCTTGCTTCATTAGTTGAGACTCTTTGTTCAATAGGGTTAAAATGTATAAAGTCCATTATTTCCTTCAAACCTTAGATGCAATGATGGGCATCGAGTCAAAGCTGGGTTCTTTTAATTTTATTTGGGTAAAGCTTTTATTATCTTTGATCTGTAACTTAATCCATTTTAGCATTGTGGTTAGTTATTGTCAAGTTTCATTCATATGGTTACCATTGTTGGTTTGCATTGTGTCAAGTGTTAGTTGTTCCTATCATGGTTCAATTTTCTTTATCATTTGGGAACACAAGTTATACTTTTGAATATCTTTATGATATACTATTATATCAAAATAGTAGGCATTGTTTCAAGGAAGCATTGAT
>VDFB02168118.1:15040433-15087070 GCA_007258455.2 Sequoia sempervirens
AACTTCCTACACTAATCTAATCAAGGGAGTGTTACAAAAATTCAGTTTTAACACCTTATGTTGTTATAGTATGAGATACACATAGAGAATAATGGAAATAGAAAAACAAGTAAACAAATACAACATACAATAGATATACATGGGGAAAACCCTTTCGGGTAAAAAACCCCACCCTCCAAAAGCACAATACTTCTATATTACTTCAAATAGGAGTTACAACATAACCCAAGTACAAAACTTCTACACAAGTGCTTTGTCACAAACACCTATGTTGGAGTTAACCCACCAACACTTCGTTACCTGCAAACAAACTATGCATTCTACAACTCACGGAACTCAATTAATAGAGTGATACAAGCTTCAAGAAGCATCTAGAATGTGAGGGGAATCCAAATCTACATGGTACAAAATTCAACACCTTAGACATGCATTTGGACACATGTACAACATTCCCTTTCACCCCTAACAAGTGTCTAACATACAAATATTCTTCTTCCAAGCTTGAGTGCCTAGAATATGCTAGAAATAGCTTATGATAGATTCCTTACAATTGTCATAGAATATGCCATAAATTTTCCATAGAATCTACCATAGGATGTGTAAGAGAATATTTCATAATTGGCTCAAAATAGTTGATTCTCTTACATCTTGTCATAACCCATCTTGTGTGCCACCTTTCTCCATGCATTCAAAGATGCTTTATGATGTGTCATATGTCATAGATTCCAAAGTGGGATTCCTATGTCCACTTGGGATGATGATGTGTCATCCAGTCACCTCTAACTGGGATGCCACCCAGTTGGTGGGTCCCGATTAATGACATGACACCATAGGCAATAAAATAATAAAAATAAATACATTATTACATCAAATAAAATAAATAAATATTAAGACTCTAAGGTTGAGAAACCTTAATCCCAACACTAGTGAGTCACGTCTTCCCGACCTGACTCGGCTAATTCTCATTCCCAACTGTCGTTTTATTGTCATTCCCAACTAAGAAATTTTCTCTTCATTCATCAATGCCACGCTTTGGTTGGTAGTTCCTCAACTAGTATCTTCAACCTTTCCAAGACTAGTTCCTATCCCTTGCATTTTAGAGAGAATCAAACCCGCTATCTCTAATACATCTTAATACTCAAGCACTTGGAACTTAGTCGCTTTCCTATTTTATATAATTAAGATAGGGATGTTGCTAGGGAAGAAGTTGTGGCTATGATTGGTGGATCTTCTTGGTCAACTTATGGCACTAAATCTAGTTCTTATCCAACTTCTCTTTTAGAGCCTTCCACCCACCTCAAGTTTTTTGAAGTGGGTGGGGGCCCTATCTTGTATGGGTGGGGGGACGTTAGAAGGTGTCAATTCTACATTCACATGTTACATGCTATGCCACCCAGGAGGCCCCATCTATCTCAACTTGATGGGCCCCTCTTTTGTATTTTTGATATCAATGGGTTTGTTTAAATTGATAAATCAATCATGCAGATAATAATTGATGGACTTTTGGATCCAAGAGAGTTCAATTTGCTTTTATTCACTCTAATTTTGAATCATTTGAGATGGGAAGAATAGGGATGACATCGCTAGCACCCTCCATTTATTTATGCTCTGAGGGGAAGGGGCGTGAATAGAAGTAGTTGATATATCGCTAACCCCCTCAATCGGATCCTAGTCAAGCATCACACTGACTCCTATATCGAATGGAAACAATAATCTATAGCAATATCTTATATACATATTAATCAATAGTCGATCATCTCAACCTCACCATGGCATCACCCATCACATCTTCTCAACTGTAGACCAAAAAATTTGGGGAACTGTGATTCCCACCCACCCGAAGATAGGAACCAATGATTGAACTGGATCTAAGGAAAGCAAATGCTTGGGATGGTTCAACTATTGCTTTGGTCGATTCCATTGACTCTTTCAAATGTGTTTTAGATTGGGGTTGGCTCAGAGAAGATGAGAGAAATATTTTTCATTCATACAATTATGTTCTAGTGATTAGAGTTGGTCCATACCTATGCTTTGAAGTGGATGATAAAATGAAAGTGATAATGATTTCCAGAGAAGGAAGATTGGATTCATAATCCGCCAAGAGAAATATAGGAAACCCACCTCCCATATCATGCTCCTACCAGTCTTGACCCCACTTGGGGAATAGGGAATAACTAGATAAAGCAATTGGAAATGGATAACATGGGTTGAAGCTACACCTACACCTTTTATGATTTCAGCTACATTCTCAGATTCTTCTTCTTGGATTTGATCCAAGGCAAACCCCAACACCCTATAGGCCTTGGGTGGGGGCCATCTTACTTGTTAAACCCATTTCACTTTGTCTTTGTGTCCACTTCTTCTAGTTGACCAAGTCCCACTCCAATTTTGAATACTTGACTTGTTGGAATGACTAAATCAAAATGATTTCCTACATTGGATGCATCCAAGAGGGAGTTGCAAGGACTCCTTTCCCTTGATAACCTACATAAATGCACACTCCCTTCTATTGGGTTCCCACTCTTACAATATTATTTCCTAATAATGATAACAATAGAGCGAGTAGGCTCATCTTTTGTAGCCTTAGAAGTAGTAGTTCTTAGGTTCTCACCACGTACCGCCTTATAGTCTAGCTTAGTAAGTTCTAATGATATATTGAAGCTAGAGCCCCTAAGCGAAAGGAGAACCATCTTTTCAATAATCTTGGCTATCTATTAGTGGAATGGTTTTTCTCCTTCACTGGGCACTTCACTCAAATATTTGGTACTCCACTCTATTTTTAATTGGGAAATGGAGGTCGACCTATAATCCCTATGTTGATCATGACCCTATTAATACATACTCAAAACCCTTTCTTGAATAGGAATCAATCAACATTATATCTTCATCTCAAAATGAAAACCAAGAGGAGAGGCTCATCTTTCCTCTCCTCATAACTATATCCTCCCACCTAATCACACTGCCCACTTCCTTTTGTCCATCAAGAACCAACCTAACTGTTATGGATCTAACCAGTTTGAATTGGGATTTCTATAAAAGTAACCTATAATTTTCATTTCAAGGTTAACCATAATATTTGAATTTTTTCTATCATATCACTCATATCATGCTATCTTGATATCTTCTACTACACATCAAACTTATCAAATACATTACATACTACAAATCTTAGAGAGACAAAGCAAAATGGAGAAGAGCAATGGAGGAGAATCAACTTTGGCATAGGAATTAAGGTTTCTTGCTTTATTATTTGTATTTCTATTGTCATTTATACTTTATTGTTAGATTAGGGTCATTATGGCTTGAATTTAGGTAATTTTATGGTTGTTATCATTGATTCATGCTTTCCCCAAAATTTCCCCTATCGACAAATTGGTGAACCCAAGGTAAACTAACCAAATCTTGTGAAATTTTTGAGAAATTTTGAGTTCAGGTGTGTGACACAATCTTCATGTGGAGTGACACATTTGTACCTTTAAATACCCCAATCGTTGTATGGTGTGACACATGCGAGGTCTACGACACTGCATTTGTCAACCAAAACATTGCATTTGATTATTATCTTGCAAATCTTGCAATCCTTCAAACATTGTTGTTTCTGATCATTTTTGGGTTTCTAGTTATTTTTCTAACATTTTGAGAGTTTTCTTACATCATCTGCATCATTATATTTTATTTTTCTTTAGATTTTTTTTTTTTTGGCTATGGGTTTCTATGCCACAACAGTCACTTCTTACATCACATTTTCTCCATTTATAAAGCTAATTAAAGCATTTTGTGTGCCACATTTATCATATTTTGTGATGCATTTATGTGTCACATTTGATCCTTTCTGCATTGCATTTGACTGTCAAGCAAAAAGGGAGTATAGAATTGAGTTTTTTATTTTTTTTCTTTTTGCATCCACTAGGGAAAAGATTTTTGGTTACTGATATCTGACTTTCAACTTGTGGAAAATGTTGGGAGGAGATCTTTTTATCTAAACTACTAATCTAATTTCTTGCAAGGTTCCATTTTGTGTTTGTGATTTCTAAATTAGGAAGATTTGGAGTTGGTGCTTAAAAAGAACAAGTTCCTTCTATGTTTTATGCACTTGCACACATGTGTGTCAGTTATCAAAAGCATGTTTAGCTAAAGTATCCTCTCCCTTGCACTATGTGTGATTCTTGGGTGATGAGAAATAGTGGAAAAGTATAGTCGTAGTATCCTCTCCCTTTGGCGCGGTGATTCTTTTGGGTGATGAGAAATAGCTGCACAATATAGTCTTTAAGTATCCTTCTCCCCTTGCACTACGCAGGTAATTTTAGGTGATGAGAAAGAGAAATACAAAAGCTTTCCCTTCTTCATTTTGAGTATGGTGGTCTTCCTATGGAGTTTCACCCCAAGGAACAACCCCCAATGCATATACCTCCAATACGCTAGATAAAATGGAAAAAACTAAAAGGTGAGCTCAATCTGGTTGTTTGTGTAACGTATGGGATTTGTAGTTCTAGGTGATTTTGGATGTGGGTAAGAGATTTTGATCTCATTGTTGTCTATACCCCAATGGTCTTTAGATTTCCTCCACTACGAACCATTTTTTTAGAAGCCTAAGACATTTTTGGTCGTCCACTACTATGGTACATCATGATAACATCATCATGAGAAGTTACTTACCATGTCTGGTGCTTGATTAAGGTGACATGGTTCCTTGTTTGGGATTTATCCTTTCAAGGAAAGAGATTTCAAGGTGGTACATGACCTTGGAATACTCTAGTTACCCACTCCTTGTTCTTAGATTTAAAATCACCCAAAAGGTGAGGTAATCCCACTTTAGTGGATAACCCTATTACTACTAGCTAAGTTTTGCTTGCTTATATTGTTTGTGAACCAAGGCCTAGTGAGTTTTGTGAAAGAAAACTTGCAAAGTAATTACTTACCAAGAATTCAAAGATTCAAAATTATCCAAATCTATCTTCTAAGTGTTTGATGTGTTTTATGATCAAATCTATAAATTTCCCAAAATGAAAAACAATTTATTAAACACCAAATTGAGACCAAAAACTAGAACACCGTAATTGTCAGATAGTACATCACAATTGTCAGAAATAACACTACATATGTCAGAAACCCTAGGAAGCTAGAAACTTGCATTATCCTATGCACCACAATTGACGAATATTGAACCGCAATTGGCTAGTACTACACCACATTTGTGGCATTGTACAATGCATCTATTAGTTTTCATAATTTTGGGGAAATACTTGCATATCCAACTTTTAGTTTTCTTCTAGAAAGTGACTATACATTCAGATCTGAAACTTGTTTAGTTCATTCAATCCTTCCATTACATTTTACCATTCACCTTATCTTGCATCACCTATTTTTTATTTTTTATCTTAGCTTATCCATCATCATCGTCTTTGAGTCTTGAGATTAGGAGGCTTATCAAACCATAGTCACATATTCAGAGTGTCTTGACCTTGTCACATTTCATTTATATTATCTTTAGGTTGGGCCTAAAACTCATGTGTCTAGTTTAGGTTCACCTTTTATCCAATCATCATCATCATCATTTTAGTTCTTATCCTCTTAAGTTCTTGGCATTTAGATTCATTACACTATTTCATCATAGTTTCCTTAGCATCCATTTTTAGGGTTCAAATTTACATATCCAAATCTTTAAGCATAGTCACATTTTCATCACCACTTTGCATCACAAGCTTGGTCATATTTTCATTACCAACTCTCATTTTTGTATCTAAAAAAATATTTAAAACATAGCATAGTGTCATTACCATCTTGCATATTCATCCCTAGTTGTATTCATCCCAAAAGTCTCAAAATCCAAAAATCACAAGTCATATATGGTCTTTACTAGGTCACAAAGGAAATGAAAGGATATGGATTCCTCAAATGACCCCAACTTTAATCCCACTAGCACCATGAACTTTGGTTCATCCTCAAACCAATCAAAAGCATCACAACTTGAAATTGAAAATCCATTTACTAATCTTATGTTACATGAGGTTGAACAAGCTCTAACCCTAGAAGAGGTTGAGAAGGCTTCCCAAGATCCTAAGATATTGTGCATCATAGAAGAACTTGTCAAATTAGATCCTAATAAATAATTTCTAACGCTTGCTCAAAGTGGTTCCAAACTTCCCGTTGGTTTTGAAATTCCACAATTGTAGAAGGGACAACACAAACAAAAAATCAAGGTCAAGCTCATAACACATTTTCACAAGGTCATCCCACATCACAACAAATACACACTAGTATGCCACTTGGGGGAACTACACACAACACAACTGATGTTAACATACCCCCTACTCCAACATTTGGGACCCAAAGAACAAATCCAACATCTCATGGACCAAGTCCCTCATTTGTCAATCCATTTGCTATGGCATCTAACATTATGGGTAAATCATTTGAAAATCAATTTACCGCTCATCCTCCCAAAATTCTCCACTATCAACCAATATCATGGGTCAAAACATCACAAATCCAAACCCCCAAACAAAACATGAAGGATTCACATTACCGCAACAAGAACTTAACCCTAAATAACTAACCCTACACCAAACACAAACATGTCTTTTGGTTCAACCTTGAACACCAATCCACCTCCACCTCAACACCACACCAATACCAATACCATATTTATTGATGAAGGAATGTCATGGCACAACATACTTTGATTCTAAAAAGAGTCGAGTGTCATGCCCATGACACATAGAGGAATTTTATGCATAGTATCAACGCAAGTGCATAGTGTTGACTAGTTCTTTTAGTGGTATGGAATTCGTGTTAGAAAGGCCATAGGTACCAAAACCATAAACAAAGGTGATTACATATGGACCTAACCAATTAAGACTAAATTTCCCCTTTTAGTCAAGTGGCACGTTTACATTTCTCTAGTTCTCATAAAGAACAAGATCACCAACATTGAAAGTTTGAGAAAGAACATTCTCATTTTAATGATTTGATAAAGATTTTTGATAAGCCTGAAGGTTCTCAAGGGCCTTTAACCAGTGCTCATCAAGAAACTCAAGGTGGTTTAGAAACTTGGCACTATAAGTGTCATCATCAATCAACCCTCTAAGGGAAACTTGTAAGGATGGAATTTCCAACTCTAAAGGCATGATAGTATCGGTGGCATACACAAGGTTGTACAAGGTAGTTCTAGTAATCATATGAACACTCGTGCAATAGGCCGACAATGTGTAATTCAATTTAGTATGCCAATCTTTAACGTTCTTATTAACTATCTTATGTAAAATATGCTCAATGATCTTATTTGATGCTTTAGCTTTGCCATTATATTAAGGGTAATAAGGTGTAGAGAATCGATGTTAAAAATGAAATTTCTCCAAGATTTTTTTTATCTCCTTCTTTTTAATTTTTTTTCCATTATCAGAGACAAGGGTAGAAGAAAATCCAAAGCAAGAAATTGTGGTGTTTAGAAGAAAGCTACATCTTTATTCAATGTTAGTAAATCTAAGTGGGATAGCTTCAACCCATTTCATGAAGTAATAAGTTGCTATTATGATGAAGGTGTTTCCTTAAAAAATAAGGAGGATATATCTTTTCAATGATATCCAAACCTCATGTTTGAAAAGGAAAAGGAAAAGTTTCAATATGAAGTTCTTGTGCAGGAGCTCAAATAAGATTGTCATGTTGTTGATGTTGAGGATAATTCTTGACAAAGACAAAGGTGTCCTTCTCCATCATTTCCAATAGTATCCCATGTGTATCTATTTATGCACTAATGACTTACCACCAAAATTTCCACCCCCAAAGCTTGAATGGGATTCTTGAAGGGTAAGGGGTATCTCAACCTTAGTAATACATTGAAGAAGAAGACCATTGTAAGATCTCTGATAAAGAACATTAGATAAGATGATATAATGGGCTGAAAAAAAAATTGTATCCAAATACGAGTATTCTTACTTTCATTTTCAAGAAAATTTCTTGTGTTTAGATAGTTATTAGATATGTGAGTGTCATTCCCCCGAGTCTATATGTGCACACATAATACTATCGAGTTCAAGTTTATCCAAGACATTAGGAGAGGAAATAATTTGGGCCACAAAGTGGTACTCATTTGTGCTATAGCCAGGGCATACAGGGGAGGAAGAACTCGCCATTGCATCTACATCATGATTTTCTCTCCAAGGAACACTTTCAATGGTATAAAAAGTGAAGTGACAAAGCAAAGATAAAGCCAAATCTTAATATTGAGATAGCTTACACTACTTAGCTCGATACATTCTCGTGATCTAATTTACAATTAATTTAGGGTCACCATGAATACATATATGTTTAATTTCAAAGGCTATCATGGCACACAAGCCAATAATGAGGGATTCATACTCAATGACATTATTTGTAGAATGAAACTCTAACCAAAAGGAAAGAGGAATTGGCTTTCCTTAAGGTGAAATTAGAAATACACCTACTCCAGAGCCATTTTGGCATCTTGATCCATCAAAATAAATTTCCCATATAGGCTCTTGATTTAAAGTAAATAGGTTTTCATTTTGGAATAGGCCTAGAGTACGGAAGGCATTAGGTGAGGAAGCTTCTGCTAATTGATCAGTGATAGCTTCGCCTTTAATTTCTTTCTAAGTGGAAAACTTAAGATCAATCTCAAACATCACCCACTTTTCTAGCCTTCCAGAGAGATCAATTCTAGAACACAAGTTCTTAAGATGATCACTTTTAACTATTATATGAATCTATACGTGGAGAAGATAGCATCTCATATTTTGCATTGCAAACACAAGAGCAAGACATTTCTTTTCCATAATAGAGTAGAAATTTTCATAATTAATTAGAACGTGACTAATGAAATAGATTTTTCTTTCTTTACCATCATCATCATACTGAGCTAGTAAAGTTGCTAAAGCATGAGGTCATGCTAAAATATAGAGTAGAAAGGGTCTATCTTGCATAGATAACATTAAGATGAGAGGATTAGCCAAGTATCTTTTGATGGACTCAAAATATTCTTAGCATCCATCATCCCACTAGAAATATACATCTTTTTCAACATACACATGAATTAAAGGGTATGGTCAGCCAATTGAGATATGAATCTATGAATTTCCTAAATCTTCCCTTGTAAACTATGAAGTTGAAAGATCTTCTTAGGTGGAGGTATGTTAACGATTGCATTGATCTTACTTGTATTGACTTCAATTCTATGAGGAGAGACAATAAACCCTAATACTTTTTTGATATCTATTTCAAAGATACACTTAAGAGGATTTAATCTCATCTTATAGATTTGAAGTCTTTGAAATATAAGATGAGGACTTTTAACATGATCTTGATGAGTTACGGATTTATCCAAGATGTCATCAATGTAATATTCTAAGATCTTATGAATGAAATCATGAAAGATTAGCCATATCACATTGATAGGTCGCTCCAACATTTTTCAACCTAAACGACATAACTACATAGCAAAAGGTACCCCAAGGGGTTGTAAATTATGTCTTGTATTGATCTTCTGAATTAATAAGGATCTAATTGTATCTCAAGAAGCCATCCATAAAGGAAAGTAAGGCATGACCTGTGGTCGAATCAACAATCATATTGATATTTGGTAAATAAAAATCATCCTTAAGAGAAGCCTTATTAAGATCACAAAATTCAATGCAAACCTAAATACAACCATCAGGTTTACTAACGGAAATGATATTCTAAATCCAAGGTTATTAGTCAATGGAATGGATAAAACCAACTTTCAGAAGCTTTTTTATCTCCATCTTGACTAGCAAGGCAACCTTGGGATTTATTTTACATATCTTTTTCTTGATGAGTTTTACATCGGGATATAGAATGATATTAGGAACCACAACAAATGCAACAATACCAAGCATGTCCTCATATGGCCAAGTGAAGATAACAAGATAATGATGTAGGAGATTAGAATGTGATTTAGATTCTTTTGAAGAAAGGCACTTTCTAATCTTAATCACCTTTTCAACTAACTTTGGATCCATGAGGACATCAGAAGTATCTCCCTTAGGGAGATTACTATGGTATTCAAGATGCAGCATAGACTTGATTTAACCATCATAAGATAAAGAAGCTTTCTCATCAACATTCATAATAGACTCTCCAAAGTATGCTCGACAATTCAAGAGATACGAGAATCGACACTTATGGTGATAAGAAGGAAGATCGGAATAGACACTGGAGAATTCTTCAAGAGCTTCTTCCATAGAGAAAACATCTAGAGAAACTTCATTAGAGTTTAATATTCTTTAAATTATTCCAAATGAACAATTCTAAGATAAAGAAGCTTGATAGAAACCATGTTTACATTCAACCATAGTTTTACCTTAGACGATGTAGGGTAGTATTGAATTCTAGTCTTAGAGTCAAGTGAATAGCCTATAAAGGGACTTTAATACTTTGTTCAGCATGTCCACAACTTTTACCTCCATAACTAAATTTAGAAAGAATATTCAATCCAGGTCCAAAACGCAAGTGGAACTCCTAAGAAGTAGGAGGAATAGTATAAAGGGCATAATCAATATTATCAGTATCACCCTACTTTATGAAAGTATAATCCTTTTTAGAAGAGGTGAATGATATTTTTGAAATATTTAGGTTGATTGGATCTACCTTGTATTCCCATTGTAAGATTCAGTGAAGTCTAATGATCTCCATTCATCACACAAACATGTATTTGATTTAGGAGATGAAGTAGAATTAGATTTAGGACTTTCTTCTTTAAGAGGATCTTTTTAGGGGCATTCCTCTCAAGGGTATCTTTTGCAAGAGATACCATAGGAGTATATATTGAAACATTAGAAGATAATGAAGGAATGTAATTCTGAAAGGTAGGTGCAACCAAAGCATGACTAGCTGTTTCCATTTAACATAAGTGCATAGCATCAGGGTTAGCCTTGATTGTAACTACCTAATTGCTTTAACAAAAAACTTAACAAAATCATAAAGGGTAGAAATGACTACTCCTAAAGCATAAATCTAAGGTCTACCCAAGAGGAGATTATATGATAAAGGTCCTGGCATAGCATACACTATGGCATGAATAGTGATCAGTCCTATCTTTAAGGGAAAAATAGCATTTCCCAGAGCTTGTTGACTAATGTTATCAAAACCATGAATAAATAAAGATGTAGCAAGATAACTTGAATCAACTTTAACTTCAGGAAAAAGATCAAGACTACAAACATTTACTGTCAAACCAATATCAATGAGAGTTCGCCTAATACCAATATTATTACAGTAAATAATTATCATTAATGCATTTGGTTGATTTCGTAATCTGGAGGCTGGAGTTCATGTGGATAGAACGTAATATTCAGAAAATCCATTCAAATATGATCTATCAATGCATTCAGATTTTTTGACCTAGTAAAAGAGGATAGAAGAATCTTTTGAACGTCTTCCTAAAGTATACCTTGATAAACTAAGGCGGTCTAAAGCAAATCTTAAAGTAAGATCTTAGTGAGAGTAACTCAAAGTTTCTCAATAAGATCATACTCACATTATTGCTTGACTAAAGGTTTGGGTGCTTGAGGAAGATCTAGTTGAGAAGGTGGTAAGGAAGTAATTAGATAGATATTTTTTTTATTCTTTCTAGTATTATAAGCATGAGCTACTACATTATAAGAAGAAACTTTAAATTGTGTATACCCCGTATAAAGAGCTTGAGAATCATTATTAGAAAAAATAGCACAATAGAATGGACTTTCTTCAGAGGACTAGCTAGAGTCACATAAGTGATTGGTCTCTTAGGCCTTTCAAGGGCAACAAATACTACAATCACATTTACAAACTTCTCATCCTACAAGGATATTCTAAAGTTGGATTTCGTATAACAGGTTTGTAAATAAGATGAGATGCCTCTAGGAAATCATATAGGTCATCCTCTAACATACAAAAATCATGCTCTAAGTGGATATTATCAAACGCATTGAAATGTTGAACAAAAATATCTTATGTGAGAGTGTTCACGTTCGGTTCACCAAAATGTAGAGGAGGATATTTTCTCCTCTCAAGACAATGAGATCTTAAAGAGAAAACATCTCTCAACTACCTCAATTAACATAGCTTAAGTGAACTAGAAATAGAAATGTTTAAAACTAAATTCTAAATGCTTAACAATAGATATAACTGGAAATGTCAAATAAATTATAGATAAAAATGTTTAGTTCATAAAGATGAAGAGCTCTAAATACACATAATGCGATACTAGTTGGGTGAAGTCTCGACCTTGGGTGTTAGTGCGTCACGAGGACATCTATGTATTTGCATTATTTTCTATGTGGATAGAACTCAAAATTGTCAGAATGAAGTCCTTTGCTAGTTGAACATGTTCGACACCTACACACATGGAGAAAAGGAAAATTGTTGGAGTTGTATAAATATTTTCCTCAGTCAAACCCCCATTTTGGTGTTTTCGCCTCCATAGATAGCTAGAAAAGATTGGAATGCATGAAAAGTAAATAGATGTGTGATAGAAACAAACCCTGCTAGGGAGAACCCCTATCACAATAAAGAGACACTAAACGATATCAAATAGACATAATAATAGACAAGATTATTTGAATAATGAGCAAGAGAGAATTACCATCAATTGTGGCCCCTCTTGAGACAATAGGCGTGAAAAGATCATAAGAAAGAGGATTCTTTGATGTTGCAATTGTCCAAGATGTGAGAGTGTTTTAATAGAGTTTCGTTAAGAGAGGGAGATAGAGAGCATCAAGTCCAAAAGGCTTTCATAACTTGTGAAAATGAGAGAAAAGAAATTTTTGTTCTTGGACTGGGCAAGAATAATCTTTAGTCATATTTGGGCACTGGGACACACATCACAAATAAACTGTACGAGATATTTTCATTTGAATCTCATATTTTATTGAGACATTTGTGCGTCGAGTAGACGTCTATGTGTCGCACTTCCATCTATCCAATATCTTCTAAAATTCAAACCATAGGCTACTAATGCTTCATTATTTCCACCCATAAGATCAAAATCATAAAATATCAATTATGGATTTTATTATAAATACACCAGGTGCAATGCATAAATGGGAAATTGGCATAGGGTGCAATTTTTGACACTACAATACAATGCTGAAACTTTAGCATAATCAAGAAGAAGATTATTCCAAAATTTAGCTTCTACAATAGAGGAATCACCAAAAAGAATAGTATCATTGAAAAACTATTGATGTAAGGGGGGTAGAGAAGAAGCAGCTTTAACCCCTTTTAAATTTCTAGAATCAATTAGCTTCTAGAAGTTTCTACTAAGAACTTCAACCACAATTATAAATAAGGGGATAAAGGATCCCCTTATCTCAAACCTCCACCATAAGAGAAATAACCCTTAGGAATACCATTAACCAAAATAGAGCACTTAGGTGTAGTCACACAAGCTTTGATCAAATTTAAAATTATCCCTTAGAAACCAAACTTCTAAAACACGGTCAAAAGAAAGGGCCAAGCCACTCTATAATAATCTTGAGAAATGTCAAGCTCACCATACTATTTTTTTTTAGCTTTTTATTCTTTCCATAGAATGAATGAGTTCATGAGTGGTAAGAACAACATCTAAGATATGTCTACCTAGAACAAAACATTTTTTATTGTTAGAAATCAATGGATGAAGGAAAAATTTTACCCTATTAACAATCATTTTAGAGAAGATTGTATAAATTGTATTACAAAGGTAGATAGGTCTATAATCCAACATTACAGTGGCCTCTTCTTTGATTGGTAAAAGCACAATAAAAGTAAAATTAAATTGTTTCAAACACTTACCCGGCCTGAAAAATTTGTAGCAGCCCACAAAAGATCATGGAAAAACAATCACCCAAAAGTCTTCAAAAAAAGGAGGAGATCCATCCAGACTCAAGGTTGTGAAAGCACCAAAAGAAAATACAATAGCTTTGACTCCATCCATAGAGATATCCTTAACCATTTCAACATTATCTCTTTTCCTAAGAACATTAGGTGTAACATCAAGAACTTCTTGAAACTTGCTTCAATCCTAGTTTTTGTCAACAAAAGTATCTTTGAAAAAAGAAATAGTAATATCCTCCTCAAAGCTTAAAACAATGTTATCTTATATGATCAAACTTCTAATGGCAGAATAGATTGTTCATTATCTCCTCCAGCCAATCATTGAAAGTCTCCTCTCCTCTCATAAGCCTTTGTCAATCTTAACTCTTTCTCTTTAGTACAAGTTTCCTAATTATTGTCTCCATTATCCATTCCATTTTGAATATATTTGAGATATTTTGTAAGTTATTATTTCTTATTAAATATAATACCAAAAGACAGTTTATTCCAGCCTTTCACTCTTTCTTTCACCATCTTAATTTTTTGAGCAAGATAAAACATTGGAGTTCCCCACATAGGAGTGTTCCACCAACTTGCAACCAATTCTCAAAAAATCAGGTGAGATGCCCACAATATTTCACACCTAAAAGGAAACAAACCTTTCCTTTAGGTGTCTTACCATTGCAAAATAAGTAGAATATGATCAAATCCCACTCTAGGCTAAGCTCGCAGAGATAAAATAGGCAGAAAATTTCATCCATTCAAAATCAAGAATATATCTAGTTTAACCAAAATTAATCTACTTCCTTGTCTTTTGTTTGACCAAGTAAAAGAAGTACCTTGAAGGTTAACATCTAGAAGCCTAGTATAAGAAAGAAAGTCAACAAACTCAACCATACTTTCTAAATAATCATTCAGTTAGCCCATCTTTTCTGAAGGGAACAAGGGAGTATTAAAATCCCCTTGGAATCCATTTATCCTCTGATTGACTCCTTATCAAATTAGTGATACTTTCCCACAATTGTTTCTTATCAAACTTAGAGTTAGGGGCATCCATATTTGTAAGGTTTAATTTTTCATTATTAGTTAGATCCAAGAAGGAAACAATTAAATTGTCCTTACAATGATTCACCTTTCTTCCCACAAATCAAAGAGGATTCTAAAGGGTTGCAATTCCCCCAAGCTAATATAAAACTCAATAGTAGGCCATATTTCACTAGCAATTTGAGAAAATTTTGTTTCAGTCATCTTTACTTCTTGTATGAGAAGGATATAAACATTATTGTCTACAATACAACTCTTAACAAGATGTTTATAAGAACTATTCAGTCCCCTAATATTCCAAGAAAAAATATACATTAGAATAATTAATTGAAAAAAGAACAACAATCCTAGCATAAGTTGAGACATTCAACTAATTGAAACATGGGGATTCATCCACATTCTACTTCCACTCATCCTTTATTTGATTTCTTAGACCTTGTGAGAATATTTTCCAGGGTCCTCTATTTCCCTAAAGCCACTTCTCTAACAATTTTTCTACATCTATTTTCCCTTTGAAAAGGCCTATGTTTACTATCTTCTCCCACATCTAGTTTTTTTTATTTTTCCTTTGTTTTCCACTTACAAGTGTCTATTCCTCTTCGTTGTTAGTTTAAAAGTAACCCCACTTGGGGAAGGGATAGACTCAACACCAAAACCTAGCACATTTACAAAATATTTTAGACCTAGGCCTCAAACAACAACTTCCTTATTCTTCTTTAATTGATTCTCATCCCTAGCCATTTGAGATTTCAATGAACCTTCCTATTTCTTTCCAAAGTTGCTCTTCGTTGAGATCATATTTTGATCAAGAAGCCCTTCTTCATTTTCTCCCTAGGTATCAAACACCATCTCCCCTTCTTCCAACTCCTTAATCTCTAAGGGTTGTCCTAATTTCTTCTATTCATAATCTTTTTCTTGTTCTTTTAGTTTTTGTTCCTCTTCTACTTTCAACTAGTATTCTTTCTATTCCACACATTCTTCTCTTTATTCTTTTATTTGTAGTTTACCAGAATCTTTTTTCTTCTTATAGGCTCATGAAAGCTCAAGTGGTCCTAAATCTACTTTATACCATTTTCCTAGGTAGTCATATCTTTAACCACCTCCACACCTTTTTTTGAGATTTTTAATGGAGATTGTTCAATTTTGTTTCTTGGATTTGTCTTCTTGGCCACAAGTCTACTACATCTATCCCTAAGATTTCCATTGGTTATAGATCTAGTAGAAGAATCTTGTATTTTCATAAACTATGGGTTGAACCCAATTTCCATATTTTTACTTCAAGGTTATATATGTAGGAAGAATGGTAAGCATAACCACATTTCATATTCTTGCAAAAACCAGTCTAGACTTCTGTTGAGTAACCATATCAATAGCTAACAAATGGTCAAAGGAGTTTGTTATGCTTTGAAAAATCTTATAGTTACAAAACTCCAAAGGTGGACTAGGCACCCTAATCTAAGTGGGGGCAACTGACCCAAGATCTATAGAAGGATCTAAGACAGGAATCCATTTACATAAAGAGAGTTTTCCTAAAACCCTTATCCACTAACCAAGGGCTTTCCATCAAAACTTTTAACATATCTTTATTAACAAAACGAAATAAAAACAAGTCATGTGCCATATCACTTATAGTGACACTTCCTTTCAACTTCCACACTAGATCTGACCATTTGCGAACCTAGTCAATATTCGGCCTAAAGGACATAAACTTACCCACAAGAGAATTCCATACCCGAAATCACCTCATCTAACAAGTCATCTGGAACATTAACAACAAGTCCTTCCTCTGAACGAATCACCAAAGTTTTTGACCTTCTCACAACTTCTAGAGTCCTTACCACGTAAATTTTTCCACCCACGTGGAAGTTTTTTCATCATCAAAAAATTATTCTCATGACCAACAGAAACAGCAACCCACTTAAGAGGAACTCGAGTTATTTCCTTTCTAGTAGCCGCAGAAAAGGAAGGTCCCGCACGTGCTTCAGAAACAGGGTCTTTGGACGCCACCCACCGAGCCCCCCGCGCCAACAAATCCATAAACAAAATCACACCAAAAAGCTCCAAATTTTTTGAAAATTAACAGTGCAGAAAATGAATGGTAGCATATAATTAGGGTGGTTTAGTTCACACAAATTGTTGAAGAGTGTGCAACTATTGCTAAACAAAATTCTTTCGATCGGGTATTTTTGCGTAGTCGCAATGAACAAGCTCTTCCATCACTTTCAAAGGGCATGTACTTACCCGAAAAAAAGAAATGGACTAGTGAATACCAATTGGCACTAAAAGCAATTGCTTTGCAAGGTGCAAGACTACAGCCATTATCACAACTTTTTCATAACTTTGACTCATTCAAAACTCTGTTGCATTGCTATAATCATGAATTATCAAGAAGGGCATATAGTGTCGCAAAAATTAAATTGCAATTGTTTCCCATCCATGAATTTGCATGGAAAGCATTGGAGAAGGATGGGTGTAAGCCACACTTGGAGCCTACTCTTAAGGCTTGTAAGATTATTTCACTAATGCTTAAACATTTTACCGGAGCTAGCTTTCTCACAACAAAGCTATAACTTCAAATGATCTAAAACACATGAACTTTGTTACAAACAACCCTATTGAAGGAATTCAAAGTATTGAATACATAATCCTCACAAATGATAGGAAAAAGTTTAGACAAAGGATAGTCACACCAAGAATGCCCAAATGTATGCAAATATTTCAAAAATAAAATCAAAAATTAAAAATAATATTTAAAATTCTTATCATATATACATGCAAACCTTAAATGGAGTCTAAATTCAATTTCCTCATACTCTATGATGGATTTGTGGATGCTCAACTCTTACGCAAGTTCTTGAACATGGCAAAGATGTCATTCAAATATTCAAAAACGGATTCAAGATTTTCAAAGTGCCCCCTTAAATACTTGAAAGGAATTGCAGACTAAGTTTAGGTTAAAATATGGATGGTCAAAATTGATGTGATCAATCTTAAGGGCTAGAGACATGATTTAGAGTTAACTAGTTTGGTTGACTAGTTAACTCAACTGATTAATCAACTAACCAAACTAACTAATTAACTAGCTTGATTGATCAGTCAACTGAAATGATTATTCAATCAACTAATTTGATTGAGAGTTAACATAATAAATTAACTAGTTAACTAATTTAATTGATTGGTGAAAAATCAAACTAACTAAATTGACATGAGTGAAACATGGGATTGACTCATTAATTGATTGACTTTGATTAATGAGTGAAATTTGGGTAAGGATAGTTAAGATTATTTAATTAATTAATTGGATATATATGCATGGATTAATTAGGAGCTAATTAATTAATGATTAATCAATTAATGAGGCAATGGGCAATAAAGGGGGAATGAGAGTAATTAATTAATATAATGAAATCAATTAATCAACATGACAAATTAGCATGATAATGTTGATAAATTAATGGCATGATGAAACAACAAAAACAACAAAAATAGTCGATTGATAAATGACAATAGAATTGATTGGTTGGAACAATGAGGGAATGAGATTAATTGATTAATATAATGTAATCAAAATTTTATTGTTAAACATTGATCTATCAACAAAAGAGTTTCACAATGGAGCGGAAGTGGAAGCAAAGAGAGAGTTTGGGTGGGAGGTCGTGTTTGAATTCTAGGGAAAAAGCGTCAAAGGATGCCTCTGATTCTGTGGATGATGAGGACACAAATGGTGTTGGGGGCTCTCGAGAAGATTTTGTTGTTGTGGGGTCGTTGGAAGTTTTTCTTCCATCTGAACTTCCTACCTTTGGTGGTTTCTATGGTGCGGCCTTTCTTTCACTAGGATACTTCTTGTCGTGCCCTATGTTTGGTGCCTCTCTCGTGGGAAGTGGAGTCTTGTTGCAACCTTTTTTGTCCTCTTTTCGTTGGGCTTTGCTACTGGTTTTTGGGTGCCTTCTATGTTGCTTTTGGTGGCGTTGGTGCGACTTTTGGTCGGGTCTTGTTGTGCTTGTTGGGTGGGGTTTGTTCCTGTCTCACCCTTTGGTTTTTGTTGCTTGGTGTTTGGCCCTTGTTATTTCCTATTGATCCTATTTCTTTTGGGGTTTATTGTTTTGTTTGAGGTTGCCTCTAGTAGTCTTTTTGGTTTGGCCTCGAGCCTGTGCTTCTTTCGGAGAGCTTTGTCTTTGAAGTCTTGTTTTTACAGGAATGGAGGCCTCCACTCCTCCAAGTTATGGGCTCTTGTCTTGCTCTTGTTCCCTGTTTGGTCTTTTAAACTTATGTTTATGTGGGGTTCTGGAGTTTATTCTCTCAAGCTGCTTATGGGTGCCTCCATGGCCTCCTTTGTAGTGTTTTTCCTCTTGGCTAGGTTTCTTCCTAACTCTTATCTGTCATCCCAGCCTTTTATGTTTCTTTGTATGTTGTGTGCTTCATTTGTGTCATGTTTTCTCAAGTTGGGAGCTTTCAGGTCCTCTTCTCAGAGGGTGTTGTTTGTCTTGTGGTGCCCCATATGGTTCTCTATACTCTTTTTCTTTTGGGGCTAGGTTTTTTAGGCTTGCAGTTGAACTATTGCTTGTTTGAGCTTGTTGAGGAGGTTTTTGCTTTTCCTACATACACCTAAAGCTAGTGTTACTAAGGGATGTTATGTCGGCCCTTCCTACTGAAGCTACTTACTGTCAAAATCTTCAGTTGTTTCCTATAGAGGGGGAGATTGCTCCTTTTGAGGTGGAGCACTAGTTCCTGTTGAGGTGAAGCTAGTATGGCCTGGAGAGATGGGGTTTTGGTGGTAAGGGGTTTCATACCATCCTCTCCTATAGAGAGGAGCCCTCTCTTTTAGAGGTGGAGGTTGGGTTGGAAAATTTGGTGGGATGGTGCTGTAAGAAGGTTGATGCTTTGAAGTGTTCTGCTATGTTTCCCAAAACCCCTATTGAGGTGGGGTTTTGGGATTTTTTGTTCTTTTGAGAATCAGGGTTTTGTGGGTGTTTTACACCTTTTTGTTTTATGGTTTCTTGGGCTCAGATTTGATTGTTCTGAGCGGTTGATTTGCTGAAGTCTGGTTGATTCAGGTTGTGCTCAAGATTAGTCAAAAGGTTTCAAGGTCCTTGATAAAACCTGGTTGTAAAGGGTTTAAAGTCCCTTCAAAACTTGTTCTTTGGGTTTAAGGTCCTAGATAAAACCTTGTAGAGGGTTCAAGGTCCCTTCAAAACCTTTGTGCAGCTTGTGTAGTCCTGCTTCTTGTGTTTGGTGCTATTGTTGATGGGTTGTTGATGCTCTATGGATTATTTTTTTAGCAGCATGCTTTGCTTGGTCCGAGTTTAAAGTCCCGTCAAAACTTGTTTGTAATGGGTTTCAGGGTCCCATCAAAACCTATTTTTCCCTAATCAAAAACAAGTTGAATTAACATGATGAAGTTAATAAAGTGGTATGATGAAATAACAAAGACAACAAAATTAGTTGATTAACAAATGATGATAGAATTGATCGATTGGAATGATAAGAGTTAGTCAATAGCCTGAAATGAGGGTTATTAAAATGGGATGATTATGACAAAGCTGGGATGGAAAATTTTGGGTGTCTACACTTACCATGACAACAAAAGGATGTCCCTTAGAGGACACAAATAAGCATAGAGGAGGAACAAGATATTGCACACAAAGATGTAAATGTGGTAGTTCACACAAAAGTTGACTCTCAAGAGTCAAAATTTTAAAATGAAAATAATTTGTCCACTTGGAGCTAAGGAGAGGAGCAAGAGAACAAAAAGAGGAATATTGTGAAATTGGCTTTGAAAGTCCAATAGTGATGACAAAAGCCATGAAGGCTTCTAGTGGAAGTGGATGAATAGTGATGTACTTAAGCTCATGCAAAGCTAGAAAGAGAGGGCATATTGGAAAGGTGGAAAAATTATGCCCAAACAAGAGGCAAGAATAGAATCTTTCAATAAAAGGTGAGTTGGAAACAAGCACCAAAGAGACTTGGTATAATAGAAGTAGTAAATGGAAAAAGGAGACACTTTCAGTGGAGTGCAAACAAATAATGGTGGATTAAATCCCACAAGAGGAAATAGAGAAAGGGGAAGCACTTGAAGCACTTGAAGGTCAACCTATGATGGCCAAAGATCCACAAGAGGAATTGAAGTGAAAGGCCAAACTTAATGGAGAAATAGAGATGTCCCAACTAAAAGCTGGAAGAGGCAAAGAAAGATGTTTCTTCTTATGTGCTTGAATTCAATTAAGTATTGTGCACATTTTGAAAAGTTGGTTCTATCACTCAACTCTACTTTGCATGCACCATGTTCACAATTTTTTTCCCAAGCATGTATGATGCAAGAGTTTCTAGACCCAAGACCAAACTTGAATCAGCCAATAATAGAATAAAATGTTGTTTGCAGGTATTTGAATCATGTATTATTTGTAGAAGGCAGATTTAATAATTGACTACAAATAATATTGTTGTTGTTTTTGTCTAGTGTGTGAATTTTGTTAGAGTTGTGGGGCTGCTAGGTTTGGGCAGTTATTCAATTGACCCCCCTACCTAGATTGCATCAACTCTACTTTGTGTGCACCATGTCCACAATTTTTTTACCAAACATGTATGATGCAAGCGTGTCTGGAGCCAAGACCAAACTTGAATCAGCCAAAAAATAGAATAAAAAGTTGTGTTCACGTTTTGGAATCATGTATCATTTGTAGAAGGCAGATTTAATAATTGACTACACATAATATTGTTGTTGTTTTTGTCTAGTGTGTGAATTTCGTTAGAGTTGTGGGGCTGCTAGGTTTGGGCAGTTGTTCAATTAACCCCCCTGCCTAGATTGCATCTATTGCAAATGCTAATTTCTGCATTGTTTAAAACTACAATGCTAAAAGCTTTGACATCAAATATCTTATCACATATTTTTTATAGGAAATACTAAATCATAATCATGCTTCACACATGCAATGTATGTATATGTATGTGCCCACATAAGAGCACAAACACGTCAACTTAGACAAACACTTTGTATTTTTTATTATTATATACTCAATAGCAGAGTACAAAGGATAACCAATTTGAAAGCTATCTAAATGTCTGAGCTTTGACCCTCGAGCTCAATATCAAAATAATAGAGTTGATCCATAGACACACCAAAGTTATATTGAAAATATCAGCCTTATGATGAATATCGAACCAAAATTTTCTCAATCAAATTACAATAAACTAGTTAAAAAAACAATATTACCATGTAGTATGATCCAACACTTCAGTAAAAAAACAAAGCACCACTTCAACTTCATGTTTATTAAGATGCACATGTGCTTTTCTGAGCTTTGACCCTCGATCTCAATATCAAAATAATAGATTTAATCCATAAACACACCAAAGTTATTTTGAAAATATCAGCCTTAAGATGAATATTAAACCAAAATTTTCTCAATCAAATTACAATAAACTAGTTATAAAACAATATTACCATGCATTATGATCCAACACTTCAGTAAAAAAAAAAAAAGCACTGCTTCAACTTCATGTTTATCAAGATGCACGTGCTTTTTATGAATATTAAGAAGTGCTCATGAAGGATACTTTAACATTGACTCACCTTTATAATTGAATAGAATTGTCAACAGTTATGTTGACTCGCCTCTAGTATGTCAACCCCTTGCTAATGATTTTGGTAATTATGTTGGTATAGTTTACAACAATGGAATGACCCAATGAATAATCCACAAGATCACCCTTAGCCCAATTCTTAAGAAACTAGAGTGACAATTGTGATCTTCCATACTATCAGCTTGACCAGGTTTCTGAACATCTTGCACAACTAATAATTGAGTCTCTGATAAGGCTTCCACATCATTAACTCATCCAAAGTTTCAGAACACGATCTTTTCCCCCAGAAGCTACCTTCTCACCATCAGGGCTCCAATCAACAGAGAACACCTGTCAAGAAAGGCAAAGCAATTACAAATTTATTTATTGAGTTAAAGTAAATCCATGAGGTACAAAATAGAGATTTTCATTCCCATTTTGTGAAACATCTGAGAATGTACCTCATCTGCATGACCTGGAAGATCTTCTCTGAGTTTCAGTGTCCGCATGTCCCAGAGCTGGAAAAGAAAGCACAATTTTGAAATGCACAAAAAAATAAGACAATACTGAATCAAGAAGCATATCATTAAACATCTGTTTGTAACTGCACGAGATCAAACTTTGACTGCTATAAAACAAATCCCGCTTCTAGCATTTATGAATGTATTCCTCCATTAATTTGAAATCCACAAAAATGAATACATATTAAGTACATTCACACATCCATAAAGCATTTCTGCGCTCATAACTGGAATTAAAATAATGTATTTGATAGTAAAAATTTCACCAGTGACATTCAGTTTGAAAATCGCTTTAGTTTGCAACAAGTTTAACTGGATAAATAATAGATGTTACCAGCAAAAGTAGAAACAATGAAAAAACGGGTCATTCATAATTTTAGAATTCAGGAGTAACAGTGATAGATGCTAAATGTAGACATATGAAGAAAAATGAAGATACCACCATCTTGTCCATGTTATCTTTAAGAAATGTCAGATTTTCTTATTATGTATGAAGCCATCATCGGCATCAACTCACACCATATTTAAGACCCATGTGAAAGGAATTGATTTTTCATTTTAAGCATACCATTACTATTGTAAGATTTCAAAAGTCCTCCACAGGATAATGGAAACTCTTCTGTATATGGGTTCTTATACATGTCATTAAAAATGAAGATCAATCTAGAACAAACTGAAATCTAGGTAGTTAAGGGTTACAAGATATTTGTCATTTTCAAAGGCATTTATAATATTTTAACAGTATATGTTTCAATAAAATCCCATTATGCTCTACCAATAGATGTTAATATAATTTGAACTTCAACTCTATGCAGCTCCGCACTGAAAGATTTTCAAATATTATCTAAAGATAAGATTCACACCAAAACAATTTATCATTTTAATTCAAGACCATTTAACATGAATGAGACAATTGTTCAAGCTACAAAATTGGTGTTCAATTTCCAAAATAATTTACCAGGAAGGAAATCTAATTCTTGGACAAAATTAATGGGAGAGGATCAGGGATGAATTTCAGCTAAATGCAAGTTCATTCATGCTCATTAACATAATAAGGACATGAGAACATACATCCCATATACTTGTAGGATGGTTTTATTAGTGAATAACATAAATAATAAATATAATAGATGAGGTGGCACCCCTTAGCAGGAACTGACACTGTTCTTTCATTTTCTCAGGGTTTACGAGGCAAACCTACTACTTCCTCCACTCTCCCTCTGTTCATAAATATAACAATTGACCAAATAGTTCAACTACAAATTGGTCAAACAGCCTCATGAATTTAACTGAACTTATACTAAAATGATATTTGTCAATATTTAGGTTTCTAAGGCTAAATCTTCTCCTAGCATCATCCTCCTTGATCGGTGCTTTGCTCCTGATGCTCTCTTGTTCTTAATTGTCAATCCCCCCATGTGCATGGATGTGCATGCTCATGTAAGTATCTGAGTGTGCATGCCTATGCATGTATGTGTGTGCACACCTATGTGTCCATGTGCTCAAATTGTCAATCCCTGCATGTGCATGGGTAATCATGCTCATGTCAGTATCTGTGTGTGCAGGCCTATGCATGTATGTGTGTGCACGCCTGTGTGTCCATGTGTGTGCCTGTGTTGATGTGTGGGAGTGTGCCTTTGTTATGTGTGGCTGTGTGTGCATGTGTGTGGTTGTGTGCCGGCTAAGGTTTTATCAATGAACATGGAACTTTGAATTTCAATGCATCATGTGAATGTCTAAACTTGAACCTCAAGGTCATATACTGCTAAGCTTGTAAAAAAAAATTATGTAAATACTGCTACTCCTAAAAAGTGACCTGTCAGACTGCCACTCTCAAGTCACATCCCATTGTCCCTTGCCATCCCTGTCCCAGAAACACCATGGAACATGGGACATTAATAATTAATAGATATGGGATTTAAAACTAAACAATTATCAATAATTTTAAAAATGAAAGCTCATCAGCCAATGTCTCAAGATTCAAAAATTACTGAGTTAGCAATGGAAAGCTCAAAAATTTGGAAATCATCAATTCCAGATCCTGTCTATATATCATCCAACACAATCATAAAAGCCCCCAACCTGATAATAAAAACTGGTAGCAAAAGCATGCCCTTTAACAAACAAGATACAGAAGCAGTTAGAGCCTCCCATGGCCGACTCATTCTCTTCTTTAAGTTTTTATTCAGGGTAAGAATCCATTATTAGCCGTCATTAAGATAGGCTATAAAAGTTCCATATTCAGAATCAATTCCTACTACTTTGAAGGGCCCTCTTTGTATCGTGAAAGTGAATATTCATAGTAATATCAACACAATATTTTCTGCAGTGTTCACTGGGGTGTCTGTCCCAGAAACACCATGGAACATCAGACATTAATAATAAATGTGGGATTTAAAATTAAACAATTATCAATACTTTAAAAATAGAAATCTCATCATCCAAAATCAAAATTCAAAAATTACAGAGTTAGCAGTGGAAAGCTGAAAAGTTTGGAAATCATCAATTCCAGATCCTGTCTACATATCATTCAACACAATCATAAAAATCCTCAACCTGATAAAAAAACCTGCTAGCAGAACCATGCCCTTCAACAAACACGATATAGAAGCAGTTAGCACCTCCCATGGCTGACTCATTCTCTTCTTTAAGTTTTTCTTAAGGTAAGAACCCACTATCAGCCGTCAGTAAGGGCCATAAAAGTTCCATATTCAGAATCAATTCCTGCAACTTTGAAGGCACCCTCCTTGTATTCATGTTTTTAAAATGAGTGGAGATGAAGATTCATATCTAAGTTGCCAGTACAGGTATGGTAACTGGCCTGGGTTGAGGATTCAAGTATGCCGGTACAGAAAATTATTTTTTCCAGGTGCAGTTATGGCTGTATACACACACACACACACACAAATATACACCAGGGACTATACAGAACTTAAAATATATTTGATACTTGACATTAAAAGTAAGTTAAATAATAGAATTGAAAATACATTTCATAATTCATTCATATATCTATATGTCAAATAATAATTCACAGCATGTAATTTTGTAAATATCATATATCTACATTTAATTCCTTCACTTGAAAAGATAGTTGACAATTAAATGTTATATAATATAATATATAATATATTTATATGTCAAATCATTACAATACTTCAAAATAGTAAATATAATCAAAAAATTGGTATTTTCCTCTCTATCAAAAGCATCTAGATCTAAGTCACCACTTGGTTCAACCTCATTTGAACCACAAGCAACTACAGTGTCACTCCCACTAGCTACATGAACATCATGCGTAGGGGCCTTGTCATCTATACTTACTCTAGCAAGCTCTAAAACAGATGCCTCAAGTTTGGACACTCAAGGGCTATATCCCAATTCTTCGTCACCCCTTCCTTAGAGTCAACTTCCTTATGTGATAGGGAATGCAAGTTGGAATGGGTATCAACCAAATCTTCTGTTTTTTTTGCAGCCAACCAGTTAGGCTGAACTAAGTGAATAGAGTATGTACTCCAATTTTACTCAACAGAAGAACTTACAACTTGTTGAAATTGGAAAGAAAGACAATACAACTTAGAAATGCATAAGAATGGTAAGAATGTTAAAAATTATAAATGCTTAGCTATGACAGAATTTTGATTGTAAGAGATTGGAGGAACATATAACTTTGTCCATAAAGGTACCCTTGATGGCTCACCAATCTCACCTTCTGCCTCCTCATATGCTGCCATATTCACTTCACATTCAATTGTCTCCCTCTCCATCCAAATCAACTAACTCGTCACCAATTAACAATGGATCACATCAACATCCTCAAGCTCTGCAATTCAATCTGAATATGGATCGATATCATCAAGGTCAAGCGATTCATGTGTACCCTTCCCTTGTACCTTCATTTCATGCAACCAAAGGTTGTCCACACAAAGACAAGATCATTCAAGCACTTTTGAATCAATCTATTATCTTCTTTGTGTGAATGGCCTCAAAATAATTCAAGTTGCATTCACAATCATAAGCAATACAAGGTTGGGATAAAATGTGGATAGCAAGCTTTTCAAGATTAGGAAGTGTGGCAACATAATCTTCTGACCACAAATCTGCAAGGATAACATTTTTATTTATAACTTAGTAAAGATTTTAGTAAATTTATAAAATTAAAATAAATAGTAAATTAGAGTTAAACACACATTTCTTTTACCTAGCTACAAAGTGGTTCTCCTACGAATGCAAACATGTGAAGAAAATAATGTCCCCTCCGCCTTCTTATGTATGAAGTATCATATGAAGTCTCCAAGGTTCACATCATCAACCAATCTCTCAATACATGTTGTAGCCTGTAATGATTGACACCAAATTGTTTTTTTTTCTGATTTTTCACTTGCTGTTTGTGTTTGGTTTGAGATGTTTTGCATTGTGTTTCATGTGCCATACATCATTTTGACATGCCAATTGAATGATAACCAAAGTGCGGATAACAACATATAAAATTTGCTTGAAACTAAACACTTTCAATTCTTTATTTCTCAGAATATATAACAGAAAATTACAGTCATAATCATGTTCATTGAAAGTGTAGAAAATCAGCATTCAGACCTGTGTCGTGAGCGCCAAACAACAGATTTGAAACTTCTCTTTGGGCACGCTTGTCACCAATGAGTTTGGCTTCCAAACCCTTGCAGATGCAGCCCCAAACACTTCCCTTACAACTCCCAACAAGGAAAATACGTCCACACAAGTCTGACCTGAGAAATGATGAAATCAACCAAAGTAGGCGCACTGGCTGCAGAAGGTAGACTTGACTTATAAAATCCAATACTCCTTAAAAAAATGCAAACTTATGCTTGATGTGGGTGCCATGGTGAGAGCAATCCAAAGAACCAATACCCACGAAGAAACCTCAACCCATTTGGAAGATATGAGCAAAATACCGAGTTCAGGTCCAGATGCTAAAGTGCCCAAAAAATGATAGAACCTCTTCCAAACTCCTTGAAAATCATGCCAATAAGAGAAAATGTTTTGCAATCCAAACCCAAACTGAATCTCATCAAAAATGCTGAAATATCTTCATTCAAAATGACCGAAAACTGCAACTTGAAGCTCCAATGTGATTTTTGGATGAAACCACTCTTCCACCGGCTAGGGCAGGTCTTGCACTACCGAAACCAGTCCAAGATGTCAAGGGTTTTCATCCTCAACACTCACTTTCAGACCTGGCGAAAATCCAGCAGCATCTCCTTATGCAACCAAAATCATCCATAACCAAATGAGAGCCAAAACTCATGTTTATAAAATGGGGGAAGGATTAGGGCAACTTGCATTTGAGTTTGAATACATTTCCCTCTCATTTCACTTTCTAAAATGTCATGAAATTACCCCAAGAGGGGCGTCCAACTTTTTGCCTTCAAAATTTCACTTTTGATTTTTAATTTAAAATTAACTTTTAGCCCAAACTAGGCGTCCCACCTTATAAGGCATAACATTAGCCTTTAAAAATGATAAATAAACCTCTTTTCTAGACATCCATTTGCAATACATGGCCCCTTTTTTAAAACAATGGTGTGCAACTAGGCCAAGGGGTCTACTCATAAGGAAACTATTTGCACTTTTGTAGCCTTCTAAAATGACTTAAAGTTATCACTTAGGCACCAAGGTACTTTTTAATGTCCCCTCTGACCCTCAACTTTAAATAATAAAGTAACTTTAATTTATTTTCGAAGAGGAAGCCAATATTTAAATATTCCAACCTTAGCAACCAAGAGCCTCAACTGAAATAATGCTACTGAGGAGTAGCCTGACCGGGTCCAGCTTCTAAAAATAGACTTACTATTTTAGTTAGTACTAAAAATAGTAAAAACGTCAAAGACACAAGCTGGAAAGATAACTGATATGCCAATGAGCTCACTGTAGACAGTAAGCCACTAGACTAGTCCCCTGTTAAAAATAGAAAGCCATGCCTGAAACACCGACCGAAAAACCCCATAGTAAGGACTGGCACAAGGCATTAAAGCTCATCGGGCAACTTCCACACATTGCCCAAACAAGAAACCCTACACTACTCTGCTTGTCGGACCAATTACTAAAAATAGTGCTTACTAAAAATAGTGTCAAAACTAGACTAATCTGAAGGAGGACATCGAAAATGGGGACATTACAGTCCGCCCTTCCCAAAGATTGCTTGTCCAGCACCCATTTGACGACTGACATTCCCACATCGCCCATTGCACATGGGGACTACCGGGTTTGCTTTTAGGGTTTAGGGTTTGAGCCGCACTGCTTCCTTCCCGGTTTCCAAGTCCCAGTCCGGAGCTCATCACCCGGCCAAGCCAGATTTCAAGCCTTAAACGGCGAACGGGCCGAGAAGTGTTCCCAAAGGAACCGGCAGACGAGGATCCCCGCGGCTTTCCATTTCTCCCACACTTCCTACTTTTTAGGGATTTTGTTTTTTTCGCTTTTTGTTTTTTTCATTTTTGGCACTTTTGGACCATTTGGGAATTTACTATTTTTTAGAAAGTTGCTTTTTCGCTTTTTCTATTTTTAGAAACTTTCTATTTTTGGCAAGTGCCAAGGTCCCACCAATCAAGGAGTCAAGGTTTCCATCTTTAGACCAAAAACCATGCAAAAATCACCCAAAAAAATCTGGAAAAATCATGAAGAGCATGCAAAAAGCCATTGAAAAATCAGAAAATCAACCAAAAAGCAGGCCTTTTGGACTAAAAAATCTGGAAAAATCATGAAAAGCATGCAAAAAGCCATCAAAAATCTGTGAAAATCAACCAAAAATCTGATGAAAATAAGCAAAAATCTGGGAAAACAGTGAAAACAGATCAAAAAATCAAGTAAAAATCAGACAAAAGGCTATGAAAAATCATAAGATTCTGGACTGAGAAAGTGTAAGTCTGAGAAGATTCACGAAGAAGTGCGCCCAGCTCTTGAAAGGAATGGCAATTCCTTGAGAAAGTCCGACCTGCACATGGAAAGACTCCTCCAAAGTCCACCCAGCTGCTGACTGGCATGGAAATGTTTCTTGAAAGTCCGCCCTTGAGTATGGCAAGACTTCTCCAAAGTCCGCCCATCACTCTTGAACACTTGGAAAGAAGGCTTGAAAGTCCGCCCATGCCAATAAGAATGAATGGAAAGGATCCTCCAAAGTCTACCCAGCATATGGAAAAACTTATGGGAAGTCCGCCTTGGCTTGATAGCAAAATGGAAGTCTCCTTGGAAAGTCCGCCCTTGAGAGATGGCAAGACTTCTTGAAAGTCCGCCCAGCCTAGTAAGAGAGACTTATTGGAATTTTGGCTAAGTGTGGACAAGTGGAAAGATAGATTGAAAGTCCGCCCAAGGAAGAAATGGTTAGAATTTTGACTAAGTATAAGATGAAAGGTGGAGAAACCTTATGAAAGTCCGCCTAGACCTTGAAAAGAAGATGGAAAGGATTCTTCCAAGTCCACCCTACCTAGAAGATGAATGGATAAACATATGGAAAGTTCACCTTGCTCAGGAAAATGGAAGGAGACACTTCAAGTCCGTCATGGAATGATAGGCAAAGTGGAGCTAAAAATGGTGAAATCTGACTTTGCTAAAGAGACATGAATGAAATTTGTCTAAGGCATGGAACATCTAGAGGGAAGTGGTAAAATGGCCAAGACATAAGAAAATCCGCCATGGTGAAGAAAGAAAGGAAAAAACCCATGAGAAAATTGCCAAATTAAAATAAAGCATGGGTAAATTAAAAAATAAAAGAATTAAAGGTTGAGAAAATAAAAAAATCATATGATAAACCTTTAATTATCTTAAAATACTTAGAAAAAAATCGAGCTCTATGGATAAACTTCAAAATTTCGATGAAGATAAAGATGAAGAGCTAAAATTTTAGAAACTTTCCTCGATAAGCAAGAGTCTACATTTGATGAACTTGAGAGAATTGCTAAATGGATCGAATTTTTCAACTTTATAAAGCATTCTCAAGTCATTATCAACTCACAATTTCGATTTGAGAAGTGGTTTAGCTCTCTCTCTATTTCAAGAGTTAGTAAATTTTTCGAGAGTTAGAATTTTTTCAAGATTTAGAAATTTCTCGAGAGAGAGAGATTTTTTTTTAAGGATAGAAATTTTGAGAGTTGAGTAATCAATTTTTTTTCGAGATGAAAGAACGAAGAAAGAGGTAGAATTCTAGGCTGAAGGTCGAAATTTTCAAAGGATTGCTTGCTTTTTTGGCAATAAAGACCAGATTTTCAAAGTTTTCGATTAAATTGCCAACCATAGAGTGTAATCTCGAAGATTGATGAATTATTTTTACCTTTGTCTTCATTTTATCTTCAAAAAATTCACTAAGTGTTATTACTCAGCTTGCTTTTTCATCGAATTTAACTTTCAACAACCTGAAAGTTAGAATTTTCATAAGAAAATTTTAAGGAAAAATAACTGAATGTTTATTGTATTCTCTTTCTTGCAGGTTGATGACCACTCCAGGAGGATCATCAAAGAAAGCACCAATGAAGTTCGCAAGCAAGGGTGTCCAACAAGAGTCAAAGATCACTTCCAAATGGAAGAATATTGTAGATACAGACCTCGGACATGTGGACTTCGAAGCATTCAAGAAAAGGATGTATGGATTAAATGGACTTATGCCCACAGCGATTGCCCGCCAAATGGTGCGCAATGGAATTGTCCAAGCTGCCGGATTTCCTCCAGCAATCCAGTGTGTCGAATTAATGGTCGAATGTGCAAGACATTACAATCCGTGGGAAAGTCAGATTATAGCTCCTAATGGAAGAATTTTGGCGCACCTTGGAGAGCCAGCTATCCAAGAGGCATTTGGCATACCGGACCATGTTCGAACTTCGTATAAGACAAAGGAGGAAACCAAAAGAATCTTTGAGGATCGGGCAGAATAGTGTGCAACTCATATTAATAGAACGTGGTTGGAAAATCTGAGAGCTTCAGTTAAGAAAATGCCTAAGAAACTACGCCGGACAGACTTTAAAGAAGACTACGGTGACATTGTTTTGCTCCTTAACAAAATAATGGGCAATCCTCAAGGCGCCTATTTTGAAACATGGATGTACTTCTTTATCGAGGAAATTACTTATGGAGTCAGAATGTTTAACTGGTCTAGAATGATCAGTGATAACATCCATGAGCAATTAATCAACCTTTAAAGGACTAAGTCGTTTCATATGAGTTCCTACATCATTTATCTATTGGCCAGAGCCTATAAATATCCTGGATTGATATGCAAAGGTGTTGTTGGGAATGGAGAAAATCAATTCAAAGTGTATGAATGCTATCCTCAATTGCAATTGTCCGCCAAGTCCCATTCTAGAAGACCGCATGACGCATTCTTGATGTTCATTACAAGGATACTGCAAGGGGGAACCCATTAGAGGCTGCCGTATGAAGCAAAGAGCCTTATCGGTAAATATGGATCCTGGTACATCCAGTTTCCTAAATTCACTTATATCCGAATCCAAGGATTCACTAGGAATCCGTTCAAGCTTCCTGTCTACCCCACCCACAGGATGATCCTACTGGAGGTTCTTAGGCAATTGGAGAATTTCCAAAATATCCAAAGGCCCAAGCAGAAAGCAGCCGTCACTTTCCCATTCTTTATCGGGAACATGGAAGAATATTGTTCGTCTGCACAGGCAGCTGAAGGTGCTAGAATCGAAATGCAATGGTATCCGTTCACATCATACCGATCTAAAGCAAATTTTGATCCTCACCACCATATCGGGAATGTGAACGGAAAGAAATATAAACACCAAGTGGACCTGGAAGATTACTGGGCCAATGTCGTGGATGAATTTGATGTTAGGAAAAGATTGTGGTTTAGACTGCCTGTCAGCTTGATTAGAACGACAAAACTCTTTCGTGTACCAGACCAACTTGAGGATGATGGCGAATTCACACAGCCAAGTTTTGATGAAAGTCAACCTCTTCCCCTTGTGCGCTAGTCAGAACCAGAAATCGCTGACTTGGACACCTTCATGAGGCCTATCATCAAGTATTCACAATGGTGGGTAGACCAGCAGATTAAAGAATTGCGGCGGAAGGGTATGCCTTTGACATACACTCTGATGGGTGAATCAGAATCTTACTCTTCTAACGCTGGGGCAAGCCAAGGAGATGAGCCAATTGAAAGCTCAAATCCTAAGAAAAGGAAGGAAGCGAAGGGAAAAGAAATTGCAAATGAAGGACCTGCCAGGAAGCAGTAGAGACTGGAGCCTCTTTTTCTGCCATCTCCGCGAATGTGAATGAAATTTTAGACATTGATGAATCTCTTGGAGATATAAGGATTCCCTCTCCTATCCTTGTTCAGCCCGAAGATGACGAGCCTCCATCACCCACGGACACCGAGATTGTGGAACCAGACAATGAGGTCGACATTTTGGACAATAAGTTTTAGGAAGGAATGATTTCAGCCTTGAGAGGAATCCAAGAAATCCCAGTCATGCAAGACATTCAAGAAGAACAGGATACCGAGCAGCCGACTATTCCTGATTGGCTAAAGAGAGATTGAAGATGAAGGAACCTGAGAAAGTTCCAGAAGAAGAAGATGACATGGCCGATTTCCTGGCCAGATTAGAAGCAGTCAGTGCAAAAAAGCTTGCCAAGACCTTCTCCACCATTTAGAGAGATGAAGTTGGGCATTGTACAGTCCAAGTAGCTGTACCAATAGTTGACAAGTCGAGGGAAGAGATTACTCCTCAAGAATATGCAATTACCATTGTTGATTTAGGCCCTACCACAAAAGGACAAGAGATCGAGGAATTGGATAATTTTGTTGCCACTATCAAAGCGAGGCTAGAGAAGGAGATAGTAAAGAAAAAAGAGTATAAACGAGAGGTTGAACGACTCAAGGAGTATATTCAGCATTTAACTAAGCCTCTCGATCAGACTACTTCAGCAGCTCCTCCACTGATGAATACCTCTCAGGAGATTTTTGAAGAGGAGAAGAATATAGCCAAGGAGACTAAAGAATGGCTAATTAGCAACAGACAAGAGGTGGCCATATTTGCAGAAAGACTGGCAGTGGCGTATGGACAAACTTCTTCTTTGCTCTTGAGAATTGCAATGTTGGCTTAAGCATGGGATAATGCTCAGGATGTTCGAGACAAAATCATTCCATGTCTCAAAGTGCTTAAAGGAGTGTCGAAGCAAGAGCTGGATAACGGAAAAGTAATCGCACCAGGTGCAGCTTATGATTTCGACAGTTGGTACATGACATTGATCATACGAAGTGAGATCATAGAAAAGATAAAGGCAGATACCATCCGAATTGAGGAAAGGACAAAAGAAGTTCGGGAGAAGATTCTAGCTATAGCTGCAGATGCGCTAGAGGACATTGTATGAGCAAACAACTTGCAGTTTGAAAACCTGAAGAGCAAAATTCAGGAAATCTTCTTCACTATTGGGCCTATCTTCAAGCAAAATTTGACTAAGGCAACTGACTTCCTATTCATCTTTTGCAATTTCCAGCGACAAGAATCGAAATGGGAAGACACTTTTGCCGAATGCTCAGATGATTTAGATCTGCTAGAATTCAGGGTCAATGCACTGCCACCTGTCACAATCGAGGAGGTTGGCATGATAGTTTCTAAATTCATCCAGTATACTGCAACCAAAGAGGATAAGGATGCACCTCCTCAAGAATAGCTCTTCACTCCAGTTCACTGCCTGTTATCTCATTGATTACTAATTGTGTTTTAGGAAACCCTAATTAAGGTTGTCTATTTTTAATCTCTGCCATTGATTCTAGATTAATCTGGGTTGTTCATTGTACTTCGAGAACTCTATATAAACTCCTCTCATTCCCTCATTTAGATATATAGATATAGAAGAATAATAGAGGAGGAATAAGAAGAATAACAAGTAGAGATATAGAGATAGAGCATAGTTAATAAGAGAGAAAGAGTTTATGAAATTGTTGCAAAAGACTATTTTTGATAATAAAGTTCATGATGCATGAGATGCTTTGAATTCTTTCATTGTCAAATGGTTGCATGGTTACATACTTCTCTTCCTCATTGAATAGATTTAAGTTAAAATTTCTTTTGAATGTATGTTAAGGGAATGATAGATTGATCGTAAAGATTAGTGAAACTTTGCTCATACTTTCTTTGGATGGATGATTTCTATTCAATGCGTAAAGTTAGACTGAGCTTTTGATGTGGATGCTTCATTGTATTACTTTGAATAATGTTGTTCTATTGATGGTGTTGTTCGTAGTAAGAAAATTTTAAGCACAAATTCCCAGAAGATTGCACTTGCTTTGTGTAGTTGTCGTATAACGTGGTGAAACAAAATACTGTTCTTTGGTTTCACTCAATCCTTATTGTCTCTTGAGTTTGTAGGAATAGTATAAGATTCCTCAACCCTTACTCCCCTTTTTTCACTTTTTTTATCTAAATCTGAAAATCCAAAAAAAATATATCACTGCATTTAAGTCCTTGCTTTCTAAGTGACTTGCTAGAGTAAATCCCTTTGTGTTACCGGCAAAATCACATCATCCACAGAGCTTATCCACACCCATCTTACGAAACATTGGAATTGCTGTATGATCTTTTTGGCAATCTTAGCATACGAGGCAGTTTTTCAAGAGAGGATAGAGTATCTTTGGATTCTTTATTCTAGAGTGCTTGGTGAGTCATAAAACACGCATCAACAAAGTCCCAAGTAAATCTAGGAGATCTGTAGCACCATCTGCTCAAATCTCTGTCCTGCGAGGTACCAACACATGAGACCTCCTGAAAACCTCTTGTAGGAAGAGTAATCAAATACCGCAAAGATTCGATCAACTCCTCAAAAGAATGCCCCTCAAGAGAACCAAACTGATGTGCCACAGGAGTAAGCTCTAGAAAATTAACACTGGCTCTCTCATCCCAAATGGTAGTTGCACGACAACTCAGCGTGATTCCCGAGTTCCAAGTGAGTCTCAAAAAGGAACCACCATGTTGAAGTTGTGCCACACGGATCATAACTGTCAAACCAAGGTGCCCATACTGCACTCTCCTACCCTGGACCTCCAAAGATTAAAAATCATCAAAGCCCATACTGAAATACCTGAAAGGATTGAAGCCATTGCCAAAAAAATATATTCTGCCAAGGCAACTCAGAGTAGACTGTGTCAACAAACTCACTACCAATCACAATCTTGGTCAACATTAGAAACACCCTACTCAACCATAAGAAACTAACCTCGGCATGACACCTCGTGATGCCCCAAAGAAACAAGTCAATCTCGGCTATATAACTAAAATCAGCCAACCAGGAAATGCCATTGCTGATGCAAACCGAAATCATAACATCAACACTCAACCTCCAAGTGTCAAAAGAATGGTCTCGAACGCACCAACACACCCAAACCACTACAATCAAAACGACATCATCTGAGATAATGCATATCATTTCCATGAAGTGACTGCAATAAATGTCACCAAAGTGGAAACGGTAAATGAATGAACTGTGCCCAGAAAAACACTCGCATCCAACTGTCCCAAAGCCTACACAAACTCAAAATCAGTCCGCTCATCAAAATATGTCATCATAACCAACAAAAGAAAGTAAGGGCAGCAGTAATCAAACTCAAATCCCACTAAAAACATAGAAGAGATGTGTATGGAGGTAGTAACAAAATCATCTCCTAGGATCAATTCATCATTGCCATCTAGGCCCAACCATGAACTACTCGACTGCTGAGCTGAAGAAACCATCCAACTCATCTGTGGGTCTGAAACCTAAGTCATATGCAAGCGGATCGGAAAGTGGGCAATGGTATTAATACTAGGAGTTGACCCACTACGCCAATCCTGAGGCAACACCTCATGTCTAGAAACTGCACCTAGGTCCCAAGTCTTGTAATCAAATCCACTCGCATCACTGAAATTGTTCGGCCGGGCGTTACAGACTCACCAAGACTCGCCAGACTCCTCGACAAGTCGCAGTTGAAAGCCACTCTAGCCGAGTCCCCGGGGCTCACTCGACTCACCGAAGTCCTCGCTGACCCCGTTGGACTCGCTAGACTCGGCCGAGAACGCAGTCCCGGCTACCGTGGCTCGACAACGTGCAAGGTTTTGCGCGCAAAAATACCAAGGAAATTTGATGTTAAATTTTATTTTATTTTACTCATTAGAAAATGATGTAATGCATGAAGGTTTGTATGGTTTTGTATTAAAGCCATTGGACCGGTCCCCTTACTAAAACAAAGCCACCAAAACACCGGCAAAATTCCGGCACACCAGCACAAGGCATTAAAACTCATCGGGTAACTTCCACACATTGCCCAAACAAGAAACCCTACATTGTTCTGCCTGTTGGACCAATTACTAAAAATAGTAACTGTGTCAGAACCAGACTAATCCGAAAGAGGACATCGAAAATGGGGACATTACATAGCCAAGAATAACCTTTACATCTTTGAAAGAAGGGGAGAAAAAAAAAAATTGGGTTCAAATAGCAGGCAACAATATGAATATGTAGGAGTTGTTGATTCCACCTCAAATCAATAATGCACCATATGGGTTCATATTTATTCTCATTTGACCCATACAAATGTTAAATCATCTTTTTGGCCTTATCCATGGCCTTGTATAGACACCCCATGGGGTTTTGATTCTCATCCATCAATCAATCAGAGAACCCTAACCAACAATTAAGACACCTAAATATTAAATTTTTACAAAATCAGCAAATTGTAACATTAGAAGATTAAAAAAAAAAAATTTGGAATTTGAAAACTTGCATTGATGAGCTATGTCATGTCCTCGCAAATTACAACACCAAGTCTAGGCCGACCATAGTTGAAATACAAATTAATATTTATTTATTTATTTTGGCCGACCATGCCTTGATAAATATAAAAATTAACAGCTTAAAATATCATTATCTATATATTATTGAAATATATATATAAAACCAATATAAAGATAAATATATAAAAAATAAGAAAATATATATAATACATTAAAATTTAAAATATACAAAACATAACATGTATATATAAAAGGATAACCAGGGATTAAAGAGAAGAAGACAGGCAGCGACTAAGAGGATGGCAAAGTCGTTTGAAATTAATAAAGGATCGAAAATGTCATGCTGGTGGGTGAAACAAATATTATTCTAAGCTTGGCCGACCTCCTTTGGATAGACACCTCCCTTGGATGAAAGGGTACATTGGTAGGATATAAAAGATTGGTTTGAGGATTAGAGGGGGAGAAAAATATGTGTACAGGAGCAGAGCAGCAGATTTTAGGAATAAAAGGAAATAAATTAATCTGAATAAGAACAGCAAAATATATTGGTGCAGCAGTCCGGTTACCCAAACTAGTGGTATGAGACCAAATTTACAGTCATATATAAGGCAGCACAATTTAATATGAATGACTGTGATTGTTTAATTGGACATTCCAGTTACTAATAATGTATTGCAGCTATTGTCATATCAATAAATACGATTAATCTTTGTTGTCATGTGCTTTGAATGTTTAGCCATGATGAAAAGAACTGAGACTACAAGTGGGGAACGGTGATGGGGCACTCTCCTAGGTATGCCACCTCAGATGAGGACCTGATGAGCCCCAGGAGGCCAAGGAGGTACAGAGGGTACAGCCTTTGGGCTTAGGAGAGATGATATTTTTAGGGCACCCATTGGAATCTCACTCCTCCATCATGGATGATCAGCACAGGAGGTCAAATCATAGGGAGAAGGAAATGATTGGCAAGATGAAGGGATAACAAAAAAAGACACCTCCTAGATAGATCACCTCATATGGATGGCATGTGCCACATGAGGCCAAGGAAGATGGTAAATACCCTCTTGGGTCTAGGGAAAAAGGGTCCAAGGCACCCCATCAAGTTGCATTCTCCCATTCTCTCCTATGATTGAACCCTCCAAGGATGTTAGAGTACTTTGTGATTGAACTAATGTTTGGCCATGAGTTTATTAATATCTAATTATGGAAATCGGCTAAATATTATTATTGTGATAAATGATTTTAATCTACTAATCAGTTTGATTATGGTAAATGTTTCTAACTTATGTGCAGGGCTTCAATTCAAAGGAAAGATATTCTCTAACCCCTTTTGTTATTTAAATTAAGGAAATTAGGGAAAATTTAGGGCACTCCCAATTAGGGGACATTACAATCTCCTCCATGAATTTGGTAGATCTATCATCAAAAATGGTTTTCACAACCCTCTCTACTTCAACCTTCTTGCAATAAGGACTCTCTAACCACCTTTCACTCACAAACATGCACTTAAGGTTGGCCACTGTAACTAATATACTCTACAAGTTGAGGAAATTAGTGGCAAAGCATCTAACGCCTAATTGCACGAGATCCTTTCCATCAATGCGCTCTCTCATAAGATTTAGGACCCATGTGTGGTTGTAGATGTACTTTGTGATATTCCTTGCATCTTCAACCACATTCTTCACCCAACTTAGTTTCCCTATGTCCTCAAGGAATAGGTCAAGACAGTAGGCAGCACAAAGGCTCCAAAACAATCTTGGGTGCCTCGCCTCTAGAAGTTTGTTGGCTGTCACATATGCAGCTGCATTGTCAATACTATTTGAATGATAATTTCCACTCCCACTTCCATCACCACCTCATCCAACATGTTACACAAGGTCTCTTCATTTTTTATTTCATTGAAGGCACCAACTAATTTTAAAAAGACTAGCTGCACCCATGAAGCCACTAAAAAGTAGATGTGTGTCTTGTTCTTGTCACCTATCCACCCATTAGATAAAATGGTGCAGCCTTACTTTTCCCAATTTTTATTTTGTTCTTCTACCAATAGGTGTGTGTTTTGGACCTCATCCTACAACAATGGTCCACTCAACTCATGACAATTTAAGACCTTGAACCCCTTACCTGCCACGATCAATGTATTGACCAACTGCTCCCAATAAGGATTCAAAGTAACATTAAATGGAATATTGTTGTAGTACCAAAATCTTCCACATGCCAACTTCGCCTCGTGTCGCAATTCTCTATTTCATGCAATACCTTTCAATGAAGGTTATGCACCGGGAGAGTAACAAGCATAGTTGCAAAACTCACCGAGTACTCACAAAATTTGCAAGTACTCACAAGCCAAATGCCAAGTGAATTACTCGCCGACGAGTTTTTGTAAATCTCGCAGCAATTTTTACTCGTAAAACTTGTGAGTCAACGAAAAAATCACAATTTTTGTGTTAATAACTCATCCAAATCTATTAAAAATCCTTTTTCTTGCCTACAATTAAAAAAATGCCATTTTTGCAAGTGACTGGCAATTTGGGACACAATTTCAAATGCGAATCACAAGTTTTCCCCATTCTTTTTTTTATATTCTCTATGTTGACAGATGTTGTGATGCACACATTTTTTCAATGTCTTATTCATGGAATAATTTCAATTTGCTGAGATCTTTTCTTTTGTTTCTTTTATTTTTTTTCCTTAATTATTCTTATGTTGGACATATTGCATTTATTCTAGATGTGAATTATATAGAAGGTGATCCTGTCGTGATTAGGGAATTTTATCAAATTGCCCAATCACGCAGCCAAATCTTTATTCATTCCAAAAAATTGTTTACAAAACCAAGGAAAACAATGAAATTAATGTCTAGCAGCAAAATTTTGTTATAGGGGTACATTCAAATGAGCATTCTCATAATCGACCTTTTGCTAATCACCAAAAGATCCTTGAGTGAGTATCATCTTCCCCTCTTTATCCATCGGCAACCATGGAAGATGAAATGGAACCGAATTGGTGGTTACAACCTCCAATTCGTTACAAAAACAAAAGTGCAGATACAAGTCTAAACTACGCAAGTTCAGATGGCCACAACATTCCCACAAGTGCAGATGCAAGTGGAAATTCTGCAAAAGGGCAACTTCGAACATGTAATTCCACATTGATGCAATTGGACTATTTTACCTCAATTTGTACTTGGTGATGTCATCAGGAATTATGCTGACATCGAAGGAAAATCAAAGCATCGAAACCGGTTCATTACCTTATAAAGTTTAGTTCACTAAGGTTTCCCCACAATCGTTCAGATGGAACTGAAAATCCCACAAAATCTCTATGAAACACAAGTTTCCGCAATGTTTAGATGACAAAAGAAAATCAGCAATCCATACAAAGTGACATCATCATCATGTAATGTTTACATCATCTTTTGGCAAGTCAACCCATCCCTGTTGATGTCATAATCCAACCAACGTCATCATCGGAACTATCCATCTGAACCGGTTCACAAAAAAAAGTGCAGTTCACTTGGAATATTCCACAAGGTTCAATGCAAATCAAAAACTCGAAAGGTCGGATGCAAAGCCAAAACCCACAAATGTTCAAATGGGTCCAAAATCTCCACAAAGGTTGGATGACATCCCCTTTTTTGCAAATCGAAAAAAACTAACTAAACTGACCAAGTATTCAATTGGAACAAAGTTTCGATTCACATAGATTTTCCACAAGGTTCAGTTGCAGTCCGAAAACCTGCAACCCATGCACATGGATTTCTCTGCAAAGTTCAATTGCAATCCAAAACCCTGCAACCCATAGCCATTTGAAAGTCCGCAAATATCCAATGGTGGATTGAAACCCGCAAGATCATAACTCGCATGTTCTTTATCTAAATTTCATGAAATTTATTTTGTGACTACCCATTAGGCTCCTCTACAAGATGATATTGTCAGGTTTTCTAAATCATTTTTGAACTTTCCCCCCTAAGCAACTAACCAGCTACACTAACAAAAACCAGACAATTAAATTGAAAAGGAAAAATATTTTTGGGTGATGCAATATTGCTTGTGGACTCATGCTCTTGCATCAGAAGGATCAACAAATGATCCATTATCCAAACTTCAAAGTTCAAAGTAACATACTTTTTTATGAACAATGCCTAAACAAATAGCAATTCTTATATACTATGGATCTATAATGTCAAGGAAATGACCTAGCTATTGAGCAAAACAAAAAAGGATCTTAGCAAGCTAACTTTGTTCCAAATAAAAAATTTCACTTTTTTTGGCTTCAACTCAGAAATTTTATAAAAGAATTTTTTAAGTTCAAATAACCTGCAGGCTATGAATTCAAGCCTGCAAATCATTTAAACTTGCAATATGAACAAAATTTGATTTAAACGACCTACATGCTTGAATTTTTACAATTATAGCTGCGAAAATTTAAGCCTGTAGGTCATTTAAATTTGCAATATGAACGAAATTTTAAAATTCATATAATTTCCAATCTCCACAATCAACATTCTATCAAACGACCGACAAACTTGAATTTTCACAATTATAACTATAAAAATTCAAACCTGCAGGTTGTTTAAACTTGCAACATGAACAAAAATTTATTTAAAATGTTAAATGACCTACATGCTTGAATTTTCACAATTATAAATGGGAAACTCAAGCTTGCAGGTCATTTAAATTTGCAACACTGAAGGCAAACTACAACTCAAATATGCTAACCAATTTTTTCGAAGGAATAATCACAAAATAACCAGCAATAGATGATTGGATTAGCGTTAGCCCAAATACAAATCTGAACTTGAATGGAAGATAATGAACTTGAACTGAAGAACTGAACTTGAATAGAAGAACTACTCAACGTCAAGAATGTGCACTCAAGATCCCACTGAGGGCGAGGTGCTAACATATGACGGAGTCTAAGAAATTGAAATTATGAACTATTAGGCGGATAACCAGCCATGAGAAAACAATTCCACGCTACCACCAAACAGTGGGGGGAAAAGATTACAAAATAAGCAATTCATCCGCTGCGGCGGGCATCCACAATGCTGTGGGGATTCACCACTATGAGTGGGTATGAGATATTACAATCAAATTAACCTCACTGGCGGTAAACCATCCAGGGGACTTATGTGAGAAGAAACAGAAAGAAATTGCAGCCAATTAAACTGGAACAGTACTACTGTTTACAGTTTGTACAATGTGGAATAAACTGCAAATTACATAGGAAATATAGAATTCTTCATACACAAGATTAAGAGATGATTTGCAATGGTATTTTAACCCTCTAACAGCTGCTAATAAATCAGAAATCAGAACTTCAACAAACTGATGTAAAAACAGTAAACTGGAAATTTCAATCTGCAACTGTGAGAATCAATGAAAATATCATAACTCACTCAAATCTTCTCCGAATGGCGTGAAACGAGTTGCAAATGCACCTTACAAGTCTGGCGCCCAAGTTAGACTCCAGAAACAGCCTCCAAATACTCTAGTTTATTTGGCACGAATCCCAAGGCATCATCAAATGGTACGGCCCATGAAGAAAATCGATTTTTGCAATATAAAATTTAATACTTGGAAATAAATTCCCAAATTTTGTGAAAGGTGGCGCCTTCAGATAACTAAAGCATGGCCAAAGTACCCAGAACAAAATAAAATTCACTTCAGAAGTTATGAACAAAACTCAGCTTCAGCTGTGTAAAAACCAGGAACTTCAAAACTGTAGAATTCTCCAAAATTCACAACCTTTGTTGCTCAATCTGCTAGTCTGATGTGAGAAGCAGCAATATTCCAACTAGGTGTTGTATTTCAAACACGAAATTGGGAAGGGGCTAGGAGGTAGCATCCTCGAAGCAATAGCAAAATGTCCATAGTCATTTTGACAGCATAACAGTAATGTAATTGATGGATATCAAATGCTGGAGTCATGTCTTCATTTTATAAGAAATGAGAAACTCTTCAACTTCCTCAATTGGCACGCCAAAAGACAACCATTTGAATTCTCCTTATTTTCAAATTTCATAAAAATATATTCCTCATAAAGTGGCGTCCACTTTCCTCCAAGCATAAATTCAAAAATATAAAATATTAATATCACCTTATGACAAGGCGTACCCTTCAAGTCCCCTTTTTAAAACAACTTGCAAGTTGTATCCTTAGGCCAAGGGGTCAATTGAAAAATATAACACTTATGCCAATACTTAGTAAATTTCAACAAATAAGGCTTGAGAGGAAGATATTGAAACAACCAATAATATGCTCACTGAAGAGAAGACTGAAGACAACCAACTGCATACTGCCACAACCATCATTTACTAAAAATAGTAAATAAAATGAAATGCTACAAAAGCCAAGCCCATGAAACCCTAATTTCCACCTCATTCCAGTCTACGGGTTCCGGAATAGACTGAAGAATGCCAATGTTGATCACTGATGAGAAGGGGACATTACAGTCCGCCCTCCTCGAAATTGCTTGTCCCCAAGCAACTGCAAAGATGGATGCAACAAAATCTGTTCACCTTCCCACGTAGCATCTTCAATAGGCAAATTCCTCCATCTCACCAAATATTCTTTGATTGTCCTTCTTCTCAAAGAACGTTCTCTAGTGTCAAGGATCTCTTCTGGAATCAACACTAAATGACCTTCCTCATCCAATGGAGGTAATTCTGATGTAGCCACCACATTGTGTCCAATTGCCTTCTTGAGGCGAGACACATGAAAAACATTATGTATTTTGCTTTCAGCTGGAAGTTCCAACTCATAAGCAACTTCACCAATCCTTTTGGTGATTTTGAAAGGACCATAAAAGCGTGGCTTCAACTTTTCTGCACCACTCTTCTTGAGAGAAGATTGTCTATATGGCTGAAGCCTCAAATAGACCATGTCCCCAACTTCAAAAGACCTTTCCACACGCTGCTGATCAGCGTATAACTTCTGCTGATTCTGAGCTTGTTGCAGATTTTCCTTAAGAGTCTTCAAGATGTCCTGGCTTTGTTGCAACATATCCAAAGCCTGTGGGGCTCTACTATCACCAAACACTAGATCAACAAAGTTAGTAGCCTCATAACCATAAAGAGCCTTAAAAGGAGACATCTTAATTGACATGTGATAAGAAGAGTTGTAACAATACTCTCCTAAATGAAGCCATTTAATCCAAGCTCGCTGCTGTCCTCAAACATAGTTCCTTAGGTAGCCCTCTAACCACTTGTTAACAATTTCTGATTGCCCATCTGTTTGTGGGTGATAACTTGTGCTTGGAGTAAGCACTGTCCCACTCAATCTGAAGATCTCCTGCCAAAAAACACTTAGGAACTTGCTGTCCCTATCACTGACAATTGTTTTAGGCAACCCATGCAAACGGAACACCTCTCTAAAAAACAACTCAGCCACTTGAGCTGCTGTAAATGAAGTGGTAACAGCAAAGAAATGAGCAAATTTCGTTAGTCTATCAACCACAACAAATATACAGTCACGTCCTTGCACCTTGGGCAACCCCGTGATAAAATCCATGGCAATACTTTCCCACTTCTGATTTGGAATAGGCAAGGGCTGAAGTAAACCAGCAGGAAAAGAGTGTTCATTTTTATTCCTTTGACAAGTAGGACACTCTCTAATGTAATTCAAGACTTCATCTTTCAAACCTTTCCAAGTGAATCGTTCACGAATCTGCTTGTAAGTCTTGAAAATCCCTTGATGACCAGCAAGGGGAACATCATGAAAAGCTTGTAGAATCTTTTTCTTAAGCTTAGATTCTTGTACTAAAAAGATTCTATCTTTATAATAAATTAATCCATCAACCAACTTATACCTTCCATCAACCAATTGACCTTCTAACAAGCTGGTTGCAAACTGATTTTTAACATAATCAGCAGCAATTAATTCTTTCCAATCTGCTGATAACTCACAAATTGACTGCAAATGAGGCCTTCTAGAAAGTGCATCAGCAACTATATTATTTTTTCCTTTGACGTATTCAATGTCAAAGTCATATGCTTGGAGTTTACTTACCCATTTTTGCTGCCTTTCATTCAATTCCTTTTGGCGCATAAAATGTTTAAGACTGTTGTGATCAGTCTTAACAACAAATTTACTTCCCACCAAGTATTGACGGAATTTAGACAAAGCATGCATGATGGCAAGCATCTCTTTGTCATAAATGGAGTAAGTTTTTTCTGCCCCTCTCAACTTTCTACTCTCGAAGACAATAGGATGTTTGTCTTGCATTAGGACAGCTCCAACTCCTTCTCCTGAAGCATCACATTGTAATTCAAAAGGTTTTGAGAAATCCGGAAGTGCCAATACTGGACACGAACTCATGATTTGTTTAAACTTATCAAAAACCTCTTGTGCTTGCTTAGTCCAAAGAAAAGCTCCTTTCTTTGTAAGATCTGTCAAAGGTGCTGCTTGATGAGAATAACCTTTTACAAATCTTCTATAGAATCCACATAACCCTAAAAAACCTCTCAAATGAGAAATAGTCTTAGGAGTTGGCCAATCAAGAATGGCCCTTATCTTTTTTGGATCCACCTTCACACCCTTTGAGCTGATAATGTGGCCAAGGTATAAAAGTTCTTCCATCCCAAACTCACACTTTGACTCTTTGGCGAATAGACATTCCGCCTCTAAAATGTTAAGCACTTCTTCCAAATGCTTAAGGTGCTCTTCCCATGACTTACTGAATATGAGAATATCGTCGAAGAAGATGAGCACAAACTTCCTCAACTGCTGTCTAAAAATCTTGTTCAGACAAGATTGGAATGTGGCTGGAGCATTTGTCAAACCAAAAGGCATGACAAGAAATTCAAAATGCCCAAAGTGGCATCTAAATGCTGTCTTTTCTATATCCTCCTCCCTCATTCTGATTTGGTGATAGCCTGAACGAAGATCAATCTTTGAGAAGAACATTGCCCCATGGAGCCCATCAATAAGCTCATCAATCCTAGGGA
>VDFB02168118.1:15087170-15247174 GCA_007258455.2 Sequoia sempervirens
GCATTGAGGCAATAGCTACATCACATCAAGATGGCAAAAGGAGATTCAATCATCTCCTTCTTCATGAAGATCACTAAGTTGAAAGATCAACTTTATGCCATTGGAGACATAATTGAAGACTTAGTCATGTTGGCACCTAACAGTTTTCCTAAATCTTGAGAACCATTTATCCAAGGTATCAGTGGAAGATCTAAGCTACCAAAGTTTGATCACCTTAGAGCAGATTGCATTCAAGAGGAATCCAGATTGGCAACAAGAGGTAACAGTTGAAGCTCTCACAATGAAGACAATCATGTTCTAGCTGCTCAAACTTCAAAGAGGCAAGGAAGGGAAGGGAGAAAAGGTAACTTCAAGAGGAACAGAGATAGGAAATCAGATGTTGTTCCTGAATCAAAGAAGAAGGATCTCTCCCATATTCAGTGCTTCAGATGTGACAAGTATGGTCACTATGCTAGAGACTATGCAACAAGACCAAAACAACATGCTTCTACTGCAAATGTGGATGATGTCTCTCCTCAGAAGGAATCAAGAGATAACTCAAGTGGATTTCTATTTATTTCTGCCCTATCAAGCAATGTTCTGACCGATAGTAGCACATGGTTGATTGATAGTGGTGCTTCTCGGCACATTACAGGGTATAGAGAGCATCTTTCAAATTTGGTGGAGAGAGAAACCAACATTCAAGTAATAATCGAAGATGACGCTTGCTATTCAGTGAAAGGTGCTAGAGCCACCTCTCTTCACCTAGATTTTGGCATCCCTCTTCACTTGAGTGATGTCTTGTTTGTACCAGGTATCAAGAGGAACCTTGTATCAATTTCAGCTTTGGAGGACAAAGGATATCAAGTTGCATTTTCTAAGGGAAAAGTTGCTGCTTGGCCGAAGAACTCTAGCATCAAGACAGCCCGAGTGATTAGTGTTCAGTAAGAGAGTCCATATAGACTTTCCATTCGCCCAATTCAAGCATTGTTGCATGATTCCACCAGTTCAAACGAGCTTTGACATAGGAGGCTTGCTCACGTTCACTTCAGAGCTCTTCCATCCATTGAGAAGATGGTGATTGACCTTCTGAAACTCAATCAGGAGCATGATGGTACTTGCAGAGGATGTGCAATGGGTAAGAATACTAAGGGTCCTTTTCATAGTAGTGAAAGTAGATCAAAATGTATTCTAGATCTTGTTCATTCTGATTTGTGTGGTCCCATGTCTATGGCATCCTTGAGTGGTTTTAGGTATTATGTAATTTTCATTGATGACTATTCTAGAAAGACTTGGATTTACTTTTTGAAATTAAGGAGTCTAAAGTACTTGATAAATTCAAAGACTTTAAGGCTCAAGTAGAGAATTTGTGCAAAAAGAGGATCAAAGCTCTGAGATCTGATAACGGGGGAGAATACACCTCTGGAGGCTTCCATAACTTTTGTATCGAGGCAGGAATTAAGAGGGAGTTTTGTGTTCCTTACAATCCACAACAAAACGGAGTTGCAGAAAGGAAGAATAGATCCATAGTTGAGACAGCCAAAGCTATGATCCATGATCAAGACTTGCAAACCTTCCTTTGGGCAGAAGCATCCAGAACTGCAGTGCATGTTCAAATCGGAGCCCTCATCATATTTTGGAAAATATGACTCTTGAAGAAGCCTTCACAGGTGTGAAGCCTGAGGTTAGTCACTTGAGAATATTTGGTTGTCCTATTTATATTCATGTGCCTAAAGATAAGAGAACTAAGTTAGAACCATCTGGCAAGAAAGGAATATTTGTGGGTTACAGTAAATTTTCAAAAGCCTACAAGATTTACATTCCAGGACAAAAACAGACAGAGATCAGTAGGGTTGCCTCTTTTGAAGATGTTGCATTCAAAAGATCTAAAGGTTAATACATGGAGATAGATAGTGAAGACCAAGAGACTCCTCAGGACATGGACATTGATCATACTCCTAAGATTCAGAGGGAGTTTACTGAACCAGAAGAGGATATTGATCCAGTTGAGCCTTTGGAACCAACTAATGGGCCAAGAGATATTGTCATAGGTCAAAAAAGACCTCTATGGGCTAGGCAAACTATGCAAGGGGTAGAAAAATTTGCAGCTCCTAGAGGCACATTCAAAGAATGTAAAAGACCACAAAAGTTTCCAAGCTATGTAGCATTAATGAGTCATATCATTGAGTCTGAGCCTTCTAGTGTTGAGGAAGCATCAAGTCAACAAGTATGGAGAGATGCTATGGCTGAAGAATATCAATCTATTATCAAGAATGATGTTTGGGATATTGTACCAAGATTTGAAAGGAAATTAGTTGTATCTTCTAAATGGCTTTTCAAGATCAAGCATGCAATTGATGGAAGCATTAAGAAGTATAAAGCCAGATTTGTGGCTAGAGGATTCTCTCAGAAAGAGGGAATAGATTATGAAGAAACTTTTGCTCTAGTTGCTCATTATACATCCATCAGGACTATCATTGCTATTGCAGCAGCTAAGGGATGGAAGCTACATCAAATGGACATGAAGACATCATTCCTTATTGGTGTAATTGAAGAAGTATACATTGAACAACCTAATAGCTTTGTGATTCATGGGAAGGAGTCTCATGTTTGTAGATTGAAGAAGGCTTTGTATGGCCTTAAGTAGGCTCCTAGTGCTTGGTATGAGAGGATTGATCGATACTTGATGAGTTTGGGCTTCTCCAAGAATGATGTTAATTCAAATCTATACTTCAAGGTAGTTGATGGTGAGGCTTTAATCTTGGTTCTTTATGTTGATGATATATTTCTTACTAGAGCAAAATATCTCATTGTCAAATGCAAGGAGTTAGCTTCGGAATTTGAGATGAAGGATTTAGGCTTTATGCATTACTTTCTAGGATTGGAAGTGTGGTAGAGACCCAATGAGATCATTCTAAGTCAAGGGAAATATACCATAGACATCTTGAAGAGATTTGGGATGATGGATTGCAAATCTATGTCTACACCGATGGAAACAAACTTGAAGAAGCTAAGTGAATCTACAACTAGTTCAGATCTAGTAAACCCTACCATGTACAGGCAATTGATTGGATCGTTGATGTATCTAGTCAATACTAGACAAGACATTTGCTATACAGTGAGTGCTCTCAGTCAGTTCATGTGTGAACCAAGGAAAATTCATCTAGTTGCAGCTAAGCATATCTTGAGATACTTGTGTGGCACAGTTGGATATGGCTTGAGATACACTTCCAATGTAGACCTAAAGTTGCAAGGCTATTCTGATTTTGATTGGGCAGGGAGTGTAGCTAATTGGAAGAGCACCTCTGGATGATGCTTTAGTTTGGGGTCTGCATTGATTTCTTGGTGTAGCAAGAAGCAGTCTTCAGTGGCACTAAGCACTGCAGAGGTAGAATATATTGCAGCATGTGTAGTAGCTCAAGAAGCAATGTGGTTTTAGAAGCTCCTTACAGGATTGTTTGGACAATCATTGGAGCCGACTGTTATTCATTGTGACAATCAAAGCTGTGTGAAGCTATCTGTCAATGTAGTGTTTCATGATAGAACAGAACATGTTGAGATCAAATACCATTACATCAAAGATATGGTACTGAGAAAAGCTATTCAATTGAGATATATTTGCATTGATGATCAGACGGTTGATATTCTCACCAAGCTTCTCTCCTGAGTGAAGTTTGTGCATTTTCGAGACAAGCTTGGAGTTGTGGAGAATGAAGCCCTTCCTGAGAGGGAGACTCGGCATTAGTGATCTTTTGCGATTTGCTATAATGCATCTTTCTCTGTGATAGAGAAATTTGGGTGAAAGCCCTTGTTAATGCATTTTTCTCTGAGACGGAGAAATTTGAGGTGAAAGCCCTTGTCCATCTCTAAGACAGAGATGTGGTTCTTTCCACCCTCTGGGAGTAGCCATGGTGGATGTCATGTTGAGAGACTCCATGACAACATCACATTGAGAGACTCCGTGATGAATTCTCTGTACTTGTGTTTTTTCCACTCATGGGAGTAGCCATAGTGGACATCATGTTGAGAGACTCCATGATGACATCACATTGAGTGACTCCATGACAACATCACGTTGAGTGACTCCGTGATGGGCACTTGTGCACATGTTCCTTTCCATACATGGGTGTAGCCATGGTGGATGATATCACGTTGAGTGACTCTGTGATGAGCTCTTTTCCACAAATGGGTGTAGCCATTGTGGATGTCATGTTGAGAGACTCCATGACATGGATATCTAGAAGAATTCCTCCCTATCTAAGAGAGAGAGTTGATGTTGTAGCCGCAAGCCTCATTCTTCCAACAATTTAATTAATAAGAAAATAAATTAAATATAGTCGTGGCTATTTATTTATTTGGAGCCAATTTTTTGAAGAGACACTTCCATTCAAAATTGTAATTTATATTTTATTAATGATGGTCGACCTCATCTAAATAATCGCCACCTTTTGTGGAAGACGCATCCATTCATTTGAGGCCAACCTTTCATTCATGAAGAGACGTCCTGGTTGATTATCACCATATCGAATTGTATTTATGGGAGGCACTATCCACTTCTATGATCATCCAATTTATCATTCAAGTCAAGTGCCAACAAGTCTGGAAGAGTTTGATATCATAGAAAATCAGTGTATTATTCTTTGAGTTCGATCTTATTCGTTTGATATTGCATCAAGTATGGTGCTTCTAGATTGGCCTTGTGATTGACCTCATTGTAAAAGCGAATTGTTGTTCATTATTCAATATATAAGTGATATATTGTTGTTGGGTTTTTTCTCCCTCAAGAAGGAGGGTTTTCCCAGGGTATATGTTGTGTTCTATTGTTTGAAATTGCTCTATTTCTACTTATTTAAATTCTGATCCTAAAACTAACAATTAGGGAAAATTTAGGGCACTCCCAATTAGGGGACATTACAATTTCCTCCATGAATTTGGCAGATCTATCATCAAAAATGGTTTTCACAACCCTCTCTACTTCAACCTTCTTGCAATAAGGACTCTCTAACCACCTTTCACTCACAAACATGCACTTAAGGTCGGCCATTGTAACTAATATACTCTACAAGTTGAGGAAATTAGTGGCAAAGCAGCTAATGCCTAATTGCATGAGATCCTTTCCATCAATGCACTCTCTCATTAGATTTAGGACACATGTGTGGTTGTAGATGTACTTTGTGATATTCCTTGCATCTTCAACCACATTCTTCACCCAACTTAGTTTCCCTATGTCCTCAAGGAATAGGTCAAGGCAATGGGCAGCACAAAGGCTCCAAAACAATCTTGGGTGCCTTGCCTCTAGAAGTTTGTTGGCTGTCACATATGCAGCTGCATTGTCAATACTATTTGAATGATAATTTCCACTCCCACTTCCATCACCACCTCATCCAACATGTTACACAAGGTGTCTTCATTTTTTATTTCATTTAAGGCACCAACTAATTTTAAAAGGACTAGTTGCACCCATGAAGCCACTAAAAAGTAGATGTGTGTCTTGTTCTTGTCACTTGTCCACCCATTAGATAAAATGGTGCAGCCTTACTTTTCCCAATTTTTATTTTGTTCTTCTACCAATAGGTGTGTATTTTGGACCTCATCCTACAACAATGGCCCACTCAACTCATGACAATTTAAGACCTTGAACCCCTTACCTGCCACAATCAATGTATTGACCAACTGCTCCCAATAAGGATTCAAAGTAACATTAAATGGAATATTGTTGTAGTACCAAAATCTTCCACATGCCAACTTCACCTCGTGTCACAATTCTCTATTTCATGCAATACTTTCAATGAAGGTTATGCACCGGGAGAGTAACAAGCATAGTTGCAAAACTCACCGAGTACTCACAAAATTTGCAAGTACTCACAAGCCAAATGCCAAGTGAATTACTCGCCGACGAGTTTTTGTAAATCTCGCAGCAATTTTTACTTGTAAAACTCATGAGTCAACAAAAAGAATCACAATTTTTGTGTTAATAACTCATCCAAATCTATTAAAAATCCTTTTCCTTGCCTACAGTTAAAAAAATGCCATTTTCGCAGGTGACAGGCAATTTGGGACACAATTTCAAATGCGAATCACAAGTTTTCCTCATTCTTTTTTTTTATATTCTCTATGTTGACAAATGTTGTGATGCACACATTTTTTCAATGTCTTATTCACGGAACAATTTCAATTTGCTGAGATCTTTTCTTTTGTTTTTCTTTTTTTTTTTTCCTTAATTATTCTTATGTTGGACATATTGCATTTATTCTAGATGTGAATTATTTAGAAGGTGATCCAATCGTGATTAGGGAATTTTATCAAATTGCCCAATCATGCAGCCAAATCTTTATTCACTTCAAAAAATTGTTTACAAAACCAAGGAAAACAATGAAATTAATGTCTAGCAGCAAAATTTTGTTATAGGGGTACATTCAAATGAATATTCTCATAATTGACCTTCTGCTAATCACCAAAAGATCCTTGAGTGAGTGTCATCTTCCCCTCTTTATCCATCAGCAACCATGGAAGATGAAATGGAACCGAATTGGTGGTTACAAACTCCAATTCATTACAAAAACAAAAGTGCAGATACAAGTCTAAAGTACGCAAGTTCAGATGGCCACAACATTCCCACAAGTGCAGATGCAAGTGGAAATTCTGCAAAAGGGCAACTTCGAACATGTAATTTCGCATTGATGCAATTGGACAATATTTTACCTCAATCCGTACTTGGTGATGTCATCAAGGATTATGCTGACATCGAAGGCAGATCAAAGCATCGAAACCGGTTCATTACCTTATAAAGTTTAGTTCACTAAGGTTTCCCCCCCACAAACGTTCAGATGGAACTGAAAATCCCACAAAATCTCTATGAAACACAAGTTTCCGCAATGTTCAGATGACCAAAGAAAATCAGCAATCCATACAAAGTGACCATCATCATATCATGTTTACGTCATCTTTTGACAAGTCAACCCATCACTGTTGATATCATGCTTAGATCATGTTGATGTCATAATCCAACCAACATCATCATCAGAACTATCCATCTGAACCGGTTCACAAAAAAAAGTGCAGTTCACTTGGAATATTCCACAAGGTTCAATGCAAATCAAAAGCTCGAAAGGTCAGATGCAAAGCCAAAACCCACAAATGTTCAAATGGGTCCAAAATCTCCACAAAGGTTGGATGACATCCCCTTTTTCACAAATCGAAAAAAACTAACTAAACTGACCAAGTATTCAATTGGAACAAAGTTCCAGTTCACATAGATTTTCCACAAGGTTCAGTTACAGTCTGAAAACCTGCAACCCATGCACATGGATTTCTCCACAAAGTTCAATTGCAATCTAAAACCCTGCAACCCATAGCCATCTGAAAGTCTGCAAATATCCAATGGTGGATTGAAACCCACAAGATCATAACTCGCCTGTTCTTTATCTAAATTTCATGAAATTTATTTTGTGACTACCCATTAGGCTCCTCCACAAGATGATATCGTCAGGTTTTCTAAATCATTTTTGAACTTTCCCCCCTAAGCAACTAACCAACTAAACTAACAAAAACCAAACAATTAAATTGAAAAGGAAAATATTTTTGGGTGATGCAATATTGCTTGTGGACTCAAATTCTCTTGCATCAAAAGATCAACAAACAATCCATTATCCAAACTTCAAAGTTCAAAGTAACATACTTTTTTATGAACAATGCCTAAACAAATAGCAATTCTTATATACTATGGATCTATAATGTCAAGGAAATGACCTAGCTATTGAGCCAAAAAAAAAGGATCTTAGCAAGCTAACTTTTTTCCAAATAAAAAATTTCACTTTTTTTGGCTTCAACTCAGAAATTTTATAAAAGAATTTTTTTAAGTTCAAATAACCTGCAGGCTATGAATTCAAGCCTGCAAATCATTTAAACTTGCAATATGAACAAAATTTCATTTAAACGACCTGCATGCTTGAATTTTTACAATTATAGCTGCAAAAATTCAAGCCTGAAGGTCATTTAAATTTGCAATATGAATGAAATTTTAAAATTCATATAATTTCCAATCTCCACAATCAACATTCTATCAAACGACCGACAAACTTGAATTTTCACAATTATAACTATAAAAATTCAAACCTGCAGGTTGTTTAAACTTGCAACATGAACAAAAATTTATTTAAAATGTTAAATGACCTACATGCTTGAATTTTCACAATTATAAATGTGAAACTCAAGCTTGCAGGTCATTTAAATTTGCAATACGAGTACCCGGCAAGTTTTACGACTATGCAACATTCTATTCAATCATTGATCTCTGATATATTTTATGCAACATTTTTCTTTTCAAGCTTAGGCTGCTAACTAGGGTATTACTAATTTTTTCACATTTCTCCCTTTTGCTAGGTTTCATTTTTAATTTTCTAAAAGAGTATTGCTTCCGAAAATAGAACTAGTGTCAAACCAAGGGATCCTTGCTTGGAAACATGGGACACTAGGTGCAATGTGAGGAGAGGTTATTTGTACCCATTGCGCTAAGCCTTTGACCGGTGGCTTAAATCAACTCAAATATCACCTTGCATGGATCCCTTGCCGAGATGTTACACGATGTTACCCTTTTTTGTTTTTTTCAATTGTGTTTTGTTTTTTTTTTGTGGGGGTGTGGAGGGGGGGGATCACCTAGATTGTCATCCCGAGACAATCAAGGGGCATCTTGTTGGCTAGCAAGCCCAACCGTCCCCTATAAGAAATTTCGCATACTTGAGACATTTCCTTTTTTGGGCAAAATACAGGATGGTGTGGGAACATTTCCTACCCATCCCCGTGTCTATGGAGGACGGGGCCATATTTGGCAAGGGACACATCCCTAGGGAGTATTGTTTGAAACAGAAACATTTGCCCTAAATACAAAAATATGTTTTTCTGCCCACATCCCCTTTACCATTTCCTGAAATTTCAACAGTCTCTCCAGCCATCTCTCAGTCACAGCTGGCTTCGCATCCCTGAAACTTTGATAAATATGGAAAATAATGCATACACAAATACTAAATAGTAACCATATTGGAACACTGTGTCCTACAGAAAGTATTCACACTTTCCACAATATTTTCTACTTGACAATAGTTTTTGAATTGTACAAGTAAATACTTTCTGCAGATTTCATTATGTATTATAAATAGCACGTCATGAAGTACAACTATATTTTTTCCAGGTGTATTCACCCTTAATTTCATGCAGCATACATTCAATGTGATTGTAAATTTAACATGAATGCATTTATTGAACTTGCCTTCAATGTTGAATCCTTGCTTCCACTTAACAGAAGTCTACTATCTGCAGACCAGCTGTGGATTCAAACAAGATTTGAGATATCAATATTCAGGAAACTGGAATGAGAAATACTGCTTATAATAATAAACAAATTGAGACAGCTAATTACTTTCTTGAAATGATAAATGAGAAAAATCAATTACTAAAGAGAGCTTTCCATCTCACAAGGGAGATAATACTATAGCTAAACCTGATCTGATAGACTGGGCCAACATGCCCTCGGAATGTTGTAATAAACTTCCCTGTAGTGCCATTCCACAACTTTACAGATTTATCAAAAGAGGCACTTGCTACCCATTGCCCATCAGGTGAAAAGTAAACATGGTTGACAAGCTACAAATAACAGAAACAAGCCAAATTATGTTAACAGTATTGCAGGCATGGTATTGATATGAAATAGTAACAATCAATTGTTTACTGTAATCCATGGATATTTGCCTATAAAATACCAAAAGAAAACACGATGAGGCTTGCCCTACATAAATACATACATCACTCGATGTGAATGTTTTCCTTTGGCTGCTTATTAGCCCTATGAATGCTACATAAAAGTATTGTCTGAAAATGAAACTCAGACCTGTTGATGACCAGTCATTCGTGCCTTTGGATGTTTACTAGATGTGGGCTCCCAAAGAAACATTGTAAAGTCATCAGACCCAGAAACAAGTCTTTCGGGAGCATCCCTTCTAGCCTTTTTATATCTCTCCAATGCCGCCTGAAGTTAGGCAGACAGCAAAATTAGAAAGTCAAAGTACTGAATTGATATCAATTGTTCAATAAAAATCAACATATGTTTGTTATTCCCAAGAAAAAACACATGGACACAACAACCGATATAACCAAAAGTGTAATATACAGTTTTAAAATGACTTGTTACGGCCACTTGGGATGATAAGCCCATGGCTGTGTAGCATTCCCAACATATAAGTGATATCTTCATCGTTAACATGAATAAATTCCATAGTTCAATAGTGTTTCGGAATGGAGGGATGCAGGGATGGGTTTTGGAGATGAATGTGATTTTTTCCGAAATTCGGGAACAGCAGGGGGACAGCATGGGGAGGGCAGCACAAAAATAATATAATATTTGAAAATTAGTTATAAAAGAAATTGTAATCTATCTATAATATAAAGTTTAACTGTAAACACAATGAATCAATTGAACCAACAATGGATTGAAAATTATAAGTATCAATGTTATTATATTCAATATCATGATTACATCAAGTTTCAAGTGCAATGGGCCAATGCCTCAATGATCTAATCATCCTCTCCAAATGTTGTGTCAAACTCATCACCAGAACTGTTGCACCCATCTAGTTGAAGCACCTCCAAATGGACACCAACTGGGTTTTGGAGATGAATGTGATTTTTTCCGAAATTCGGGAACAGCATGGGGAGGGCAGAACAAAAATAATATAATATTTGAAAATTAGTTATAATAGAAATTATCATTTATCTATAATGTAAAGTTTAACTGTAAAAACAATGAATCAATTGAACCAACAATGAATTGAAAATTTTAAGTATCAATGTTATTATATTCAATATCATGATTACATCAAGTTTCAAGTGCAACAGGCCAATGCCTTAATGATCTAATCATCCTCTCCAAATGTTGTGTAAAACTCATCACCAGAACTGTTGCACCCATCTAGTTGAAGCTCCTCCAAATGGACACCAACAGACCCTACTTATGGAGCCTAATCCTCATCAATATGTGCCAGCTCCTCTAAATCCAAATCCTATCATGTATTTGGATTCTCCTTGTAAGCATCTTCCAATTGTTAGAATTATTGTCATTGATGTCAAAGGCGTATGATGGAAAATTTCAAAATTTACATTAATGTCATATCACAATTAAAGTAGAAGCAATTGCAATAATTCGAAGACAGTTTTATCCTCACAAAGCAGCAATTAAATTAATCCTAATGTTGGTCAACTACCTCATACTTGGTGCCCTTCTTGAGTTTGTAAATAAAATAAATAAATTATCTTTTCTATGTATGGACCAACCCCTCTAGTTTGGTGGCCACTTTGGTGATGCTTAAAAATAAAATAAAATCATTTTTTATAAGGGCCGAACACTAAATGGTGCACCCAAATTTTGTGTTGAAAAGCCACAAATAAGGGGTATAAAATAATGAAATGTTGCCTCCCTTGTTAAGTAACACATCCTTTTATGAAGATGCCTCCCTTGGTGAAAGTATAAATAATGGTTGTGGAATGTGGAGTAGTGTGTGTGGAAGATAAGTTGATAAATCATATATACACCAGCAAATTTGTGAGAAAGGAGAATGATTGAAGATCATTCAAGAGCAGATTTTTGAAGGAGGATTATCAAGGAGAACAAATACTTCATCCACCAAGAGGTTGGTGCCTCATATTAAAAGAGATTGGTGTCTCATTTTGAGTTGATGCTCAAAAGTTGGAGATTGGTGTCTCCAAGTAGGTTGGTGCCTACCAAGTTCGTAAGAAATTTTTATATAAGCAGTATTTTGCCATGGTTTCTCCTTCCATGTAAACCTTGTGTTCCTCTTGTGTTATTATTTGTTGATATTGTGTATTTGAAGCTATTGTGATTGTTAATTTTTGAAAAGATAATTGATATTCATAATTGCTTGATTACAATAGGAGACAAAAGCTCCTTATAAAGAAATTTACAAGACGATGTTTCTAAAAAGAAACCATCATTAACAGCACACTAAAACAAAAAAACAGAAAGAAGCTAAAACGAACTAAAGTGCAAACGGAAGTTACTAAACGTTAACAAACGACTAACTAAAAATAAGATGACCATTAATATTACATTTAATATTCTAATACCCTCCCTTAATGGTCATCGTACAAACAACTAAGTCTACCCATATTCTTCTGGAAACATATCATCAGTGACTGATAACTGGAGAAGCATTGTAAATTTTAATGAACAGATTATATGCACAGAAAATTAATTCAAAATCAGACAATAACACAGCAGATACCCTAGGAAAACCCTCCACTTGAGGGAGAAAAACCCAACAACAAAGATCTCTCTTGATATATAAATAGAGGCAACAAATCTCTTTACAATGAGGCCAATAACAAGGCCAATCTTCAGCACCTACACAAGATGCAATGACAGATAACAATCTGTATTTCTTCAATATTTAAATTCTGCCCTTGAAGAAACTCGCAATCTGCTCTTGATGAAATTCGCACTTGAAATGAAGGAAATGAATCGAACTTGCTTGATGATCAAAGGAGTGAAATGATCTTCTATATATACATATTGATAGAGAGGTCGCACCTCTTCAAGAGATAGGTCGGCCATCATAATAAATATAATTACAAATAATAAATGCTAATTTCAAGGTAGGTCAGCCCAAGAGAAATTATATTGTTGCCAAGAGAAGCGCACATTCTCATTAAATGATACATATAAATAAATAGCCGATAGGCTATATTGATTTATGTCTTCACTCGTGGCTGGAAGGATGAACCCGAAGCTGCTCAATAACATTAACAAGCATAACCGCCTTGCGATTACAGATCCTTTCCCGCATAACAATCAAATCAAGACACCGACATTCGAAAACTGGGAGCTTCCTCTACTTCCAAGTAGTATAACTTTCCCATTGAACCTCTGCGTACTTTCCAACATGACGTTGGTCAAAGCAGCCATCCCTCCCATTTTCCAAAAGTGAGGTAATTTTGTGATCAGTTGGCATAAACTCTGGACAATCAGCTGTCACAACTCACAATTTTCAAAAAATCATCTAAAAAGACGCTCAGAAACTACAAGATTTTTCGGAAAAACCTTCGAAAACTCTAAAAAAGTAAGATTTTTTCAGAAAAAATCCTCCCAAAAACTACAAAAAAATTTATACGTATAAAAATTTTCAAAAACTCTTTTAGCAATTTTTTTAGAAAAAATTTTGAAAAACTCTACAGAAATTTTTATTTTTCCCAGAAAACTTTTGTCAAAAACTAGCTCAAAAAACAACCCTTCAGGCTGCCATGAAACTTTAGAAAATTACCCCACACTCCGGAAAATCAAATACACATGATTTAGAAACCCTAGGTTCTCCAAAAACAACCACAAACTCTAGGAAAAGAAAAAACCTATGAATCTATTTTAAAATACCATCAAAACTGATCAGAAAATGCAGGTCACAGCACCCACATTGTGCAAAACTCGCGATTTTCTAAATGTAAGAAAAAAATCGCCCAAAATCCGTCCAGTTGCCAAAAGAATGTAAAAAAAAAAAGCCAGAAACCCTTGCTCAAAAAAAGAAAACCTACAAACTAGTGTGAGCAAAAAGAGATGCCCTAGGCAAACTCCAAATGAAGAAATTGGTGTTACGATTTAAGAATCGCTCAGAAAACTGAAGAGAAATGCCCATGATTTGAAAAAAGCATCCACAATCAAGGGATGTCACATCCCTTACATTGAGACTATGTTTGGTTATGTATTTCAAATGCAATGTTAGGTGCAAATAACCGCTTTCATGTGATTATGACATTGGGAATGAATAGTTGATCTTTTATCGCAACTATAATGTTAACAAACTTTTAATTTTCCCAGCAAATTATTATTCATGAAAAGTTGAATGTGATAGTGAGATTATATTTATATATGTGGAAATATATTTATAAACGTTGAGAACGATCTAACCACAATCCTCGTCAGTGGATGCAGGACTGTTGACGCCACGAGAGAAAGGGGAATATCATTAGGGAGAGGATATGATTAACAATGGATCAATTTTATCATCAAACCTTGAGTCAATGCAGGACAGGCGGGTCGACATCATGACCTTGGCCATCAGTAATTTAATAAAATAATTATTGCTAAATAAGTTAATTCAACTTATTGATTAAAATCTCCAGTTGGAGATTGAGCGAAATAATTCTTATTTAATATAATTTTTTCAATGGCAATTTAATAATAAATTAATAAAGATGGATATAAATCTAAGGCTACCGATCAATTATGAAATTATTATAAAGGCCTTAAATCAAAAAGTAAATTAAAAAGAGTCGTTTGAGTTTTGAAGGGAATCCTTCTCGTCATCTCTCTTTAGAACTCTAGTGGTAACGGCCCGGCTGGAAGCCAAGAAGTCTCGGGAAATTCCTAGTCTTGAAACGGAAATTCTTGGGGGTATTCGCATTTTAAACGGGAGATTTTCCTTTTCTTCGATTACCTCTTCTTTGGGCTTCCATTCAACTCTGGAGGATCTCTCCACATTTTTGGGTTCCGGGGCAGTCGGTCGAGCATTCTCCTGTGGTTACGTCCAGTCCGCTGTCTGTGGTTACGTTCAGTCCGCGCTTTCCGTCTGCTTCTATGCTATTGGCGAATTTGTGATAATATTCTCGGGCAAGCTCTGTTGAGGCCGATGCTTGTGTCAGGTGCCGCTTGCTTGTTTTCAAACCAGAACTGTAGTTTCATATTCTTGCTTTCTGTCTTGTTAATCTACCTCGTAGAGGGCATCGGAGTTCTTTTGGGCTTGAGGAAGTTGCGGTGAGAAGAGCTTTTGATATCAAATACCGAACTCAAATTCACAGGCAAGTAACAATTAAGTCCTCCACTGAATATAATCATGATGGAATAATTTTATGGTATTTCAGTTAAGTTCCGATTAGAAATTATTAGTTGTAGTCGTTTATCCTTGTATAGTTGAATAATTCAAAATTCGTTTCTTGTTACCGGATATCACACATAATAGAATGAAAGTTACTTGAGTCATTTGCATCAATCATTTTCTCATTATGGAGATGTCGATTTGATATCTAGCCGCTGGTATTCAATTTCCTTCCTTCGTGGGGGTCTGGAGCTATGCCGACCCTGAAGTTAATTGAACTTTCAATTATTTTAAGTATTCTTCTCTTGATTTGTGGCCTTAATGAGACCTTGATCCTCTGTTGAGTAACCTGAATGGTTCTGGTATCTTCTCCTTTCTTATACTGTGACCCATCTTGTTTTTGTATTTGAAGAATTGCGGGGTTCTAATCTGAAAGGAATTTCACTTGATTAGCTTGATCTGTCACTGGTCTTGGGTTTTCCATGCTCTCCGAACATTTGTGAATTATAAACATGGACTTTAAAACTCCTCACTGTTTGAATCTCTTCTTTCCACATAACTCTTGTGGTTATGAGACGATTTGGAACTAAGAAGGAATATCCTGACAATTGTAAACCTGATTGAGACCAAAATATCTAGATGAATAGTAAGATCTGAAAGACCTTTTTATCGAATATGTTGTTCTGTATTTAGGAGCTCAATTAGTGGAGTTGAGACTCTCTCACTCTCTCTCTTTCTCCTTACAATAGATGCCTAATGATATAAACTTAACCTTAAATGAAGGAAAAGATTCTGAATCTGGAATTTTGAAATAACTTCATCTAAAAGGAAACTTATGTTGCAAGATTGACGCGTCATTCTCCAATGTTGTTTTGTGAATATGACTTGGTTGTTAGTCATTCCCAGACAAGTTAATTGGGGTACAATTACTCTTGATGAATTTCAAGATTGATTCTTGCTTACTTATAATTCCAACATGCTCATTGGATGAACTCTCTTGTTTAATCTTGCGTATTTGTTGCCCTGCTTTGGGTCCCTCATTTGTCATCAAACTGTTTTGAACTGGTGACATCGAAATGCACCTTCGCTCTGGGTCTTTTCAGCCAATGAACTAGCTGTAGCTTTCTACCTCTCTGTATTGAAATTCTGATTTTAATCTGTGTCTCTCTTTTCCATATGGAGACCATTATTCCGATGAATCCTTTTAATGGGTCAAGACTCTTCTCTTATCTTAAGGAGTTAAGTTAACCGTCTATGTATAAAGAAAAGATTTGACAATGAGCCAAGTTTTCCTTATTCTACTTAATATAATGTTGAACTTTGATTTAAGAAGGACGAATTGAGTTCATGGCTATGCAGAATTAACCCTATGGTGAAGATTTAACCTCAAACTAAGAAGAAAAGATAATCAATCTTGCTAGTGTAAAATTTGACTTGATCTAAGTATTATCATGTCGAGCAAGGATGCGTGCTGTCGGCACAGTGATGCCACAAATAATTAATTAAAAATCCTTGGCCAAGGTAAATGCCCGTTTGGCAATGTCAGCTTCCAGGGCCAGATATACCCTGATCAGGATGATTCTTCTGATAGGAGGTACCTATAGAGGGAGGATCGATCAGTGGTATAGGTTCGTGGACATCAGGCTCAGAGGCATGATGATAAATCGATCCATGTTGACTACCCTCGTGAAGGGCGGGTTCTTCAGTTGAAGAAACTCGGGAGACCAGTAGGTCTTGGTTGGGCGGTAAAGCCCCTGATGATAAATCTCTTTCCCTCGATAAAGATTTTCAAGTAAGACAGTATGAAGATGATGTCAAACGGATTTCTTCCTCTCTCGTAAATCCAGGTACATGCAATGGTAATTGAATTTCTATTCATCTATGCCATGAATGCTATTCTTTATGTTAATGAATATTGTAGGATTCTCAGATACTTAGTGAGATAGCTACCTGAATTTATTCAGCTGTTATATTGTTTCATAGCTGTAGCAATTATTCATTATCTTTTGGAAGCAAAGAAAAGTAATTATTATTCTTCTGCAATTCCTGTTAGATGTTTATAGTTATAGTATCTTTTCAGCTGAAAATGAAATTAAAAGTTAGTTGATGAAGTGTATAGTGTAACGACACATGGATTGAATTCTCTTTTAGCTGCAAATGAAACCCTAGTCTGACAGTTATTTAGTTTTTATCTTTTGTGTGACGGTTGTTGGATGCAGTTAGATGTTACCTTTCAGCTGAACCTGGAAACTTAGAAGTTAGTTGGAAATTTAAAACGAATAGTTGAAATGATTTGGAAACCCTAGAATGAAAACAAGTTAGTTGTCCTTCAGCTGAAATGGATAGATGGTTGAATTTTTAAAACCGTAGACCGGTTAGGTTGTTACAAGGGAAATCTTCAAGAAAAAGAAATGTGCGAAACAAATAGGAGTGTGCAGACGCCAATGCCCACGTCACGTGGCCGGAAAAAATGGACACCAAAAAACCCAAGTAAACGAAACCTATGCTTGCAGACACGAAAAAGAATGCCCTTTTCTCAAACAAGAAAAACTTGAAACCGCTATTTTTTCAAGAAACACAAATCGCGATTTTTAGCAACAAAACCTCACATGATTTGTAGATAAAAACGCTTCAAATTTTTTTCACAAAAATTCGTAAAAGAATTCTAAAAAAAAACTTTTTTCGATTTTTTAAAAAATTGGTTACAACTAATTAGGTTCGAACCTAAGCTCTAATACCATGAAAAGATAATTGGTATTCATAATTGCTTAATTACAACAAGAGACGAAAGCTCATTATAAAGAAATTTACAAGACGATGTTTCTAAAAAGAAACCATCATTAATAGAAGCACACTAAAACGAAAAAACAAAAAGAAGCTAAAATGAACTAATCTGCAAACGGAAGTTACTAAACATTAACTGATAACTAACTAAAGCTAAGATGACCATTAATATTGCATTTAATATTTTAATAATTTTTATTAAAGTATTATTGTATTATTTAATGGTCATCTTAGCCTTTAGTTAGTTAGTAGTTTACTTTAAGTTATTTACTTTTGTTAACGACAGTTTCTTTTTAGAAACATCGTCCTGTATCGTATTATTTAAAGAGCTTTCATCTCCTTTGTAAAGAATGAATATTGAATATCTATTATTATTTCATGGTATCAAAACTTAGACTCAAATCCTTTTTTTCTGACACATCTTTTTTATAAAAATTTGTAAAGTTGTTTTTAGCCAATTTTTTTTAAATAAAAAATCGAAGAAATTTCCACGAGGAATTTTTGTGATCCGATTTATCAAAAATCGAAGGGCCTTTTACTCGTAAAAATTGCGAAGTTTTTTTGTAGAAGTTTTCCAAAGGCTCTTTCTAGCAATTTCAAGGGTTTTCAGCCACTTTGATCTCTAAAAATCATGTCACGTTGTACAAGAAATCGCAGGTCTGTGAAAAGGAAAAATCACGACTCTTTTTTTTTTGAAAAAACACAGGTTTCATCAGTGACAAATCGTGATTTTTTTGGGAATTTTTCTGATGTTTTTTTGGCTAGTTTTTTGAAGATCGCAACCTGAAATCCACACCATTTTTTTTGGTTTGTGTTCCTTTTTTAGCGTACGTTTTTAAAACTGCAGCGTTTACAAATTCAACACCTCAAGTTCTTTTTCTAGTGCGACTGGACATTTTTCTCAGACATGACCTTTGCTTCCTACGCGACTCTTCTTTGGCGACTATGTCTACAAAAATCGTGGTGATTGTTTCTTTTTTCTAAAAAAATTCTTCGGCAGGATTTTTTGTAGTCTTGGTATAGCTTGTTTTGCACCTCGGGTTTTCATTTTCCAGACTTTCTCATTTTCGTGAACTGAAGACTATGTTGCTAGGATTTCTTGCAATTTTTTGTGAACTTGACTAGGGTTTCTTGCAATTTTGCTGGTTTTTTTTTTTCTGAAAATTTGTGAAAGGAAGATTTTTGAAGAGTTTTGATGATCACAAGGCTTTACCACGGTTTTTGTGCCCTTGGAAAACAAGAGGGATGGCATTTATGCAATCTTACCATGTGTCTACCTCTTATGCATTAATAGCCAAACGACCAGCAGATCATGTCAAATCATCTGCATGGTACATCGATTCTAGAGCCTCTCGGCATTTTACAAACAGGGGAGATTGGTTCATGGAGTATATGGCTTGCTCCAATTCTGCCATCTTTGGTGGTGGTGAAGAGTATATAGTTGTCGGCAAGGGCAACATCCAAATCACATCTGGTGGGAGAAATTTAATATTCCTCAATGTATACTATGTGTCGAGCATGGAGCTTAATTTACTCTTCGTGAGTTAGATTATGAGACACAGTCAAAGTTGAACATCATTTTCAATTCACACAAGTGTTGAATTGTTGATAAGGAGTCCAAGAAAACAGTGGCAATTGGGTTCAAGGATCATGGTCTATATCAACTACTTGATACAAGAGATCCTCTAGAGCATGTGTTGGTTGCATGGAGTTCATCCATCAGCACTCTTTGGCATCATCGGTATGGGCATCTCAATATTGCCTACCCCTCTCAGTTGCCTCGAGAGAATTTGGTAGAAGGCTTACCTGAGATTCAGCAACAAACACATGGTGTTTATAGATCTTGCCAAGCAGGGAAGCAGCATCATACTCCATTTTTAGATGGAAAGTCTTGGAGAGCATCCAAGGTTCTACAACTGGTTAATGTAGACATTTGTGGACCAATTAATACTACATCGGTCACTAGTACCAGGTATTTTCTCCTGTTTGTTGATGATTTTAGTAGAAAAATGTGGGTGTATTTTCTCAAGACGAAGTCACAAGTATTTCATGAATTTAAGAGGTTTAAAGCATTAGTTGAAAAAGAGTCTGGATGTCAAAATCATCACTCTTAGGGAAGATAATGGGGGTGAGTTCTATTCCAACTAGTTCACCTACTTTTATGCACAACACGGCATTAGACGCCAACTTACCACAGCCTATACCCCTCAACAAAATGGTGTTGTTGAGCGGAGGAATCATACCATCACAAAAATGGCCCGCTATATGTTGGAGAACAAGAATGTTCCCAAGAAATTTTGGGTTAAGGCAGTGTATATTGCAATATACCTTCTTAACCAATCTCCTACACAGGCCGTTAAGATGACCCCAGAGGAAGCATGGTCTGGGAGGAAACCAAAAATCACCCACCTCAGGGTTTTTGGTTCGACTGCATATGTTTGGATTCCAAATGCCAAGAGAACCAATTTGGATTCCAAGACCCAGAAATTGATGCTAACAGGATACAGTGACAATCACAATACCTATCGATTGATTGATGTGGCCACTAACCGTTTGACATTCAGTAGGAATGTTGTGTTTGATGAGGAAGGTGGGCCCTTTTTGCTCCCTTCTCCCATCCAAAGTCCTGGCAATCCACCTCTGAAGACCAAAGATTTGGGAGCTAAGCTTCTAGTAGCTCCACCTGAAGGGAGGGATTATGATGCTTCAAACATTGTAGAATCTCCCAAACAAGATCCTCCACCAACAAGGAGGGACTTTGATGATTCTAACATTTTGGAATCTCCTAGGCAAGATTCTATATTAACAGATTTTCCTTAGGATAATATGGATCAGCATCAAGATGGTATTATTTTGGGCAGCCCAAGTCATAATGATGTTCATTCTGATTTGGAAGCCGATACTTCTCCTCATCCTAAGTGGTGGGCGAAGCTCATTGGTGATGTTCATGATAATGGGCTTGTTAAGGGACAATCGTCTAGAGGCAAGAACAAAAAGAACACAGTAAATTTTTCTCTTATGGCAAACATTCAGAGTGTTTATGAGCCCCAACAGTATTTGGAGGCCAAGGGTAAACCTGAATGGGAAAAGGCTATGGATTCTGAGCATCATAATCTTTTGAAGAACACATGGGCTTTGTTAGATCTTCCACCAAGGAAGAAACCCATTGGCTGTAAATGGGTCTACAAAGTCAAATACAAGGCTGATGGAACACTGGATAAATACAAGGCTCGGTTGGTGGCTAAGGGGTTCTCGCAGAGAGAAGGTATTGATTATGAGTAAACCTTTGCTCCCATAGCAAAGATGAGCACCATCTGACTCGTCCTAGCCATGGCAACACAGTTTGGTTGGAAGGTCCATTAGATGGACGTGAAGAGTGCCTTCCTCAATGGAGAATTGGAGGAAGAGGTATACATGACACAACCTCCCGGTTTTAAGGTTGCGAGACAAGAGCACACGTATGCAGATTATAGAAGGCTCTTTATGGCCTAAAGCAAGCATCCAGGGCATTGTACCTGAAGTTTGGCAAGTATTTGGTTGCACAAGGGTTTCACAGGAGTCCCTCAGATGCAAATTTGTATGTCAAGAACACTAGTAGTGATATCATCCTTCTTGTCATCTATGTGGATGATATCATCATTACTGGCAATAAGTTACATTTGATTGCATAGATCAAATCAAATTTGTGTCAAGCATTTGAGATGAGGACTTGGGTCTCCTACACTATTGTCTTGGTGTAGAAGTTTGGCAGACAGGTGGCAGTATCTTCATTTCTCAGTCAAAGTATGTTGGGAATTTGCTTGAAAATTTCAGGATGGAAGATTGCAAAATCTCATCCACTCCTATGGAGAAGGGACTGAAACTTTCAACCAAATCAAACTCACCAATGGTAAATGAGTCTGTGTTCAGGCAACTTGCAGGCAGCCTCATCTATCTTCCTACCACGAGACCTGATCTCAATTTTGTTGTGAGTTACATTTCTCATTTCATGACTGCTCCTAAGGTGGAACACTGGGTTGTCGCGAAGCATGTATTGTAATATGTCAAAGAGACACCTGACTTTTGCATTTTGTATAGCAGATGCAAAGATCCTAGACTGGTTGGCTTTACAGATTCAGATTGGGCAAGTTCAATTAATGATAAGAAGTCCACTTCTGGGTATGTTTTCAGTCTTGGTACAGGTGCAGTCACATAGGCAAGCAAGAAGCAGCAGGCAATTGCTCTTTCCTCAACCGAAGCAGAGTATCAAGGAATAGTTAAGGCAGCATGAGAGGCAATATGGCTTCCAAGGATGCTTGTTGACATGCAGATCTCTCAAGTAGGGCCTTCACCCCTATTTTGTGATAATCAAGGGGTTCTCAAACTTGCTAAGAATCCAGTCTTCCACGAGAGAACCAAGCACGTTGAGCTTCACTGTCACTTCATCAGATAGCTTGTTGAAGATAGCTCTATGATGTTGCAATATGTTCCAACTGAGGATCAGATTGTGTGCATTCTCACCAAATCTCTCAATCCAAATAAATTTGTAAAATTTTGGGATAAGCTTGGTGTAGTTAGTAGGCTGACCATTAAGAAAGGGTATTAAAGTATTATTGTATTACTTAATGGTCATCTTAGCCTTTAGTTAGTCAGTAGTTTACTTTTAGTTATTTAATTTTGTTAACGACTGTTTCTTTTTAGAAACCGGGTCTTGTATTATATGATTTAAGGAGTTTTCATCTCCTTTGTAAAGAATGAATATTGAATATCTATCATTATTTCAATTTTAATTGGGTAAAAGATAGTCTTATACTAATTCACCACCCCCCCCCCCACCTCTCAGTATAAGCTTGTACTCATCACCAGTCCATGAGATGCAAGACACTATATATAGAAACAAGTTTCTTTGCTCTTTTGGAGGTAAGTTTGTTCCTCTTGAGAGTGGATGATGTTGTATTTAGACCAATTTCTCTCAACAACAAAACTACAAACTTGTGAAAAGCGGCAAACGGGTAGCATGGTTGTAATGCCCACTCTTGCAGTTACCTTGTGCTCCTTTCAATTCGTATGATAAATATTGTATTGAATGTTTTATCAATGTATTATGTGATTCAGTGCTATGAGTTGTTGCATCGAGCTTTCCGATGAGATTGTTGTGTCATTGAGATGTTCTAATAGTGCATTATGGGTGCTTTTGTGGAGATGCTTTGTATGACCATCGAGATGTTCTAGTTTTTATGTACATGACACCTTAAACACATCCAAGCTCCTATTATAGGTCACCATTTGGTCTTTGTTGTCCCCTGTGAGACTTGAAGATCCAACAATGTGGGGTACTTGCCATCAATCTAAGGTTTCAATGATAGCTTCTAATGAGCATTCTAGATACACCTACGGGCATGGAACAAAGCATTGTTGATGAACAATTACAAAATGACACCCTCCTAATAATAGTGTCTAACCCCTTACTATTTGGGCATACCTCTACAAGAGATGCCACTTCATGTTTCACAACCTCCTACACTCATCTTTAGAAGCTTTGTACTCCATGTTACTTTCATACACAAAAAATGTGGCAAATAATTAAGATAGTGACTTAAGACATTTTCCTAATAATTTAATTGTTCACCTCTCAAAGTGAATTTACTACTACTGCAATACCAAGAGATTTATTTTACCTTGCTGACTACATTGTAGTAATCTTTTTGTTCCAATGTCTAGGAACATTACTAAAAATCTCTTTTGCAGATTTACTTGTCCATGAAGCACTTTTAAGAATATGGTCTATGTAATAGCCCTAGATTTTGATCATGAATTTGATATGCCCCAGCCATGCATCATAATGCTAAATCCCTATATTATTCTCCCATATTTTCTCATTGATTAAATCTCAGGTGGACAAAAAAAATCCTAGCTCTTCAACCACTGTTACATATATTTCCTCAACACCAAACAGGAAACTCAATAATATGTATAGTTAATGTATTTCTATGGAGTCATGCCTACCATCGAACTAAACATATATAAAACCAAATATCACACAACCCAAAATATCTGGGAGACAAACCACACCAATAGGGTCATGTTATATGGCAAGATAAATTCTCATATTGCCTCTATCATAGTCATCAAGGTCCACAACTACATTATTAACCAATCAATTACTTGTGAGTTATAAAAGGAACACAAACAAATTCGGGTTTATTGGGCACATTGTGTGCTATATGGCAAGCTGAACTCTCATATTGCCTCTATCATAGTCCACAACTGAATCATTAACCAACCAATTGGACAGTGAGTAAGTGTAATGTCCCAAATCCAATATGAGATATCTGGCCGACTTGATGTGGAAAAAGTGTTTTTAAACACTATTAATAATAAAATAATAAATAATAATGTTCTTTTGAGGGCCGACCTCACTTGAGCCATCTAGTTCAAATTTGAATTTCATTATTTGTTTTTTGGCCAACATATCTTCTTGTTGGCGGGTTTGATAAGTATATATAGGAGATTGACTTCTTTGTTAAGGCATCACGAATTTCGATAACTCAATTTGGCCAAGTATCGCAAGGGCATAGTCACCTGGTGTTGGCTCCCAAGGTTGGTGTGTAGCTCTCAACCTAGGAGATTCATGTTTGCATCATTTCCTACATCTTCGCTTACACAGGTTTCGGTGGCCTTGCAGATCAACATCACACAAGCACTAGGCAGAGGTGATGTCACCCAATCAGGCCAAGCCTCAAGGCTCTGGCCGAAGCATTTCATTGATCTCTTCTGTTGAGTAAGAGCATAGCGGCAATCCAGCATAGCGGGTGACATACACAGTATTCACATACCATTCGCATTTTTTTTCCGCGAACTCTCTCTTCTGCACTACCCACAGTGAATGCACGATATTGGAGAGACGACACCACTACTAAGGGCAACGACTCCCTAAGCTCTTTCGAGCTACTATTAGTATGTGCGTGTGTACACCAACGGAGGTTTCAAATCAGGTTACATTACTCAAACACGACTACACTTGTATTGCAAACTAAATTCAGTATATATATATATATATATATATATATTATGCTGCTTCTATTGTCTCTTTAATTTATGAAGCAACATTGGGTCTTTCTGTGTGATCGTTGAGTCCATTACTCTGACATGCTACTTGAGTTAACATTTTGATCAATTTCAAAATAAAATCTTGAATTCACAATGTTAAATTATTAAATCCTATCTCAGGATCTTTATAGTGGTATCAAAGCGATGATCCTGCCAGCCTAGGGAATGATTCTCTATGCAACTGAGTTAGAGGAACTTGAGGGTTATTGAAAGAGAAAAAAAGAAGCGGGAAGCAAATAATCAAAATGTCAGTCAAGGAATTAGGTAAGGAGAAGATGGAGGACCAAATCAATGAATTCAGGGCCTTCATGGAGAAGCAAGGTCAAACAAATCAAACATTGCTGCAATTGTTGCAAAATCTGACCACAAGCAACAATAAATCAGGGCCCAACATGGTTCAAAAAGGGAGTCGTGAACACTAAGGAGAAGGAGAGCACAACAAGACATCAAGGGAGTAACCTCATAGATCTTCTCAACCCACATTTTTGCCTAACATTGAAGCAACACATGAGGAAGAAGAACATCTCAGCTTCAGCACCATTGTCCAGGACTACATGAAGCTAGACGTTGAAGCTCAAGCTACCATTCCACTCAATGAATTCATTGCTGCTAGGAGGGAGTTTGGAAGCGATGGGAGACTATGTCCACAACGAATGAACAAGGATTTGCAGAACAAGGTTAACAAGCTTTCACTTCCAACTTTTGATGGCTCGGGGAAGGTGACAGCACACTCATGGATCTAGAAATTGAACACATACTTTTCTCTCAGCCCCATGACGGAAGGAGAAGCTATCAAATTCACCATATTGCACTTGGATGGCTTGGCTCGTGAATGGTGGCACCATGGTATTGTGACCCAAGGATTCAGGCTTGTGAAGACATATGCTAATTTCACACAAAAGTTGACAAACAGATTTGATGAACCTAGTTTTTGGTCCAATTTTGGGTAGAATCTATAGTTTATTTACTATCAGTTGTTATGGACTTTGATGTTAAATGTTGATATTTTCATAATGTTTCCCTCAAACCATAAACATTGAGCTTAATCCTATCTCTGCAAGTTTTAATGACATTAGAATATTATGTGGATTATCTATATTGATTTTGCATGTGGTTAATGAATATTCCTTAAGGTTGTTATAGATGTGCAATTATTGTGCGTACTGACATTGCCATGCAGATTTAATTCGAGGGTGCTAAGTTGAGGAAGGCGTCGCCAATTGGGCATGCACCATAATGTCCAGCAAAGGAATCGCTCACGGTCAAAGGAGGTCGACGGCAGAAGATTCTTCATGCAACCGAATGTAACCACCTCGTAGTGGACTTTAATGATTGAGTAGATGCGGGCGTTACTGTTGTGCCAAATATGTGTTTGGACCTACATGTCTAACCAGATTTCATGCATGCATAACCGCCGCCACCCCACTTTCTTTGTTTTCCCTAAATAGCGTCCTCCCAATCGTAGAGTTGACTACCCTATTTAGCTTATAGTATAAATACAGATCTGATGCTCCTTCCTCAGAAAGTTGTACGATTTGATATTCTACTTGCACTCTCAAGTTTTCAGTAATACAGATACATTACTCTTTTGTACTCATGATTTACGGTGAATAAAATAAAGTTTTGAGTTCAAGCATTTCAGTTCTCATTAGTTTTAGACGATACTTATCCAAGGGGGCCCACTTGGTGAGTAATTTGTCTTCTTAGTCTAGTATTAGTTTAGTATTACTTGTCGTTTAGTAATTAGTTAGAAATATAACACCAACTGTTCCTACAACCACTAGAATTTCATTTTGTGACTGTTCCTGCAGCCAAAGCAGACAAAGTAGTGCCTTGTTTGTTGCTCAGATTTTCATTCCTGTTATGCATTTTAGTTTGATGTAGTTGTTGATTGATGATTGGCATTTATGGTATTCCCTTATAAGCAATTTACTTTTAGTATTGTGAGTTCCTTAGCTGTAGAATAAAATGGCTACTTTGAGTTCCTATTGCACATACTGTATTGACCCATTTCAAGTTCACGTCCCTGGGTTGACAAGTTAAATGCACCTTCATGATAATTGAAATAGCTATTAAGGTTAGATATTCAATCTCTTAATCATGGTTGTAAGGGCTTAGTTATTAAATTATTGTAGGAGGCCAACATTCTTGGCATCGTTGTCAGGGATGGTGTCAAACTAGAGAGTCTTTTGGAGTCATTGGTAGCTTTTCTTGCTGTAATGTTTGTGCAAGTTGTTCTTACTATACCTTCATTTAGGAAGTAATGAACCCCCTTATTCTTTACCAATTATTTGTGCCAGTTAGCTAATAGTGAGTGATACCACATGCATAGAGGAAGGAGAAGGGATGCTTATGGGAGATTCCTTCCTAAATATCATAATCCATTCCAGCTAGTTGAATATTAGAACCTACCAAGAAAAAAAGAAGAAAATTCACATGCTTTTGTTGATGCATTTCCTGATCTAACTAGCTCTGAAGTCTCCTTTAAAGACCAAAATCAGCTTGAGAAACCCTTTGCTTTGGAACTACATCAAGCAGACATAGGTGATGCAAATAGCAACAGACCTAACCAACCAGCTTTTTCTTTCCCCATTGCCCATCAGAATGAAGTTGACCACATCAAGAACATTCTTTCCTCAGCACTCCCCAAGTTTTATGGACTTGTCACAAAAGATCCTGATACCTTTTTGTTTGAGTTTGACATACTCTACAGGAGTTATAATTATACTACTGATGCCCATAGGCTTCAGCTGTTTCCTACAACTCAGAAAGAGGTTGCATTAAGATGGTTCATGAGCCTAGGCAGAGATACTGTGGAAACTTGGGAGGACATGAAGACAAAATTCCTTGAAAAATACAAGGAATATTGCAGGGGTAGCAACATGAAAGGAGGTGACATTTTCAGAATGCAGCAAAAAGAAGATGAGATTGGAAGATTAAATTGCAAGGTTTTTGTTTTGCCTACAAAAATGTCAACACCATACACCTAATGAAGACTCACAAAAGTTGTTTTCCCTGAGAGGAATCAATGATGCCTACACTAATGCCTTGGACCTCATGGGAGGAGGAGATATCTCCCGAGTTCCTTGGGAGGATATCAAGAAAATATGCCAGAACTACTCTAGAGCATCTTCAAAGAAGGAGAAAGTTTACCAATCTTCCATGGGTTAAGTCAACTACCGATGGAGTTTTAAGAATGGAAACTACTCATTTTCTGGCAGACTTCAAGCAAGACATTATAAATAATCTAGCTACTCGGCCAGATACATTTCAAGCCAAGAAGAAGCAAGATGAGGCAGAGGCAATGTTGATAGAGTATTTCCCCCACTGCAAACAGAAGAAGAGGGACTGCAAATGCAAGATGGTAGCTAATCTTGGAAGCAAGCAGATTCCACCTAAGTTCAAACCAAACCAAATTGAAGAAGACCAAGTCCACTATGTTGCACAAAAGAAGCCTTGGGCTTTAAGACAAGGTATGCCACTGGATCCACTATCCTATGTTGGGCCATATTTTAATTCCTATTCATCCAGTAAAGAATGGCAGCCCACATATCCATTGAGTTATGGAGGATATCCACCATAGCCTTCGAGTAATCCTCAAAATGCTTGGCCCAATCATCAAAGTTCTCCACCCCAATGGCAGCAACCTCAGGGGAATTGGCAACAATTTCAAGGGCATTGGCAGCCACCTCCAGGAAATTGGCAACAAAAAAAATCAATGGAGAGGACAGCAATGGCCTACCTAGACAACCAATTACATGCATCCAACTTCTCAACCCTAGCAGCCTGATATAATGCCTCCACCTGCTAATCCGACCTCAAATGCACCTAAACCTACTCAGCTACCAGCTCAGCCCACACCCAATCCAAATAACAAACCACAACAGCAGCCTACAAACTCTGCTGATTCAAATCAATTCCCTGCATATGTTGTGAGTGTAAATGACATCCACTTGCGTTCAAAAACTACTCTATCAGCCCCTTCCTAGCCCATTATCACTAAGCTTCCTATGGAAGAGGAAGAAGACCCTCTTAATGATCCCATTCAACCAAGTGTACCTAAAAATCTTAAACCAGTCCAAGTCAAGAAGATTGAACAAAAACCACCACTTCCTTAGAGATTGGAAGTTGGCAAGAAAAAGGAAGAAAAGGAGAATACAACTTTTGATATCTTGGATCAGTTGAAGCATATGTGTCCAGATACCTCTATTTCAAGCCATAAAGGATGTTTCAATCTAAGGGCAACACAATCAAGGAAGCATGCCTTAAAAAGCTACGTAGGAAAAACAAGGACCCAACTACAGTTCATGTGGTGGGACAGCTAGCTGATATCATGCTAGGAAAAATAACTATCCCCAAGTATAATAACCCAGTTAGTCCTGTGGTAGCAATTGTTATAACGGGGTCCAAATAAAGAATGCTCTGATCGATTTAGGGGCGGCAATAAATGTAATGACTAAAGACATCCTACAAAAACTAAACGTTGCAAGCATGAGATCTACTCCTATTGTCCTGTAGCTTGCTGATAGCTCTACTATTAAGCCTGATGGTGTAGTGGAGAATCTTGTAGTAGTTTTAGACTCTTGGGAGTACCTAGCAGACTTTATGATTCTTTCTCCTAAAGCTGCACTAGGTGGGTATCCCATCATTCTTAGAAGGCCTTGGTTAGCAATTGCAAATGCATACATTAGATGTCGGTCAGGTGACATGTAAGAGACCAAGTGTCTCAACCCGACCGCTGACTGAGAATGCAAGTTTTTGTTTGTTTTTCTTTGTTTTTGATTTTTTGTGTTTTTTTCCTAATAAGGAAAATGGATTTTGAAAGAAAATGCTTGGAAAAAATTCAAAAAAAATACTATAGATCTAAATATGAAGGAATTCAATTGATAGACTGATGCCAAATAATTTATTGTTCTTCCAAACTAATTACAACTGTGATTTATCAACATGCATAGAAAAAGGCAATGACATTTATTCAGAAAAACCTGGTTATTGCAGCCGCCAAAAATGGTGAGATTGGGTATGGCCAGCCTCAAACAGAACCTTCTCCAGCCTCGAAATTGATGCAAACTAACCCAGAGACCAAGGCGTCCCAACTAGTGAAGGAAGAAGGCAAAAAAGCAAGGCGTCAAGGCTTGTAGAAGAAGTACGGCCTTTCAGCTGTGTGGTACGGCCTCCAAACCAGCAATAATGGAATCCATACAACCTTGAAAATCGTGTCAGATGAAGAACTAAACCAGCGCTCAAAGATATCACTTATTCCTGACGGATATTGAATCAAACCCTGAATAATAACTTCACAATAAGCTCTGTAATAACTTCTGAATGAAGCTATTCAACTGATAGGCAATAGATCAGCTAATATTTCATAGCCTCTGAACTGCAATACACTGAAGATGGCTCGTTCTCCAATGTAGTAGAAAACTAAAACCCTTGGCTTCGTTCTCTGTAGAAGAAAATGGCTAAAATCGATTCTCATATGCATAATATGAATTTCTTCCAAAGAAAACCTTATATCTCCTCAAGCAAGTCGATTTCCTTCAAAAAGCATCATTTAAATAACTTTTAATTTCACTTTTAATTTTCCAATAGCTTGGACGCCCATTTAATTATAATAATTAATTGAAATATGGCCCCTTCTTCATGATGGTTGACCCCTTCATTAAGTCACTTAAGTTATAACATAAATTTACATTATAACTTTATAATATAAGCTTCAATTAAATTAATATTTATTTTGGCAAATAAATATTAATATCTCCCTCAATATAAGTCCAAATGACAATCCGCCTGAAGCCGGATGATAAGTGACTGAATCTGCATATGACCAGACCATACTGCTAAAAACCGCAGGGGTGCTCCACTGAGTATCTCCACTTACTAAAAATAGTAAGTCAAGCAAATGATGTCCAAAAGACCCCGAATGAAAGCCAAATTGAATAATTCTGACAACTGAAGCCAAGTCATGCCTCAACAAGACCCTCTATCCTCCATATTAGCCTACGAGGGCCACATAATAGGCTAATCTCAAGTACTAAGAGATGTCAACTGGAAGGGGACATTACATGACATGACCATTTCAAATGGGAGGAGCACGAAAAAGTTTGCTCTTTATCCTCCTGCTCAACCATCTCATGATGAAAATAATCTTGTATGGCCACATGTTGGTGAAGAGGCCGACGAAGTTAATTCTGTGGTGCAACTTACAATGCTAGGCACAAGCTCTTTCATGCAGCTCCAAAATGACGAAGTATTGGTTAACATCATTCAGAACCATTGTGAAGTGGAAGAAGCATCATCTTTTCATGATGCTACTCCAGTCAAAACACTTCTGCCTACTCTTCCTGCAGCCACTATTCCTACAAATATTCTTCCCGTAGCCAATCTTCCTGCAGCCATTGTTCTTGTAGACAGACTTCCTACAGCAACAAGTATGTCTCATACATTGATGCCATATGAGCTAAAGGTACCATGTGTTAATGAAGCAGCCATGATAGAGTTAATCACACAAGTACAAGTGTCAAAAGGAAAATATCTAAATGTTAATAGTAAATTCAATGGGGAACAACAATTGTTATTGGCAAACTTATTAAGGACCCATAAGCATGCATTTGCGTAGGATTATCATGATATGAAGGGATTGGACCCTAAACTTTGTACACACAGAATTTACATTAGAAAATATTGCACCCCAGTAAGGCAGCCACAAAGAAGAATTAACCTTACAGTAAGAGAAATTGTCAGAGGGGAACTACAGAAATTACTAGATGCAAGATTTATCTACCCCATCTCAGATAGGCAATGGGTGTCTCCATTAGTGATTGTGCCCAAGAAAAGAGGGAAATGGCGAGTTTGTGTTGACTATAGGGAACTTACTGTTGCCACCAAGAAGGACCATTTTCCCTTACCCTTCACTGATCAAGCTTTAGACACACTTGCAGGAAAGTAATACTTTTCTTTTTCAGATGCATTTAGCGGCTAAAACTAGATCCAAATTGCACCAGAGGACCAAGAGAAGACCACATTTGTCTGTCTATGGGGGGCCTATGCCTATTCAGTACTCCCATTTGGCTTATGCAATGCACCTGCAACTTTTTAGAAAGCAGTCATTAGCATATTCTCAGAAATTTTTCATAATTGCATGGAAATTTATATGGATGACTTTACCACTTATGGTGTTGATTTTAATCAAGCGTTGGAAAATCTCAAGAGCCCTACAAAGATGTGAAGACCAAAATTTGTCCTTAAACAATCAAAAATGCTTCACAATGATGTAAGAAGGTGTAGTTCTTGGCCACTACATCTCCCACAGGGGAATTCAAGTAGATTTTGCAAAGATTGAGGTAATCACAAATCTGCGAACACCTACAAAACAGAAAGATGTTAGGAGTTTCTTAGGTCATACAAGATATTCTAAGCGTTTCATCAAGGATTTCAGCAAGGTAGCAGCACCATTGTATACTCTTCTCACTAAAGATGTTGAAATTTAGTGGACTAAAGCCTATGACAAAGCATTTTCTGACTTGAAGGTAGCTTTGACTCATGCTCCTGTACTCAAAGGACCTAATTGGGAACTCCCTTTCCACATCCATACTGATGTATCAGATTATGCCATAGGAGCAGTCTTAGGACATAAAGGAGCTATTGAAAATGCCATTTACTTTGCCAGCAAAATTTATTGGGAACTCCCTTTCCACATCCATACTGATGTATCAGATTATGCCATAGGAGTAGTCTTAGGACATAAAGGAGCTGTTGAAAATGCCATTTACTTTGTCAGCAAAAATTTACAAGGAGCTGAATTCAATTATACATTGACAGATAAAGAAATGCTAGCAGTAATCTATGCACTGAACATATTCAGACATTACAGAATAGACTACCAATTTTTTGTGCACACTGATCATGCAACCATTAGATATCTCATGAATAAACCTTTGATCATAGGTAGGTTGGCAAGATGGTTATTATTGATGCAGGAGATTGATGTAACCATTGTGGATAAGCTAGGGAAGCCCAATGTTGTTGCAGATTTTCTTTTAAGGCTGACTACATCAGACGACAATCAGCCCATAGATGACTTTTTTTTCTGATGAGCATCTATTCTCCCTCAATATACAAACACCTTGGTATGCTGACATAGCCAATTATTTGGTCACAGGTAGAGTTCCTTCTCACTTCTCTCCAAAAGAGAAAAGGGCACTCATTGAAAAATCATTTACTTTCTCTTGGATTGTTGGATGTTTGTTTTATACACCAAGCCATGTCATAAGGAGATGTGTGAGAGAAGATAAGACATATGACATTTTGCATGCATGTCACCACGAACCATGTGGAAGACACTTTGCAGCCAAAAGGACAGCAATGAAGATTTTGAACACAGAATATTATTGACCAACACTCCACAAAGATGCAAGAAGGTATACCAGAAAATGTGATAGATGTCAAAGAATAGGCAGACCAACCAAATCTAATGAAATGCCACTTTGCCCTTAAGTAGTAATCACTCCCTTTGACAAGTGGAGATTGGATTTTATGGGACCCATTGACCCTCCATCAAATGGTAAGTCTTATATATTGGTATGCACTAATTATGTGACAAAGTGGGTAGAAGTAAAAGCCATGAAGCATGCAAGAGATAACAAGGTTACAGAATTTCTTTATGAGGAGATTTTCACAAGGTATGGAGTCCCAAAAGAAATAGTGACTGATCAAGGGGCTCAATTCACATCAACCCTTCTTGCAGCACTAGTTAATGAGTACAACATAAGGCACAAGAAGTCTACTCTTGATCACCCCCAGGCTAATGGCCAAGTTGAGGTGACCAACAGAGAAATTGAAGCCATTCTAACCAAAATAGTAGCTATTTATACAAAGGATTGGGCAAACAGATTACCAAAAGTTGTTTGGGCCTATAGGACAACCTGGAAAACAACTACATGCTTCACTCCATTTGAGTTGCCGTATGGAAAGACAACCATGATGCCCATTGAATTTGAATATAAGACTCTTCGGACTGTAGTAAATTTGGGGATGGATATTTATGAGGCACAAAGAGAAAGAATTATGCAGCTAAATGTTTTGGATGAGATAAGAAGAGCAGTCCTGCATCATACAGAGGTAGTGCAGAATCAGATAATCAAATAGCATGACAAATTTATCAAGGACAAGAAATTCCAACCAAGAGATTGGGCCCTACTCTATGACTCAAGATATCAAGACAATGTAGGAAAATTGCAGCCAAGGTGGCTAGGACCATATGAAGTCGCTAAGGTCTTTCCTAATGGAGTTGTTCAGCTTACCACCATTGACCCTATCAGATTCAAATTACTTGTCAATGGTCATCACCTCAGATTATATCATAAGTCAACTTCCAAAGAAAATTTCTTGCAACAATTCACCCAGCATTCAGCACCCAAGCTTCCTGTTGCCGAAGGAAGTGGACCTCGTGTCCCTCCTTCTAGCTAATTAAAATACGTACTCGTCATAATAAAGGCTTCCGCTCCTGTGGAAGTCTATTTCTTCACCCATCCATCACCACCTTTCTCTCTCTTCCATCACTTCATTCCACTTCACCTCATTCGACTTCATTTTCATTAATTGCTCAATTTATTCCCTAAGAAGAACGGTATTTTCTCCACAATCTTTGCAATGAATCCTCCACACATTCAGGTATGTGTGCATTAATTGCTATCTTTTAATCATCTTTTAAGTGCATTCATTTAATCACTGTACATTAGTATAGACGTTCACATAACATGTCATTACTCCCTATCAAATCACCACTCCCATCTCGCATGTGCAGACACATGTCCAAATTTAGGTTGGGGGGGAAAGAAAAAGATGCAAATATATTGCCCATGTGTCAATTTATGCTAGGCTACGTTAGAAAATTTGAAATGAGCCAATTTGAAATCTGAGTGAGAACAATTTGCATGTGTAAAGTGACATTAACTGCGGCCACCGTTTCTTCCTGTTATAATTCTCCTTGATCACTCATTTTCTTGCCATTATTGACTTTGTCGTAATCTTGAATTGCAAGAAAAAAAGTAAAACAATAGAAAGAAAATTCAGTCAATATTAGCATTGGAAATTTAGCAAGTATTGCAAGAAGGTGAACTTGATTTCCAGACGGGAATTGCAAGAAAGAAATCACAAAGCATTTGTTTGATTGCAGACAATGGGAGGTGGGTTAATTCGAAATGAACCTACGATGCATGATGTTTTATTGCAAGATGCACAATACCTGGCTAATTTAGAAACTGTGGATGGTTAGATTACTTCTTGAAGCTAGATGGCTTTGATGAAAGCATTTCCCTTGAATTTTCCCAAACATTTTCTGAAGGAAGAGCCACAGTAAAAGGGTTGGAAGTTGTGGCAATTGAGGAATTAATTGCAGAGGTCACAGGGCTACCTGCTGATGGTGAAAATTACCCTGCTTCCAAAGACACTAAATCAGCTAGGGCCGAATTTACAGAGCCGAATGACCCCCCCTTGGGCATAGATAAACAAGTTTCAAAGAAAATGTCTCTGCCCGAGCCATGGAAGCAGATAGCCGTCTATGTTATCAAATACATCACCTATGAGGGTCGTCAGTCGAATTTGCATTCTGTGCTCTTCAAACTTTTCAATCACATGAGGCATGGAAGGAGGCTGAATGTACCTAACATGCTATACAATTTTCTCTCAATCATGGCAGCTGAGACCCAAAAAGGTCGGGATAATTCTATTCCCCACCCTTGTCTGATGACCTGGGAAGAATTTATAAAAGTTGATCAAATTAGACCTGAGCACTTGCAACTTGTTGTGACCTTTTCACACATCGCCCCATTCAAAATGGGGATCCCTAATTTTTGCTCCATTCTGGTCTTTTGGCTTTGGTTTCTCTCTCTCTCTCTCTCTCTCTCTCTCTCTCTCTCTCTCTCTCTCTCTCTCTCTCTCTCTGGTCTGCCTTTCGGGGAATGTGCCCGTCGTTGAGTTTAAACGTGAAATTTGGCCAAGTCTGAAAATTAGGGTTTCCATCTTTTTGGTCAGTCCGAGATCAAACAAGGTGAATAAATTGAAAACAGAGATTAACATTGATGTCAGTACACTTCTGGCAGGTTTCTACTAAAGTTTCATCAAATTCTGAGTACTTACTATTTTTAGTAAGTGTGCAATTACAGGTATTCTCTCAGCATTCTTGAAATTCCGACAGTCACGCTACATTCAGAACAAGTCAAACTGCTCACTGAAAAAATTTGAGCTGAAACAAACAACTTACTATTTTTAGCAGTTCAGCTTCCGAAACAAATTTCAGGGCTTAGATGCAAAGTTTTTAAACGCATGTTTGGAGATTCCTTCTGGGTTTTCAAAGACCTTCGCGATGGCGTAACATGCAAAGCGAGATAACAACTTTCAGAATTCAGCCTTCTGAGGCTATTTTTAGGGTTTGCATGTCAGGGTTTTCTTTGCATGTCTGCATATTTCTTATGGGTTTTTCAAGAGCTTCGCAGTGATGTGACATGCAAACAGAGATGATCACTCATTCAGAAACTTACTATTTTTAGCAGATACATCCCGGCAGCCGCCTCCCAGCGCTTCAGAATCACAAACTGATCACAATGCAACTGAAACAAGAACAAACGGAGATCATTTGATATGCATACAGGACGAATTAGGGTTTCCAGCTTCGGGACCCAAAAAGAGGGATAAAAAGTCAAAATTTCTGAAAACCGGTGTATACCACCGCGATCAGCGTCTTTCAAGCTATCCACCGGTAAAATTTGAAGGCAAACGGAGCACTTACTATTTATAGTAAGTCATTTTAGAAACAGGCTAAAAATAGCAAGTCAGTAGCAGGCGTCGATGTCAGCAGGCAGGTCACGTGGTGAGGAGCACGTCATTCAAATTTCAAAACAAACGGAGTTGTGGAGGTCTCAGAAATAAGCAGTTACTATAAATAGCAAATCACCTTCAGAAACATGCTATTTTTAGCAGGCCAACTCAGAATAGTAGTGTCAACAGGCTAACAGGGCCATGAAGATCCAGTGTTCGAAATTTCAAATTGGTCCGAGCTTCAGAGATATGAAAATTAGGGGACTTACTATAAATAGCAGGATATGGATAAGCAGGCAAAAGCATGGAAGTTGAAGAAAATTCTAAAGTTTGAAGTTTATCCTTCATCACCCTCAAAATGCGCCCACTTCAGCTGGAGAGCAAGCCAGGCATAAAAAAATTCTAAGAGTCTTATCCTCCACCACAGGTGAAATGCACCCTCAAGCCAAGCATAAAAAAAAAAAATTCAAAGTATCAAGTTTATCCTTCTCCATATGCTAAATGTGCCCAACTTGGCCTAGAAGAAGACAAAATCTTAAATCCTCTTGGACAAGTGAAATGCGCCCAAATTTAGGAAGAGGTCAAAGAGGTCAAAGATGGCATTGAAAGTTTTATCCTCCACCCTCTTTGAAATGCGCCCATCCTTCTTCAAGGGTGAAATGCGCCCAAATCAAGGCATGCGGAGACAAAAGAGTTAAGGCGTTGAAAATGCAAGGTGGTGAAATAAAATTACTAGGGTGTGAAGTTTATCCTCCATGACACATGAGATGCACCAAGGTGAAGGTAGTTTAAAGAATGAAGAGCTTAAGGCGTTGGAATAAAGTTCATCCTTCTGCCTGTGTGATATGCGCCCAAGTTGAAGGTGAAGAAGTAAAATGCGCTAGGCGTTGGAATTAAAAAGGAAATTCATTCTCCATGACATATGCACTCCAGGCATTCAAGAAAAAAAAATTCTCCAAGTGAGTTGAAACAATATTTTCTCACCACAGGAAGAATGAATTGAAGGTAAAATAAAAAATTTTCCAAGGCAAAAAAATTCAAAAATGTGCTAAGTGATTTAAATTTTTCTAAGGCACAAAATTTTCCTCCTTAGGAAAATTACGCCTAAGTTGGATAAAGTGATAAAATTTCCTGACATGAACAAAATTACCGAAGATGAAGTCAGATGATGCCAGCTGCACAGGGTCAACGAGAAATTTCAAGTCAGAGCAAAGAAATACTCACAGGAATGAAGAACTGGAATAAATTTGTTGAAAGAATATTTTTCTAAGGTTCAAAATTTAAAAAATTAAATGAACCTGTTCATTGTATACCCATGAATTCGATGCGTTCTGAGGAAAATTTTCTTCTTGGTATTGAAGATCTTCGACAAGGAGGTGATTTTAAAGTCTTCCATAGTTCGTCGAGGCCTTCGGGATGGAGATTTTTGATGGGCACAGGATTGATGAGTTTTTCCTAAGGGAAAATTTGAAAATTTTCTAAGGCAAAGTGAAAAAAATGTGTTTTCAAGGTAAAATGCTCCAAACAATGAATTTGAGAGGAACTGCCTAGGTGAATTTGCTCAAATTCTTCGTGATGATCATCTTCTTGAGCCAAAGTTGAATAAAATCAAAGTCGTCAACGACCCAGCTGGTGAAATGAATTGTGACACGCCCTTGAGGAAGATGAAATTTGTCTAAGGCATGAAGAATGTGAAGCTAAAGTGAAACTCAAATATTAGGATGAAGGCGTCAAGATGGCAGGCAAATGTTGAAAAGTTATGAAGGAGGAGTTTCCTAGAGGAAAAATGTTTCGGAGATCGCTCAAACCTCAAAGATCGGAGCATGAAAATCAGGTAAATAAAGTGAGTTTATATTATGAAGTGTTTGGATGCTCTTCTCCTTGCTTGTTTTGCAGGTGGAACGTCGAGACTAAACGGTGGTGACTTAAGGAGATGAAGCGAATACTTGGAGAAAATGACTAAGTGTTGAGACTTAGTATATACCCAACTCAAGTGACAAAGAGGAAATGTTTTCAAAGCTCAGGATCGAGAGAAGAAGATCGTCCTCAAGTACTTCTAAGTAGAAGAACAACATCAAGAAGAAAATCTTCATCAAGCAAAAGAATGAGGTTGTGGTCTTGGAATTTCAAAATGAAAACGTGCATGTCATGCCAAAAGTTGAAGCTGTTTGATCAAGTCCAAGAGGATCAAGAAACAGTGCGAACGCATTTCAAAGCTGGAATCTTCTAGAAGGATGGTGGCCATTAATTGCTCATTTATTGCCCCACTCCTCCTTGTGGCGGTTTTTAGTGTGAATCTTGTTTAGGGCTAAGGTGGCACGATCTGGGCCATCCAGTCGATTGTAATCTGAGCCATCCGTTGGACTTGGCCATCTATAAAAGGGGGAGTCCCCCTCATTTGTAATTCATTAGATTAGATAGACATTTGATCGTAGTAGAAGTAGAGTTTAGAGATCAGACAAGAGAGAAGAGCAGAGACACTTTAGTTGTAATATCTTAGCATAGCGTAGATTGAAGGAGAAGGAAAGTTTTCCTTTGAAAACTTTGTAAGAGATTGTTGCGAAAAACTATTGTAATAAAAGATCTTTCATTGAATGGTGAATTCATCTTTGTTATAAGTAGCTAGCAAGGTTTCTTCATCCCTTCGACTTCAAGTAGCGTAAAGTAGAGTAGTTTTCATTTTCATGCAAGTAGATGTTAGTTGTTAGTTGTGGACCTGTGGAGTTAATCGAGGCAACTTCATTTTTATCCATACCATTAGCAGCTTGTTGACGGCAAGTTTGCCTTGTGTGGTCTACTGGAAAACTTTACAAACTTAACTTCGGTTGTGGTTCACGTCTTGGCATGCATCGTCTTGATGGTGTCTTTATGCTGAACTGTGACTTGAAAACCTCTTGCCACTCCCTTGAAGATTGCACTGACTTTGTGTAAGTTGTCCAACATGAGGCAGAGCAAAGTCTGGTCGAAGTTTGTCGAGATTGATCCCATGTCCCACACCTTAGAGGAGATTAAAACCTTCTTACCCCTACACTCATTTAAATTCAGTTCATTCCTAGTTAGAATTAGGAAACTTGTGCTCACTTACCAAATCATTCGAACCACGCGAAAGCCCTTAATCTACTGTCTGTTGTCAGTTGTCGAACAATTGTGTAAGTCCCCTTGAAATACCAGCAAAACACATCGAGCCAACTGGGGGTATTCTATTGCATGAAGGAACCTTGGAGTTAAATGTATGATCTATCTCGCAATCTTAGCATACAGGAAACTTTGTTCAAGAGAGGATAGAGTATCCATTGGGAGAACTTTATTCTATGTTGGTGCGGTCACGAAAATCCACGTCAACACAACCTAGGGCTTTACCTCAACCCCGTAGGTCTGGCAAGAGATTGAGCACACCTGAAGCCACTCGTGGTGCTTCAACCTCTAGTGCTAGCTCTAGTGTGAACCCTCCTACAGCAAAAGAAACCATAGAATTTAGTTCTTTTGGAACAAAGCATTTAGAAAAAGAAAGTTCTTCATCAGATTTTGATGACAACATTCCACTTGAAACCCTAATGAAAACGAGGGCACAACAGAGAGAAGTAAAAACGGGGAAAGGAAAGGCTAAAACACAGCCTATAGAAAGAAAGGCACCAAGTTCTAAGAAGAGGAAGGCTGACACTATTCATCCTACAACTAAAAATAATGTGAGAGACCTCCCAGGAAATCAAGACCAGTTGGGCCAGTGATTGGTACGCCTCCACAGGAAAGCCCTAAACATGGCAAGACATCACATGAGGACCCTAAAGCTCCAATGGGGCAAGAGAATGTCGAAGAAAAAGACATATTTGGGAGAGCAGCAAATATAACACTGGCCGATCTTGCTAACATTGCAAAACAGTTTGAGGAAAATCAAGATTTCCTGCAACATGAGCAAGAAGTCCTGCAGCAACATCCGAAACCAGAGCAGGAGTTCCTGCAACCATAGCAAAAACAAGAATGAGAGCCCCTGCAGCAAGAAGTGGGAGAAGAAACAATACCCCCACAGCCAGAAACAACTGAACAACCTGAGTCCATGCAGATAGTACTATATGAGGAGCCACCATCGACAAAAAGGCCGATAGGAATTTATAATTCTCCTGATTTTATAATACATACGGCAATTTTAAGTTTATAGAAAGAAATACAAAGGAGGGAGGAAGAATAGAAAAAGGAAAAACAAAAATTGAAGAAGGAAATTTAAAAGAGAGATGAGGAGATTCAAAATAAGGATGAAGAAATTGCCACCCTGAAGTAGAGGGTGGATGATATGGCAACCTTGATACCACAAATTTTGGAATGTAGGACCCCTCCAAGGGTCTATGCTCTGCACCTAAAAGAGAAATATCTCTCTTTTAAGCTATCAAGGATTGCCTCAGGTTTGAATCCTTCTATTGACACCCCTATTGAATTTTTCAATGCTTATAGGATTGCCTCACCTGAAATGAAGAATTTGTTGTGTGAGTTTTATTTGCATAATTATGTTGTAACTCAAGACCATGATTGGAATCTATTGTTGTATGTTGGGGATGTCCAATTGAGGAAATTTATGTCTTGGGTGCAAAATAAGATTAGTTGGGGACAACATAAGGCTTATAAGCGATTGGAGTCTAACATCCCTCTGCCCATTAGGGCTAAATCAAGCGACCCAAGGGATATTTACAAAGAATGGCACAAAATGCTTCTCAAACCTAGTTATAGCAACAGGATTATGCCTTGGATTGAGGCAGTTTACAATGAGTATGAGGTAAAGGCAGCAGCAAAGGAGGAAACTATAAGAAGATGTCTATCACAAAGATGGAATAGCCTAATTGATAAGCTGAAATAGGCTGAAGAGCTTTCTTTTTTTGAGAAGATGTCTATCACAAAGGTGGAATGTCGTCATCAAAATCTGATGAAGAGCTTTCCTTTTCTGAGTGCTCTGTTCTAGAAGAACTAATTTCTATAGTTTCTTCTGCTGCAGGAGGGTTCACACTAGAGCCAGCACCAGAGGTTAAAGCACCACGAGTGGCCTCAACCGTGCTACATCTCCTGCCAGACCTACGGGGTTGAGGTAAATCCCTAGGTTGCAAATGCTCAAGTCTAATTTGATCAACATTTATAAATTCTTCCTAGGTCATTGCAGATACATCATGTAGAGACTTTTCAACTAGCAATTTAATCAGACAATGGTGGAAAACAGAATTATCCCTACCTTTTTGGGACTTGGTCACCATGATTGAGAGAAGATTGTATAGAATGGTACGCATATTCATCCTCCTTCTATGCCTCATATGATTCAAAAGCTTGAAGTGCACGCAATGCAAATTCGACTAGCGACCCTCACAGGTGATGTATTTGATAACATAAATAGTTATCTACTTCCATAGCTCGGGCAAAGACATTCTCTTTGCACCCTATTTATCTATGCTCAATGGGAGGTCATTCGGCTCTGTAAATTCGGCCCTATCTGATTTGCGTCTCTGGAGGTAGGGTAATTTTCACCATTAGCAGGTAACCCTATCACCTCTCTAATTCTTTCCTTAGTTTCCACAACTTCCAACCCCTTTATTGTCGCTCTTCCTTCAGAAAATATCTGGGCAAATTAAAGGGCAATGCTTTCATCAAAGCCATCCAGCTTCAGGAAGTAATCTAACCATCCACAGTTTCTAAATTCAGCCAAGCATTTTGCATCCTTCAATAAAACATCATGCACCGTGGGTTCATTTCGAATTAACCCACCTCCCATTGTCTGCAATCAAACAAATGCTCTGCGATTTCTTTCTTGCAATTCCCATCTGAAAATCAAGTTCACCTTCCTGCAATACCTGCTAAATGTCCAGTACCAATATCAACTAAGTTTGCTTTCTTTTGTTTTACCTTTTTGCTTCCAACTCAAGATTACGACAGAGTCAATAATGGCAAGAAAAAGGAGTGATAAAGGAGAATTATGATGAGAAGAAATGGCGCCTACAGTTAATGTCACTTCACACATGCAAACCGTCCTCTCACTCATTTCAAATCGGCTCATTTTAAATTTTCTGACATAGCCTCACATAAATTGACACATGGGCAATATATTTGCATCTTTTTCTTTTCCCCCCAACCTAAATTTGGACATGTGTCTGCACATGCGAGATGGGAGTGGAGATTTGACAGGGAGTAATGAAATGTTATGTGAACATCTATACTAATGTACAGTGATTAAATGACTGCACTTAAAAGATGATTAAAAGATAGCAATTAATGTGCAAATACCTGAATGTGTAGAGGATTCGTTGCAAAGATTGTGGAGAAAGTATCGTTTGCCTTTTTAGGGAATAAATTGAGCAATTAAATAAAATGAAGTCGAATGAGGTGAGGTGGAATGAAGTGATGAAAAAGAGAGAAAGGTCATGATGGATGGGTGAATGTGCGGATGCGTGAAGAAATGAACTTCCACAAGAGCGGAAGCCTTTCTTCTGACAAGTATGTACCTTAATTAGCCAGAAGGAGGGACACTAGGTCCACTTCCTTCGGCTGCAAGAAGCTCGGGTGTTGAATGTTAGGTGCATTGCTACAGGAAGTCTTCTTTGGAAGTTGGCATATGATATAATTTAAGGTGACGACCATGGACAAGTAATTTGAATCTAATAGGGTCAACGGTGGTAAGTTGAACAGCTTCATTAGGAAAGACCTCAGCGACTTCATATGGTCTTGGCCACCGTGTCTGCAATTTTTCTACATTGTCTTGATATTTCGAGTCATAGAGCAAGGCCCAATCTCCTGGTTGGAATTTCTTGTCCTTGATAAATTTGTCATGCCACTTGATTCCTTGATTCTACACTACCTTTGTATGATGCAAGGCTGCTCTTCTTATCTCATCCAAAGCATTTAGCTACATGATTATTTCTCTTTGTGCCTCAGAAATATCCATCCCCAAATCTACTAAACTCTGAAGAGTCTTATATTCAAATTCAATGGGCCTCATGGCTATCTTTCCATACAACAACTCAAACGGAATGAAGCCTTAAGTTGTTTTAAAAACTATCCTATAGACCCAAAGAGCTTTTGGTAATTTGTTTGCCCAATCCTTTCTATGAATAGATACTGTTTTGGACATAATGGCTTCAATTTCTCTATTGGTCACCTCAACTTGGCCATTAGCCCGGGGGTGATAAGGAGTAGACTTCCTGTGCCTTATGTTGTACTCATTAACTAGTGTTGCAACAAGATTTCATGTGAATTGAACCCCTTGATCAGTCACTATTTCTCTTGGGACTATATATCTTCTGAAAATTTTCTCATAAAGAAATTTTGCAACCTTGTTATCTCTTCAATATTTCATGGTTTTTACTTCTACCCACTTTGTCACATAATCAATGCATACCAATATATAAGACTTACCATTTGATGGAGGGTCAATGGGTCCCACAAAATTCCAATCCCCACTTGTCAAAGGGAGTGATTACTACCCAAGGGCAAAGTGGCATGTCATCAAATCTGGTTGGTCTGCCCATTTTTTGATAGCTATCACATTTTATACCTTCCTACATCTTTGTAGAGTGCTGGCTAGTAATATCCTGTGTTCAAAACCTTCATTGTTGTCCTCTTGGCTGCAAACTGTCTTCCACACTGTTCATTGTGACATGCATGCAAAATGTCATGTCTCATCTTCTCTCACACATCTCCCCATGACATGGTTTGGTACAGTATAAAACAAAATCCAGCAATCCAAGAGAAAGGAAAAGATTTTTCAATGAGTCTCATTTTCTCTTTTGGAGAGAAGTGAGAAGGAACTCTACTTGTGACCAAATAATTGGCTATGTCAGCATACCAGGGTGTTTGTATACTGAGAAAGAATAGATGCTCATAAAGAAAAGAGCCATCTATGGATTGATTATCTTCTGATGTAGTCATCCTTGAAAGAAAATCTACAACAATATTGGCCTTCCCTAGCTTATCCACAATGGTTATATCAAACCACTGCATCAACAATAACTATCTTGCCAACCTACCTATGATCAAAGGTTTTTTCATGAGATATCTAATGGTTGCATGATCAGTGTGCACAAAGATTTGGTAGCCTGTTATGTAATGTCTAAATTTATTCAGTGCATAGATTACTGCCAGCATTTCTTTCTCTGTCACTGTATAATTGAATTCAACTCCTTGTAAATTTTTGCTAACAAAGTAAATGGCATTTTCAACAGCTCCTTTTTGTCCTAAGACTGCTCCTATGGCATAATCTGATGCATCAGTATGGATGTGGAAAGGAAGTTCCCAATTAGGTCCTTTGAGTATAGAAGCATGAGTTAAAGCTGCCTTCAAGTCAGAAAAATGCCTTGTCACAGGCTTCAGTTCACTAAAATTCAACATCTTTAGTGAGAAGAGTATACAATGGTGTTGTTACCTTGCTGAAATCCTTGATGAAACGCCTAGAACATCCTACATGAACTAAGAAACTCCTAACATCCTTTTGTTTTGCAGGTGTGGGCAGATTTGTGATTACCTCAATCTTTGCAGGATCTACTTGAATTCCCTTGTGGGAGATGTAGTGGCCAAAAACTAAACCTTCCTACATCGTCATGAAGCACTTTTCACTATTTAAGGACAAGTTTTGGTCTTCACATTTCTGTAGGACTCTACTAAGATTTTCCAACACTTGAATAAAATCAACACCATAAGTGGTAAAGTCATCCATATAAATTTCCATGCAATCATGAGAAATGTCTGAGAATATGCAAATGGCTAACCTTTGAAAAGTTGCAAGTGCATTGCATAAGCCAAATGGGAGTACCGAATAGGCATAGGTCCCCCATGGACAGGTAAATGTGGTCTTCTCCTAGTCCTTTGGTGCAATTTGGATCTGGTTGTAGCAGCTGAATCCATCTAAAAAAGAAAAGTATTGCTTTCCTGCAAGTGTGTCCAAAGCTTGATCAATGAAGGCTAAGGGAAAGTGGTCCTTCTTGGTGGCAGCATTAAGTTCTCGATAATCAACACAAACTCGTCATTTCCCTCCTTTCTTGGGCACAATCACTAATGGAGACACCCACTGACTATCTGAGATGGGGTAAATAAATCCTGCATCTACTAATTTCTACAATTCCCCTTTTACAATTTTTCTTAGTGCAAAGTTAATTCTTCTTTGTGGCTGCCTTACTAGGGTGCAATCATCTCTGAAGTAAATTCTGTATGTACAAAGTTTAGGGTCCTATCCCTTCATATCATGATAATCCCACGCAAATGCATGCTAATAGATCCTTAATAAATTTTCCAATAACAATTGTTGTTCCCCACTTAATTTACTATTAACATTTAGATATTTTCCCTATGACACTTGTACTTATGTAGTTAACTCTATCATGGCTGCTTCATTAACACATGGTACGTTTCGTTCATATGGCAGCAATGTATGGGACATACCTATTGTTGATGGAAGTCTATCTACAGGAACAGTGGCTGCAGGAATTGCAGGCAGAAGTGTCTTGACTGGAGTTGCAGAATGAGAAGATGATGCTTCCTCCACTTCACAATGGTTTTGAATGATGTTAACCAATACTTCATTATCATCTTGGAGTTGCATGAAAGAGCTTCTACCTAGCATCATAAGTTGCGCCACATAATTAACTTCCTCAGCCTCTTCACCAAGATGTGGCCATACAGGTTTATCACCATGAGATGGCTGAGGAGGTGGATAAAGAACAAACTTTTTCATGCTCCTCCCATATGAAATGGTCATGCCACCTGACCGACATCCAATGTATGCATCTGCAATTGCTAACCAAGGTCTTCCAAGAATAATGGGATACCCGCCTAGTGTAGCTTTAAGAGAAAGAATCATAAAGTTTGTTGGGTACTCCCAGGAGTCTAAAACTACCACAAGATCCTCCACTACAGCATCAAGCTTAACAGTAGAGCTATCAGCAAGCTACAAGATAGTAGGAGTAGATCTCATGCTTGCAACGTTTAGTTGTTGCAAGATGTCTTTGGTCATTACATTTATTGCTACCCCTAAATCAATCAAAGCATTTTTTACTTGGACCTCATTTATATAACTACTACCACAAGACTACCTGGGTCATTCTACTTGAGGATAGTTACTTTTCCCAGCATGATATCAGCTCGTTGTCCCACCACATGAATTGTAGTTGGGCCCTTGTTTTTCCTACCTGGCTTCTTGAGGCATGCTTCCTTGATTGTCTTGTCGTAGATTGGAACATCCTTTATGGCCTGAAATAGAGGTATCTGGACACATATATGCTTCAGCTAATCCAAGATATCAAAAGTTGTATCCTCTTTTTCTTCCTTCTTTTTGGCAACTTCCAATCTCTGAGGAAATGGTGGCTCTTGTTCAGTCTTCTTGACGTGGACTGGTTCAGAATTTTTAGATACACTTGGTTAAATGGGATCATTCAAAGGTTCTTCTTCCTCTTCCACAGGAAGATCAGTGATAATGGGCTTGGAAGGGACTGGTAGAGTAGTTCTTGAACGCAAGTGAATGTAATTTACACTCATAGAATATGCAGGGAATTGGGTTGAATCAACAAAGTATGCAAGTTGTTGTTGGGGTTTATTAGTTGGATTGGATGTTGGCTAAGCTGGAAGCTGAGTACGTTTAGGTGCATTTGAACTTGGATTAGTAGGTGGAGGCATTATAACAGGTTGTTGGGGCTAAGAAAGTGGTTGCATGTAACTGGTTGTCTGGGTAGGCCATTGCTATCCTCCTTTCCATTTATTTGTTTGTTGCCAATTTCCTGGAGGTGGTGCTAATGCAGTTGAAATTGTTGTCAATTCCCCTGAGTTTGCTGCCACTGGGGTGGAGCACTTTGATGATTTGGCCAAACATTTGGAGGGTTACTCCAAGGTTGTGGTGGATATCCCCTATAGTTAGATAGATATGGAGGCTACCATTGGTTACCAGATGAATAGGAATTAAAATATGGCCCAGTATAAAATAGTGGATCCGGTAGCATACCTTGTCTTGGAGCCCAAGGCTTCCTTTTGTGCAACATAGTAGACTTGGTCTTCTCTAATCTGGATTGGTTTGAACTCGAGTGAAATCTGCTTGCTTTCAAGATTAGCTACCATCTTGCATTTGCAATCCCTCTTCTTCTGTCTGTAGTGGAGGAAATACTCTGTCAACATTGCCTCTACCATATCTTGCTTCTTCTTGGCCTGAAGTGTATCTAGTTGAGTAGTTAGATTATTTATAATGTCTTTCTTGAAGTCTGCCAACAAATGAGTAATCTCCATTCTTGAAACTCCATCGGTAGTTAACTTACCCATGGAAGATTGGTAGGCTCTCGCCTTCTTTGAATTTTCCTTATAATAGTTCTGACATTATTTTCTTGATATCCTCCCAAGGAACTTGGGAGATATCTCCTTCTCCCATGAGGTCCAAGGCATTAGTGCGGCTATCATTGATTCCTCCCAGAAAAAAGCAACTTTTGTGAGTCTTCATTAAGTTTATGGTGTGGACATTTTTGTAGGCAGAACAGAAACCTTGCAATGCAATCTTTCAGGCTCTCATCTTTTTTTTGCTACATTTTGAAAATATCACCTCCTCTCATGTCATTGCCCTTGCAATATTCCTTGTATTTTTCAAAGAATTTTGTTTTCATGTCTTCCCAAGTTTCCACAGTATCTCTGCCTAGGCTCATGAACCATCTTAATGCAGCCTCTTTCAGAGTGGTAGGAAATAGCTTAAGCCTATGGGCATTAGTAGTATAATCATAACTCCTGCAGAGTATGTCAAACTCAAAGAAAAAGGTATCAAGATCTTCTATGACAAGTCCATAAACCTTGGGGAGTGTTGAGGTAGGAATGTTCTTGATGTTGTTAGCTTCATTCTGAAGGGCAATGGGGAAAGGAAAAGCTGGTTGGTTAGGTGTGTTCCTATTTGCATTACCCATGCCTACTTAATGTAGTTCCAAAGCAAGGGGGTTCTCAAGCTGATTTTGGTCTTCCGAGGAGACTTCAGAGCTAGTCAAATCAAGAAATGCATCAACAAACGGGAGTGGATCTTCTTCTTTTTCTTCTCTTGGTAGGTTCTAATATTCAACTAGCCGGAATGGATTAAGATTGTTAGTAAGGAATCTCCCATAAGCATCCCTTCTCCTTCCTCTATGCATGCAATATCACTCACTATCAGCCAGCTCACACAAAGAATTGGTAAAGAATAAGGGGGATCATTACTTTCTAAATGAGGATATACTAAGAACAACTTCCAGAAACATTACAGCAAGAAAAACTACCAATGACTCCAAAAGACTCCATAGTTTGACACCATCCCCAACAACGGCGCCAAAAATGTTGGCCTCCTACAATGATTTAATAACTAAGCCCTTACAGCAATGATTCAGAGATTAGACATCTAACCTAAATAGCTATTTCAATCATCATGAAGGTGCATTTAACTTGTCAACCCAGGGACATGATGTGACCCTTTTCACACATCACCCCATTGCAAATGGGGACCCCTAATTTTTGCTTCGTTTGGGTCTTTTGGCCTAATTTTGGTTGATTTTCCTGTCGTCTCTCTATTGTTCTATCTGTCTTTCCGGGGATGTGCCCGTCTGAATTGAAATTTTGGCTAAGTCTAAGAAACTAAGGTTTCCTTTCTTCATGCAAAGTTGAGATTGATTCGAGTAAGCAAATTGAAGTCTGAGCTTGACAATGCGTCCAGAACACTTCAGGCAATCTGCCTACAAATTTTGAGCAAAATCTGACCACTTCCTATTTTTGGTAGTCTGGGCTTCGGAAGCTATTTTTAGGTTTTGCATGTATTTCTAGGTTTTTCAAAACCTTCGCGATGATATAACATGCAAACCGAGATGCTGACTTTCAACATTCAGGCTTCAGGGGCTATTTTTAGGGTTTGCATGCAAAGTTCCTCAGTGCATGTCTAGATATTCTTTGTGGGTTTTTCAAGAGCTTCACAATGATGTAAAATGCAAGCTGGGTCTTGGACCTTTTAGCAGTGCTGCCTTCAGAGGCTGTTTTTAGGGTTTGCATGCAAGATTTTTTGATGCATGTTAGATTATTCTTTATGGGCTTTTCAAGAGCTACGCAGCGATGTAACATGTGAGCATAAATGATCATTTTTTAGGAACTTACTATTTTTAGCCAGTGCCTACAAGTAGTCCAGTTTACTTGGTTTTTCTGGGTTTTCTTAGATCTCTCGAGTTGTGTGACATGCAAATTCATCCGGCAACTGATTAATCACTTTTTTAGACACTTAATATTTTTAGCAGGATCACTCTTGCAGCTACCCAGCACTTTAGCATCACGAACAGAGTGATATACAACAGAAACAAGGTTAAACAAAGGTCATTTGAGCGACATGCAAGATAGATTTAGGGTTTCCAGCTTCGGGACTCAAGATGAGGGGTAAAACACCAAAATCTCTAAAAATGAATGTATCCCATTGCGATTAGTATCTTTCAAGGAGTCCACTAATAAAATTTGAAGGTAATCTGAGCACTTACTATTTATAGTAAGTCACTTCTGAAACAGGCTATAAATAGCAGTTTGGTGCAAGGCACCACTGTGAACAGGTCAGTTAACCCACGAGGGCCCCATGGAGCAAATTTCACATCAAATAGAATCGCAAAGATTCTGGAATCAAGCAGTTGCTATAAATAATAAGTCACCTCCAAAAATGGTATATAAATGGCAGGCCAGCACAAATGACAAGTGTGAACACGACAATTACCCCACAAGGGTCAGGGTTAGTCAAAATCAGGTCTTCAAAATACTGAGAATCCATGGAGATCACAAGAACACCAAAACTTTCTAAAAATAGAAAGCTAGGCAGGAGGCATCAAAATTTTGCCTGAGTCTGAAAATGGAAGCACCGGGGGCAAAATGCGCCCAACTTGAAGAAGGCTGTTGGAGAGAAAAGTTGCTAAGGCATGAAATTTCTATAGGCCTACCTAAATGCACCCATGAGCACTGGTGAGTTGGAAAAACATCCAAGGCAAAGATAAAATGGAAGCACCAGGGGCAAAATGCGCCCAACTTGATTAGCTAGTAAGGAAGTTTCTAAGGCATGAGGTTAAATGGAAACTGCCTACTCCAAATGTGCCCATCTTGAGAGGGGACTCAAAAAAATTTCTAAGATAAATGGAAGTATGACCCCTCGAGTGTGCCTAGCAAGGAGTAGATTGGGGGTTGAAAAATTTTCCAAGTGTCAAAATGCAAGACCACCTCCTAAATGCACCCAACCTGGAGTTGGATGGAGAAAAATTGTTTAAGGCATGGAAAAATCCTGCAGACCCGCTCAAATGCGCCCTGTCTTGAGGTGGGTGGAGAAAAGTTTTCAAGGTGTGAGAAATTCCCCCCTCTGCCACCTAAATGCGCCCATCAAGGTGATGACTTGAGAATTTGTGTCTAAGTGATGAAAGTGGAAGCATGACCCTCAATATGCACCCACACTTCATGGAGGATGTTTAAAAAATTTCTAAGCGTTGAAAGTTCCTTCTCCAGCCCTCAAATGCGCCCTTGAAGAGAAGGTGAAAGTGAAACTATTCTAAGTGTGGAAAATGGAAGCATGACCCCTCAAATGCGCCAGAGTTGAGGAAGGTAAGCTAAAAGTCTCTAAGTCTTTGACAACCTACTGGAGGATCCCCTAAATGCGCCCAGATGATGAAGGTGACTTGGAATTTGTCTAAGTGTTGGAAATGGAATGGCAAAGTGGTAAATGCGCCCAAGTTGTGATGAGGACTTGAAAAATTTTCTAAGTCAGAGGAAATGGTAGGAACACCCTCTATATGCACCTAGCTTGTGAGATGGAATAGAAAAAAAATTCTAAGTGTTGGTGACTGGCAAGCCACCCCCTCCAAATGCGCCCAACACAAGAAGCAGAAGATCTAAAGATAGAAGATTTTTCTAAGTCATAAAATGGAAGTAAATACCTCCTAATGCGCCCATCAAGGTGATGAAGTAAAATATTTCTAAGTGTTTTGAAATTGGGAGAAGGACCTAGAAAATGCGCCCAAGGTATGAGTGGACTTGGAAAATTGTTTAAGGTAATGAAAGTGGAAGCAAACCGTCCCAAATGCGCCCAAGTTGAGGGTAGAGGCATGAAAAATGTTAAGTCTGGGAAAAATGACATGACCACCTAGTAAATGCGCCCATCAATGTAGCAAGTTGGAGAAATATTTCCTAAGGCGTAAGTTCTAAATGGCATCACTACTCCCCAAATGAGCCCAAGATAAAGTAGGTTGAGGTGAGAAGAGAATTTTATAAGGTAGGATAAATTAAATGAGCCCCTTCAAGGCACGCTCCTGAGAAAGATATTGGAGTTGAAATAAATATTGAGAATAAATATTTTCAAGGGTCAAAAATAAAATGTACCCCTTCATGTGTACCCTTGGATAATAAAGTTGTAAAAAAAAAAAAAATCTGAGAGAAGATTTTTTGGGTGTCTTGGATATTTTCTAAGGGGATTAAATTGTTAAAATATTGCGCCTTGGTTTATGATTTTTGGACGCTAGGCTCTAGATTGCTAAAATGTTCTGGAGGAGATAAAAATATTCTAAGACAAGAAGATGAACACATCAAGGTGATATACGCCCTAGCACACGAATGATAATGCTCACATGATGAAAAGTTGTGAAGAAAGAAAAATTTGCTACTGAAAAATGGACACTATCATATCCAGAGATCAATCGGACCTTGGAAATCAGAACACGGAGATTAGGAAAGTAAAGAGAATTTTTATTATAGAGTGTTTTGATGTTCTTCTCTTTATTTGTTTTGCAAGCTGAACGCTGGACCAAAACATGATGACTTGAAGTGATGGAGCAAATACTCTGGGACAATATTACAACTTTGGAAAGAGATGTTGAAAGAAATGCCTAAGTGTTGGATTTTTTCCTCAAAATCCAATGTAAACCCAACTCAGGGGGGCAGATGGCAAGGAAGAAATGTGTTGGAAATATTGTCATTGATGTCAAGTAATCATGAATAGCATGACTGAAGATAACATATTTGAGAGGAAAGAATATCTGTTTGTGTGAAGCAAACTCTATGAAGAGAATGATCAGATATACAAGTCTAGAGAAAAATCAAATGAATGTCATGATGATAGGCAAAGAGCAGGTTGAACAAAGAATCATGAACAGCATGACTAAAGTAACATTTTTGAAAGTATGTAAACAAGACCATGATGATTCGACTGGGTTCAAATGAAGAAGACTATGCTAAGGAGCAAATTTCAATTATATAGAAGGCAGCAATTATAAGTGTAACTGCAGCTGTATAAGACAAAAAAAAAAGAATTAAATAAAATAAAAATAGAATAAGACAAAAGTAAAAAGCAAACAGAACAAGACAAATCAGAAAAACACAAAGTCACAAAAAAGGACAAATTAGGGTGACGTGGCACTAGTTTGGAGGCTAGCTGAATGAAAGTCGCAAAAAGACAAATTAGAGGTGACGTGGCACTAATTTGGAGGCTAGCTAAATAATTCTCAGCTTTCAGCATCTATCCAAAAAGCAACGATGGTAAAAGAATATTGATATATTAAAAGCACATGGGAATAAGACAAAAGTCATATAAGACAAAATAAAAAGCAACGAATGTATTAAGAATGCAACGGTTACTAAAGTGTGGTTAGTAATTATTAATATTTAATCGCTCCATGAAGAGATGCGACGGAGTGTCTTGAATAAGAGACATGATTGGTATTATGAACAGATATATGTCTCTTGGGAAAGGATATGATTTTGAAGATACAAATAGAAGTTAGAAAGTAGTGTGGACGACGGTGAAAAGGATGATACGGATAAGTGAGAAAATAAAGTTATATCATAAAAACACGATTTTTGTGCTATGCGTGGAAAACAATGAACATCGTTTGAAGGCTGTAGTGTGTATAGCTGTGTGTGAATGAAGATTTTCAGAATATAGAGAGGTTGAAGAGTGTGCTGTGTGGATAAATGTTACATCGTTAGAACACAATTAAGTATAGGGTGTATGGAATAACTGTTTTATCAAAAGAAACACAAAGTGCTATATGAGAGAAATGTATGATATCTGAAGAATGGAAAGTGCTGAGCATCGAGTGGAATAAATGCTAGATCTTTAAAATACAATTAGAGGTGCGCTGAAAGTGTGTGTGTAGCAAAGACCATCAAGTATATTCAATAAGGAGAGGAGTTTGATGAAAAGGATATAAGGTACATTATAGCAAAGATATACTATAAGTTTAAGATCATACGTTTGGCAGATCTATGATTAAACTATAACAGATTTCTGAAGAAGTCTACTACAGTTTGAAGAAGGAAAGTTATAGCAAAGAGTGAATCATTTGAAGATCAAATACGAAGGATTCAGTAGAAATTTATAAACTGTTTTGAATCAGATCTTTGGTAGTCTAGAGACAGTGTTAGATCAGTTGTGTGAAGAATACATGCAGATTTTATGAAGCAGACTTAAGTGGAATAAAAGCAGATTTTGTATATAGCAATAAATATTGAAGACCAAAACATATACATCAGATTTGTAAGAAGGTTGTTTGAGCAGAATTGTCCATCATCTGTTGAGGAAGCAACAATTGAAGGTGGAACGTTATCATTCAAATTATAATCTTTGCTAGGTTGGTGTTTGGCAAGCAGGGGTTGGTGCTCCTTGTAGGTTGGTGCCTACTAAATCAGCTTTAGAGGTTGATGCTCCCTGTAGGTTGGTGCCTACTAAATCAGGATTAAGGGTTGGTGCTCTTTGTAGTTTGGTGCCTACTAAACTACTTATTTGGTGATTCAAGTAGGTTGGTGCCTACATTCATTGTAAAAGTTTATATAATTCATAAAGTACATTGTTTGTACCGTGGTTTTCTCCCGTAAGGGTTTCCACGTAAAATCTTGGTGTCAACTTTTTCATATTGGGATATTCTTGCATAGTTGATTTGTATTAGAGTTTGAAGTTGATAAGAGTTGAGAGGGAAAAAGTTAGTTGATATACTGATTCACCCCGCCCCCCTTCTCAGTATATCTTTGTGCTCTTCAAAATGGTCGAGTCTGAAATAGAAAAATCTTTCAAGATCCAAGTGAGAAATGAACAAAAGACATTGGAGAGTTAAAGAATGACAGCTAAGAGGAAAATCGTCATCAAGCAGAATAATGAGGTTGCAATCTTGGAATTTCAAAATGAGAACGCGCCTGCCATGCCAGAAGTTGAAGTTGTTTGACCGAGTCTACAGTCAAGGAGAACAATCGAAATGCATCTATGGACAAGAATCTTTTGGGAGGATGGTGGACATTAATTGCTCATTTATTACCCCACTCTTCTTGGTGGCGGTTTTTAGGGTTCGGGTTTATTTGGTTCAATCTGAGCCCTTCATCATAATTGAATCTGAGTCATCCACTGGATTTGGCCAACTATAAAAGGGGCATCCCCCCTCATTTGTACAGTAGTAGAGATTAGAATAGAGAGACAAGTAGGTGATAGCATAGCATAGAGCATAGTTTCATAGTATAGCGTAGATTGAAGAGGAAGGAAAACTTTCTCATTGAATGTTTTGTAAGAAGTTGTTGTGAACACTCTCATAATAAATAGAGTTTTCATTGATCATGATTTCATCTTTTGTTGTGAGCAGCTAGCAAGATTTCTTTGTCCTTCTGATTCAAGTAGAATCTTAAAGTAGAATAAATTTAATTTCATGCAAGTAGATGCTAGTAGTGGAATGTGGTGTTTGATTCGAACAAACTTTGTCTATCCATACCACTAGTGTGTTCGCTAATGGTGAATTCGCCTTGTTTGGTCAACTAGAACATTGCGGACTTAACTTCATTTGTAATTCATATGTTGGTATGCGTTGTTGTGACGGTGTGTTCGTGTTGAATTATGATCTAAGTACCTTTGATTACTCCTCTGAAGATTGCAACGGTTTTGTGGAAGCTGTCCGAAGCGAGGCAAAGCAAAGCTTGGTTGAAGTCTGCGAGAATTGATCGCATTGTCCCACACCTTAGAGTAGATTTGAGCCTTCTTATCCTTGCAACCATTTAAATTCAGTACTTTCTGGTTAGTTGTTGTACCCCAAAATTAAAATTTTTTTTACACTTAGACATTTTGAAGAAATGAGTAAAAGTATTGTTAAATCAGTCAAAAAGGTCAAAATTTGGGTGTGCACGTCTTGCATGAGGGGTCAAAACACAAAATTTTCAATTTCTGACGATCTGGGTTTGCTAAGAACAGCTTAACCTACAAAACCTAGATCTCAATTTTTCATCCCTAAAATTTAGGAAAACTGCTATTTTTAGAAATTTTCTCGAAATAGTAACGTTTTCTGGGTTTTTTTGGGTTTCTTTCGAAATGGATATTGGCAAAATTTTCTAAAAATAGAAAGTTGGTCCGACAAGGTCCAAACTGATTTTGATTGGCTCAAAATACGTCCATATCAGGCTGGTGCAGTGAGAATCTCAAAATAGTCAGTTTTGCCCTACTGGGTCTATTCTGCTTTTTCAGAAGCATATATGGAGCTCCAAGGTCATCAATGAAAGTCATTTGACTGCCAGGCGCCAGTTTCAGCACTTAAGCATCCAACAAAAGGCAAAATGATGAACATGCACGAAGAACGAGAAAGAAAATTGGAAATTCATGAAAATTTTCTAACACTGCTGAATTTGGGTGCCCCTGTTGAAGAAAGGCGCCCACCTTTTTGGGGCATCATATGATAAAATTAGGGTTTCAAGTCTCCAGTCAATGTTGTTCAATTCCCTGCCAACCTCACAACGAATTCAACGGTGCAGTCAACAGATCATTCAGTCATCCGGGATTCGACGTTGAACAGGGGTATTCAAACTAGTGTCAGAAGGAGAAAATTGAAAAATATCAAAATTTGACTAAGCGTTGAGAAGATGGGCGCCCCAGGTGAAGAAGGGCGCCCAAGTTTTCAAGGAGCTAAATGAATGAATTTGCAGATGAGTGACTAACGTGATCTCTTCACGGGTGATTCAGCTTTCCAACAAGACACTCTGCACGTCAATCAAAGGATGCAGTCGCTAGATCCGAAGCTCCGAACAGAAGGGCTGGCGAGAGTTGAATTTCAAAATTCAAAAGCAAACAGTAAAAATTGAAAAAAAATCTAAGTCTGGTAAAAGTGGGCACCCCCAGCCAAGATGGGCGCCCAAACTTTTGGGGGCCTTAAAATCATTATTTGATTAAGTTCATCCCAGAAGACCCCTCTTTATTCTTCCTCAGCTTCGCGATGATCATAACAGCCAGTCAATCCGACGCCCGAAGCTCCAGATTTGACGAGATCGTCTGTAGAAGGGATTTAATGAAGAAATTTGAAGATCAGAAAAATGGCTAACACTGTGAAAGTTCGGAGCCCCTGGAAAGAAAAGGCTCCCATGAATTCGGAGGTCAAGATGAAGTCATTCGCCAGAGATGCCTCCAGAACATCTTAGAATCAGTCAAGCTCCGCCGTGAAACCTTCAACTCGCCTGTCGGGTCAATCTGTCAACGGGAAATCAGAGGCGAAGTAGCATGTCAAAATGAAGGAAAGTTGAAAATATCAAAAATAAGCTAACACTGGAAGAAGTGGGCGCCCCTGTTGAAGAAGGGCGCCTCAATGTTCATGCCTTAGAATATTTTTCGAAGTTTTCAAAAGGTTTCAAAATTGCAAGAAGAGAATGGCGTCCAAGTTCAAAGAGACTGAGTTTTAGGGTTTTGGAAATAAAAGCAAAGAAAGCAAAACCTAATCCAAGCCCTAAAGTCTATTTAACATCATTCTTTCATGTATTTTTCATTATTTTTGCAGGTAGCATCCAGAGGAGAAAGTTGGAGCAGCAAGTTTGAAGAATTTTTGTGATTCAAGAATCCATCTTTGCTGGTTTTATATCAGAATTTTCAGACCAGCAAGCATAAACCCTTGCTTTTTCAAGCTTTTTGTTCCAGAAGATCAAATTTTTCAAGCAAAAGGCCAAGGCTTTCCTTTCTTCTGTCATTTGGGTCTTTTTGTCTCAATCTTCTGAAGAAATTTTCAAGAACTTCATCAAGTTGCAGCAAGTGCTTTTATTTTGCATGTCAGTGAAAACCTCAGTGCATTCAAATTTCAACCATCTGAGTCCTTTTCAATCAGTCTTCTGAAGAAAACCCATATCGCAACTTTTTTTTCAAGAAAATTTCAAAACCTAGGGTTGGCTGCTTTTTGATCAAACGTCAGGGTTTTGCAAATCTAATCAATTGGGTCCATTTCTAATTGTATTATGAACAAAACCCAGGTGCTAGCTTTTTCGGTGGAAAATTGAAGAAATTAGGGTTTGCTGCTTTTTCAAAAATTCAAGATTTTCAAAAACAGACGATTTGGGTTGTCTTGCAACGAAATTCTAAGCAAAACCCGTATCTCAGAAAAAATTCCAAAAATTTGTCCGTTTAAGGCCGAAAAACCAGCATTCTAAAAATAGAAAGTTGCTCAAAGCTTGTCTGAACATAGGCGAGTTTACAGTCATTCTTCAAGGTTTTCAATATGGAATACACTCCCCTCGAGTTTAAGACCAAATCAGCACTATGTCAAAACTTCATCATCTCAGCTGAAGAACGAGAGAATGTGTGATATGGAAAAAGGAAAGGTATCAGAAAAGAGTTGTGCAATACTCTTCTGTTGGAAATCAAGAGAGTGTCAGAAGCATAAAGTTGCAGAGCCGCCAAGTTATCAATTAGTGAGTCATCTTTTCGGGCAGCGATGTTAGAACTCATAAAGCAGTTGAAGAAGTGAAAGATTCTCTAAGTTTGATCACAGAAGGCGAAGAGATCTTGGAGAATCAAAATATTGCCTTAAGACAGTATCAATGCACCTGACCGGGACCTAGTTTCCTGCTTTTTAGCGGATATGATTGAGCTTTAAAGTAGCTTTCATCTAGAAGCTTTCTTCCCGCTTTCTTTCTATTCTTGGAACATTCTTATCCATTCTTTGAGAAGAGAAAGAAGATAAGATGTAATAGTTGGCGCTTTTTTCTAGGTTTTAAGTGTTATCTTCTTTCTAGATTTAGTAATAAAGCTTGCTTGCTGAGCAAGCCCTGTGAAAGAAAGGAGATTTTAGGGTTCCCTACTCCTCTGCTTGCCTATAAATAAGAGCCTTTGCTCATTAGTTTTTTTTAACCATGCTAGTGATAACAAAACGCTGAGCCTATTTTGCCTTCTATTTGTTATTCAAGTGTCGTTCAATTGTGTTGTGATAGCAAATTGTTGAGCCTCTTTAGCCAACAAGGAGTTAGTGTGATTGTTGTTTCTATTGTGTAAGAATAAGACTGCAAGCCTCTTTAGCTGCAATTTCTTATTCCAGGCATGTTAGAAGTGAGTTTTGTTCCAGAAGTTTGAGTAATAAAATCATGAGCCTCCTTTGCCTTGGTCCAAAATCTCAGATTTCCGTTATTTGTGTTATGCTTTTATGATCTCGATTTCAGCTTACATTGAAGTGTGTAGATGTTTGTTGGAAAAGAGTTTATTGAAGCACTTTGTCAGAGAATCATCCTTGTCCATTTCTAATTTCTCTTGCTCTGCGTATTACTTGAGAAGTTAGAAACGTCTTTAGCTCAAGTTAGTCCTAGTTGAAATTCTTAAATCAGAAAATCTCAACTGCGGCGTTTGTGTTTTATAAACCTTGTGCTCTAGCTGATCAAAAAGATAGGCAACTTAGTTCTTAGTTTACTTTCTTTCGCAACATCAGCAAGAGGGAGCTTCCCCTCCTAATTTGAAGAGCAGTTTATCTGTGCATAGCTGTCCGTTTCAAATACGCATTCCAGAGGTGCGAATTTAAACGCCAACATTAGTTTAAGAAACAAGAGCTTTATAGACAAAACCTTTCAAGCATTCAAATTCCTTTCTTCGTTGTTGAACAATTTTGTAAGTCCCATCGTGATACTAGCATAATCACAACAAACCAACTGAGGCTATCCATTGCATAGAAGGAACCTTGGAGTTGAAAGCATGAACTCTCTCGCAATCTTAGCATGCTCAATACTTTGATCAAGAGAGAATAGAGTAGTCATTGGTCACTTTATTTTGCTGTTTGTTGCGGTCACAAAACACACATCAACAGGATGTGAACTTGAAATGGGTCAGCACAATATGTGCACAAGGAACTCAAAGTAGCCATTTCATTCTACAACTAAGGAACTCACAATACTAAAAGTAAATTGCTTAGAAGGGAATACTGTAAATGTCAATCATCAATCAACAACTACATGAAACTAAAATGCATAACAGGAATGCAAATCTGAGCAACAAACAAGGCACTACTCTGTCTACTTTGGCTGCAAGAACCGTCATTGAATGAAATTTTAGTGACTGCAGGAACAATCGGTGCCAAATTTCTTACTAATTACTAAACGGCAAGTAATACTAAACTAAGAAGACGGATTACTCACCAAGTGGGCACTCTTGGATAAGTGTCCTCTAAAAGTAATGAGAACTCAGATGCTGGAACTCAGAACTTTATTTTATTCATTGTAAATCATGAGTACAAAAGAGTAATGTATCTGTATTACTGAAAACTTGAGAGTGCAAGTACAATATCAAATTGTGAAACCTCCTGAGGAAGGAGCATCAGATCTTTATTTATACTATCAGCCAAACAAGGCAGTTAACTCCACGACTGGGAGGAAGCCATTTAGGAAAAACAGAGAAAGTGGAGTGGTGGCAGTTACGCGTGCATGGAATCTGGTCAAACATGCAAGTCCAAACGCAGATTTAGCACAATAGTAAGGCCCACGTCTGCTCAATCATTAAAGTCCACTACAAGGCGGTTACACTAGGTTGCATGAAGAATCTTTTGCCGTCGACCTCCTTTGACTATGAGAGATTCCTTTGTTGGACGTTATGGTGCATGCCCAGCTGGCAGTGTCTTCCTCAACTTAGCATCCTCGAATTAAATCTACATGGCAATGTCAGTATGCAAAATAATTGCACATCTATAACCACCTTAAGGAATCATTCATTAACCACATGCAAAATCAATATAGATAATCCACATAATATGTCAATGTCATTAAAACTTGCACATAAAGGATTAAGCCCAATGTTTATGGTTTGAGGGAAACATTATGAAAATATCAACATTTAACATCAAAATCCATGACAACTGCCAGCTAATAAACTATAGATTCTACCCAAAATTGGACCAAAAACACCAAGGATTCAGGCTTGTGAAGACATGATGATTTCACACAAAAGTTGGACAGATTTGATAGGAAAGACCGGAGGTATTCTTTCAGGAGTTGACAAGATTGAAGCAGATGGGCACCATGGATGATTATGTTTTACAATTTCAGAGGCTTGTTGTGATGGTAACAAATGTTTTAGACAGAAGACTCACATTCTTTTTCATTGAAGGCTTATCTGAATCCATTCAAGGCTTGGTGAGAGCTTTTGAGTCAGCAACGTTAGAGGAGGCTATCTAAAGGGCTTTGAGTCTAGAAGACTCCACCAAGAAGAGCAAACCTATTGCCAAAAGTACACCCGCAGGGCAGCCAAGAAAGCCTTTCTCTAAGAATTTTACCCCAGGACCGAATGTATCAGAAATGTCAAGAAATGAACTTTGTCGGAAGGGTTTGTGCTACCATTGCAAAGAAAAATAGAATGGCCATCACAAATGTCGAGGGAGAGATCAAATTTACTACATTCAAGTGGTTTTCAATGATGAAGCAAAAACCGAAGAAGGGGGAAATGAGGTCACTAATGAGGGAGAACAAGAGGTTGTGATAGGAGGTGGTCCCACAAGAGGTACTCTTGCAACACTTTTAGGAGCACCACGATACCATTCTCTCTAGGTTTGAGGAGTCCTTTGAGGTCAAAGAGTGAAAATGCTGATAGATAGCGGAGCCACTCATAATTTCATTGACAAAAAGACAATTGCCAAATTGCACTTGAAAGCAGAAGACTTTCAAGGGTTTGATGTGGCAGCTGCTGGAGGGAATATCCTTTCTTGCACTAGACGAATTCAACAAATGGAGCTGATCTTGGGAGGACACAAGATGAGGGATGATTTCTATGTTGTTGATATCGGTGAAACGGATTGTAATGTCCCCTCCTCGCTCCTGAGCAATGCTAAGACTCAATTAGCCTATTCCAGAGTTCTCGTAGGCTAGTTGATATGGTTAGGGAACTCAGTTGACAGCATTGATGTCTAGTTTGGGTTTTTTTGGAGGGGTTACTATTTATAGCAGTGATCGATCACAATGTTGCCATTATCAGTTGGTCACCGTTTCCTCATTGGTCTTCAATTTTGCTCAATTCTAGGCTTTGGGCATACACTTACTATTTATACCAATGCTATTTTTAGTAAGTCATCTTCGAAGGAGTTGGTCCCAGGCTTGTGCATTTGTAGCAGCAAAATTATCCAGTTTTCAGTTGGAGAACCTAAAGTTACAGTTAAATATTTTTTTTATTTGACCACTCAAACATTTTATAAAGTTGAATTATAAAGTAATGTTATAATTTGATATTGCGGGGTAAAGTGGTCATAAGATGTGATAACCCACCTTGATCTGGGTTATTTGAATTTTGACAACAATATAGATAATAAAGAATTTTTTGCAAAATGTCAGTTCTAAACAGAAGCAAGAGATAAATAACCAGATTTAATTAATGATTCAGAGGTTACATATGATTCATACCCAGACCCTGCCAGGTAGGGATTGTCCAACTGTCGGAAGTGACCTCTATCTTATTCTAATCTGCTGATATAAACTAAAAAATGTTGAATGAAACTTCAAAGTAAATCTGTGAATGCTCATATGATGATCTTTGTGTGAAACCATCCAACAAAAGACCTTGGGTGATCTTCCACACCTATAGACTTTGTCCTAATCGAGGGTTTTCATCCTCAAATCAGCTTGGAACTCCACACTTGCAAACCCTTGTTGCTCAGCTTTATGTTTTTGTATAATAAACTTGAGTGCTTGTAACAAAGCATAGGCATCTTATTTATAGATTTTGAGAGCCTAAATCAAAAAGTCATGTTGACTTTAGATATTTTTCCTATGAGTTGTCATCCTTATCCTTTGTAGATAAGGTTCACCTTTTTGCTTTATGAGGTGTCAATCTTATCCTGAGTTGTCATTCTTATCCTTTGTGGATAACATATTGTGCAATCCTTATCCACAATAGTGTGCAATCCTTATCCTCTGTGGATAAGATATTTTGCAATCCTTATCCTTATCCCTTGACTTTGATTTTGATTTCCTTTGACTTTGACTTCCTTCCATTGGCTTTGGCTTTGACTTTCTTCCCTTAACTTTGACTTTGACTTTGACTTTTGCAGAAAATATTTTCTTTTTCTTTTTAGCAAGGAACCGCAAGAGTGTCATTACTAACCCTAATGTTACTAAAAATAGTAAGTAGCTAGGAACAAGTCCTAAATTGCCTCATAAGGCCAACCAACCAATTGAAACATTGAGCTGAATATGCAGAGACGAATACACAAGCCTGCTGAAAACTCTTGAATACCCTCCAAAGGGTTCCCTAAACGTCTCATTAGCCTACGAGAACCAAATAGTAGGCTAACCACTGCAAGATATAGATCTTGGAAAAAAAGGGGACATTACATAAGAGTCCCAAGGCACCTAGGGGAATGGTGATAAAAAAGGGGACATTGCATAAGAGGTTGTCCTCAAGGACCTCTCCAGGAATGGTCCTATGGTGGTTTCAGCAAAAAGGATGAAGCAATCTTTTCATAGAGATGAAGTAGCATGGGCAGCAAAGTGCTTGATTATGGATACAAGTTTGTAGAAAGAAGAAAGAACCTTTCCCATTGACATCCAAGCTATTTTGAACAAAAAAAGCGAGGTGTTTCATGAGATTCCAGCTAGATTGCCACCGAAAAGGGAACTTCAACATGTGATAGAGCTTGAAGAAGGCGCTAAACCCGTTATCACTACTTCGTATTGACATCCCAAAGTGTACAAGTAGGAGATCAAGAAAGCCATCAAGGAGTTGTTGGATATGGGACATATACGGCCAAGCTCGAGTCCTTTTGCCTCATTGGTGGTGTTGGTCAAAAAGAAGGATGGTACACTTAGGATGTGCATCGATTATAGAGCTCTCAACAAGAATACAATCAAGAACCGCTACCCTATTCCTAGGATCGATGAATTGATAGATGAGCTACATAAAGTAGTGTACTTTTCCAAGATTGATCTACGTTTAGGATATCATCAAATTGGAGTCAGGGATGAGGATGTGCATAAGATAGCTTTCAGGTGTCATTATGGGCATTATGAGTTCTTGGTGATGCCATTTGGGCTAACCAATGCCCCGGCTACATTCCAGTCTTGTATGAATCAGGTATTCATTCTTTAGTTGAGGAAATTTGTGTTGGTTTTCTTTGATGATATCTTGATCTACAGTAAGACATGGGAAGATCATTTGAGGCATATAAAGGAGATGCTTGACAATCTTGAGAACTCGTTTTATGCTAAGATGTCTAAATGTGAGTTTGGGATGACTAAGATTATGTACTTGGGCCATAAGATCAGCGCTCAAAGGGTTAGTGTTGATGAGGAGAAGATCAAGGGCATTCAGGATTGGGCTAGACGCAAGAACTTGACACAATTGAGAGGATTTGTGGGCCTTTGTAGCTACTACAGAAAATTTGTGAAGGGTTTCTCCCAACTTGTAGCACCATTGACTAATTTGACTAAGAAAGGAGTTTTCTCTTAGAGTGCCACAGCACAACAAGCATTTGACAAACTCAAGGAGGTAATGAGCTCATGTCCAGTTTTGGCTATTCCAGATTTCTCATCTCCTTTTGTACTTGAGTGTGACGCCTCAGGAAAAGGTATTGGAGCGGTACTGATGCAAAATAAGCATCCCATAGCATATGAGAGCAGGAAACTCACAAATTCAAATAAGGCTTTCTCCATCTATGATAAGAAGATGTTGGCTATTATGCATGCCCGCACAAAGTTTAGACAATACTTGGTTTGTGGGAAATTTGTGGTGAAGACGGACCATAACAGCTTGAAGTACTTTCTCAATCAGCATGATTTGAACGATAGACAACAAATGGGTAAGCAAACTTCAAGCCTATGATTTTGATATTGAATATGTGAAAGGCAAGCACAATGTGGTAGCGGACACACTCTCTAGAAAGCCTTATCTTTGTGCTATGACTGATATATCTACTAATTGGAGGGTGGGCATTATAGTTGAGTATGCTAGAGATTCATTTGCTAATGATATTTTGGAAGGAAAAGTGATTGATGACAGGTACAAGGTGGTGGAAGGCCCCATCCTCTACAAAAATCGGGTGTATCTTGTGCCCCACTCCAAGATCAAGGATAGGATTGTGAGAGCTTGCCATGACACTCCTCTTGCTGGCTATCCCGGATTCTACAAGACATACAAGCAAGTGAGGGAACGTTTCTCATAGAAGGGGATGAGAAATAATATATTGTAGCACGTGTGAGAATGTTTGGTGTGCAAACAAAATAAAACAAAACATGTATTACCAGCTGGTTTGTTGCAGCCCTTGCCCATCCCAAATCAGAAGTGGGAAAGCATTGATGTTGTGGTGGATAGGCTCACTAAATATGCTCATTTCTATGCCATTACTTCGGAATTTAAGGCTCCACAAGTTGCAGATCTATTTTTTAGAGAAGTTTTTAAACTCCATGGGTTGCCAAGAAACATTGTGAGTGACAAGGACAACAGGTTTATACGTTTATTTTGGCAAGAACTCTTTTGTTTGGCTCACACGGAGTTAACTCTCAGCACTAGTTATCACCCCCAAATGGATGGACAAACGGAGATCGTGAATAAATGGATTGAAGGATACTTGAGAAACTATGTGACGAGGCAACAATCAGCTTGGGTGAAATGGCTACATCTAGGAGAGTTTTGCTACAACACCACAAATCACATATTCATCGAAATGTCTCCCTTCAAAGCACTCTATGGTTATAAGGCTACCTCCTTCATGAATTTGATTCTTGCAGACAATAGAGTTCTCAGTGCTAGAAACATGGTACAACAGAATGTGGACATCATAAACTCTTTGAAAGAAAATTTGCAATGTGCCCAAAATCAGCAAAAGTTATATGCAAATCAGAGAAGGACTAAGAGGGTTTTTTAAGTTAATGACATGGTATATTTGAGATTGCAACCCTACCAATAGTCATCCCTCAAGGGAAATGGAGCAGAAAAGTTGAAGCCAAGATTTTACGGACCATTCAAGATCACATGAAGGATTGGGGAGGTTGCATATGAGCTAGAGTTGCCTCAAGGGAGCAAAATTCACAGCATCTTCCATGTTTCTTGCCTCAAAAGGGCCTTGGGACAGCAGGTCTCACCTTCCATGGAGCTAACACCGCTCGATGATGAAGGAAAACTTATTTTAGAACCTGAGACAGTACTAGATGTGAGGGAGAAACGGCTACGGAATAAGACTATCCCCGAATATTTAGTGAAATGGAAAAATCTGCCCATTGAAGATGCCACATGGGAGGGAGTGGAGATTTTTGAGCATCCCAATTTGAGGTTGTTGGAGGACCAGCAACAGTCTGAGGGAGGGGACTGTACTGTCCCAAATCCAATATGAGATATCTAGCTAACTTGATGTGGAAAAAGTGTTTTTAAACACGATTAATAATAAAATAATTAATAATAATGTTCTTTTGAGGGCCAACCTCACTTGAGGCACCTAGTTCAAATTTGAATTTCATTATTTGTTTTTTGGCCAACATATCTTCTTGTTGGCGATTTTGATAAGTATATATAGGAGATTGATTTATTTGTTAAGGCATCACGAATTTGGATAACTCAATCTAGCCAAGTGTCGCAGGGACATAGTAACCTGGCGTTGTCTCCCAGGCTTGGTGCATAGCTGTCAACCTAGGAAATTTGTGTTTGCATCATTTCCTACATCTTCGCTCACATAGGTTTCGGTGGCCTTGCAGATTGATATCACACAGGCGTTGGGCAAAGGTGATGTCACCCAATCAAGCCGAGCCTCAAGGCTCTGGCCGAAGCATTTCATTGGTCTCTTATGTCGAGTAAGGGCATAGCGGTGATCCAGCATAGCGGGCAACATACACAATATTCACATACCATTCACATTTGTTTGCCGCGAACTCTCTCTTCCACGCTATCCACAGTGAATGCACAATATTAGAGAGACGATGCCACTGCTAAGGGCAACGGCTCCCTAAGTGTTCTTTCGAGCTAACATCAGTATGTGCGTGTGTACACCAACGGAGGTTTCAGATCGGGTTACATTACTCAAACGCGAGTTCACTTGTATTGCAAACTAAATTCAATATATATATATATATATATTATGCCTCTTTTGTTGTCTCTTTAATTTCTAAAGCAACATTGGGTCTTTCTGTGTGATCGTTGATTCCATTACTCTGAGATGTTGCTTGAGTTAACATTTCGATCAGTTTCAAAATAAAATTTTGTATTCACAGTGTTAAGTTATTAAATCCTATCTTAGGATCTTTACAGTAAGGATCACACACAAACCATGAGTTTATTGCAAACAAGTTGACATCTATGTCACCATATTAATATTGACTATGTCAATTCACTAATCCATTTCTTGACATGCAGTGAATAATGGGACAATATAAGCAAAGCAGCTTACTAACATTCACTATACCAATGACATTCCAAGAGGATGTTCATTGATTTCCATCAATACCTCAACGTCGAAAATTCAGGGTATTGATCATGGGTTTCAACAGGCATGCATAGTCATTAGAATCATATGTTATCCAGCCTCTAAAAACCCATGAATTACTCCATATAGTAATTCAAATTCCAGAGACTTAACAAATGACATATTACCAATTATAGCTTTCTTCTGTCATTATACATACTAGCCACGACCCAATTACAATCACTTATTCCTATAGCACAAGCACTGATTCTATATTCTAAACTGATTAGTAAAAGTTCACAACACTATATATTATGTGGCAATTCATCAACATCGTATAGTTTTAACATCAACATGTAAAGCAGGTCACTATACCCAAATTTGACATCAACAATAATTAGACTCCAATGAAGATTCTTATAAGTCCTAACCATCCAAACTTTAGTGTAGTAAACTTGATATAGTTTTCGCTATCTTCACAAACATAAGTCTTCTATTGAGATACCCTTATAAGTCCATGCAACCTTGCTAACAGAGCATTGGTTTGTACTATGGTTCCTTGGCTATATTTGTGGCTTTCCCAAGGGACTAGCCTGATGTTTCTAATTATGCCTGTTGAAAAGCACTACTAAAATTCTTAAGGCTCTCTTTTGGCAATGGAATAACTGATAACTCACATGAAATAAAAAGTAGTATATGGCTCAAATCTCCTAAGGGATTTTTTTACTCTGAATTTTGAACGGGCCTCACAAGATAGCCTTGCAAAAGCTGGAGTTGGATGTGTATTGCAGGATAACAAGGGTGTCTTGTGATGGGAGATTTTTTTTCTTGGTTCTAAGACTAATAATGAGGCTGGAAACCTATAAGGGGGCCTATTTGAGGCAGTGGTGGATGGCCTTCAATTGGCAGTTTCTATAAGCACATTAAGTTGATTGTGGAAAGTGATAGGCTTGGACAAAATATTTTTGCAGTGTTAGAAACTCCAAGCTTTGTTGGAAGAGAGGCTGAAATTAATCAAAGAGTTTGAAGATGTTTCTTTTGCGCATTGCTACTAGGAGTGTATCACGGTTGCAGAATTTTTATCTAACTCTAGGATCAATTTAGCCCCTCTTGCATCTAAGATAACTGCCCAAATGGAAGCCTGATTGGAGATGGAGATGATTATTTGGAGCGAGTGCATGCCTAAAGGCCTAGCACTTTCAATACTATCATATTTTATTTTTAGTGCTTTATGTTTGCTTATAGGTAGGAGGATTTGGGAGGAGAGTGTTACAAGAATTTAGGGGCAACATGGCAATCCCCTTGCACATGTGAGGTGGCCTATCCAGTTGACCCATCAATACATCTATTCTTTCCTCCATTTTCACTTCCCACAATAGGGATAAATTAAAAAAAATTGGTGTCTAGATTGTCTGCTTTTCTCATTTTTCTTGGCCCAATTCTGCTTGGAGATTTCAGTATGATAACGGCATGAGGAAGAGCAGTGGCCAAGTGAATGAACCTTTTTTTAAGGGGTGATATGTTAGATCAATGATTGAAAGCCCCAAATGGAGACTTCAAGGATGGTGAAGCTGGTGTTAAGCTCAAAGGGAACCAACAATAATGGGTTTCTGCATTTGAGAGGTTCACTTGCAAAGGACTTCACTGCTAAGCTGGCAAAACTAGTTCCAAAAACAGAGTTTGCAATAATGGATTGTACACACAGTTCTGCCTAGTGTGACAGCAGCAACAGAGCTTCAAATGATTTTGCACATGAATTGTTGGGGGCGCAGCCTGGTCATTGTGTATACAGGGAAATTAAAATTCTCATAAAATAAATTCAAACTATGTACTGGTAGATGGAAGAGCTGGTGGATTTTTGTGCTGACCTTGCCTTGGTCTTCAAATCTCTAGTGGTAAAACAAAAAAGGTGGGAAATCGGTCTTCTAAGGAATTTTGTATCATTCAGTGAAAAAGTCGGAGACCTTCCCTGCAATGTTTTCCCATTAGCTAAGGGAAGAAGCTGTGAAGCAACCTCTAGTTTGAGAAGCTAACAGAAAGCAAGGAGTGAAATGGAACTGAGTGAAGAGCTTTGGATGATTTGATGCAATGGCGTGGCAGTGGTTCATCAGGCTGGAAAACCCCTCTTGTTGGATCAGTTTAGATGGGCCCTAGTATGGTTTTTGATTGGCTATTTGCTTCGTTTTTTTTATTGCTTTTTGTTAGGATCTTGGGGGTTTTAGTGCTTGAAATTGTAATCCTTCGGGTGGTTAATGGTTTTCCCTTAGCATTTATTGGCCTAAGTGCCAAGTTTTAGTAAAACTGGTATTCAAATTATATAATGTGTGAGAGCCCCAATAAAACCATCATTGACCTATCAAAAATACATTCTTAATGTTCTATTTACTATATCATTTATTTTCCACATTGCCAAAAGTATCATGAGAACGTATCATTCAATTTCAGCCTACTAGTCACTTTGAGAGAAAGATGTAGTAAATGAAATCCTGAAACCATTATTAACAAAGGTGCTTCTAACCATATCCACCTGTAGCATCGTACATTGTCACCTTTGACAATTTCACACTAGATTTTGCACTCTCCTATGTGCATGGACCTAATTGTACACCTAATTTCCTAAATTATGCATTTTGTGGCCCATTTGAACATTTATCAAGAAAAACCATGTACAAAACCAAGGCAAACATTTAATATTTTGCACCCAACACTTGACAACCCGCAAAATAAGGCCGGGACAATGGCGCTTTGGGCGACTTTGTCCACCTATTTTGCCTAACCAATTTTTAATATGTCAAAGTTGGCATTTTATTATTTGAATTTCAAATGTCAAATGTTGGCTATGAAGATTTAATTTTCAAGAAATTAGATTAATTGCATATAAATACCTAGTCATTTCACCATTTGGAAACTAACTAACAATTATTGGTGATCAAGCACTTTTGGAAGCAATTATTATCAAGTCAAGAGCAGTCAAGAGCAGATTTATTGCAGCATTTCACCATTGAAGCATCATGTCAAGTTTTATGTGTGTTTTTTCGTGTTTGTGAGGACTAATCGTTGTAGGTCTTCAAAGCAATCCAAGCCAATTTGCAATTCAGCCTTGTGGAGATGTGCATGACTTCAATCCTTCGAGGAGATCAGATCTGAGTGGTGAGTTGCAGTCCATTGTTGATTCATCATTCATTTATCATTTAGCCTCTATCCCTCAAAAGGATAAGCTCTCTTTTATCAATTTTCCATTGTGGAAGTGGAAACACTAACATGGGGTTTGACTGAGGTAAGCACTTATATGGCACAACCCTTCCTCTCTCTTTGAATGTGCGGGTTACAAATCTGAGGAAGATTGGAAGAAGATTGAAGATCGTTTCTTCATTGTTGCATTCAAACCCCACAACTTGACAACATACGGAAACTCAATTATCTTAGCATTCGACAAAGATCCAATAGTGAGATCCAAAAGGAAAAAGCCTCTAACCAGACTCCCAAGGATTGTGAAGACAGATTTTAAATTGAGTTACTCAAACATAGGTGCCCTAGGCGATTTAGTCCTGTAAAATTTAGCTCCAAATTTATATGACAGGTGCACACAAGTCTGCTCAGTCTGTTTCTGCACATCAAATTTTCCTAACTTTCTAGATTTGTTGTTTTACATCAGAGTAGTGCATGTTCATCATTAGTTAGTTGCATCATTGCATTTCATAAAAAATTCATTCCAAAGTCCCCAAATTCAGATCCTAGGATTGATTGACTCACCTTCAAGTTGCAAGTCAATCTCATATTCTAGCCAATCTTGAATTTTAATGATATAGGCCCCATGGAAAAAAACCCTTGAAATCCTAAGGTGAAGTCTTAGGGTTTCACTTTTCCACCTTATCACCACCAAAAAAGGAACAAATTTACACTTTTACAAAAAGGTCATAAGATGGCATTCACCAATTGAAAGAAATCTTCATGGAAGGAGCTTAGATAAAATATTAAACTACTTCAAGTACTTAGGTTAACCACAACCACAAACAATAAAAAGTTATGGAAACAACCCTAACAAAGAGATCTCAAATTACATCTTATGGTAGTTCCATATGTTTTACGTGACTTCTGAAAACTTAACAAGTTAAGGATATAATTGTAATAAAAATATCTTTCAAAAAAATGAGCATAGCAAACTTTTGCAAAATGTGTGTCTATGTCAGCATATGCTCCAATACCTTACTTTTAAGTTTAAAATTAAGAAGCTATAAGATGTGTTGACATCTAAACTCAATAGCAAAAGAAAGTACTATGGACTACTACCCACTTCATGTTTCTAATGAGCTATACTGAAATTCAGAACATGAAGCTGGGGAAAATTTCCAGTCTTTCTAGTCCAAACCATGGCTTACTGGATGGAAAGTCAGATTCACAAGGATGAGAATGTAAAGCAGCAAGAAAAAATGAATCCATACATGATGTTGACATGAAAAGTTACCTCTTTCATTTCTTCAGGTGAAGAATATTGTTTCCCTGTATGATCATAGGGTCCTGTTCGAAGTGCATGCTCTGTGCTCAAAGCAAGAGTATTAACCCAGTGTCCATGTCCCTGAAAATGGCATTAAACCAAAATACTTTAGTATTAGAATAAACAGTAAATGTATAGTAACAAAATTACCATGTTCAATGCGTTTAGAAGGATTAAGGAAATATTCACATGCATATAAATTTCAAAAAACTCGAAAAAGGTTTGAAACTATTAATTATACATATCAACAAGATAATCACAGAATCAAAGGGTGTTCCACAAAATGATTAATTTATATACCAAAAAGATAATGTTCTTCATTGCTATAACATAGAAAATTTAATGTAAACAGGATCTTTGCATAATGCTCTACCTTAAATGGTGATCTTAATGCAACTGAATAATGCATTCCCTAACCTCATTCGCTTGATTGGAACTAATGTTTTGGTTAAATTGAATAGATTTATCATATAATTCACTTTAACTCAAACATGTATGATATTTTGAATGTTAATATATGGGGACTTTATTATGAAATGCAATTCATAGCAGTTTACAATAACTTGGAAATAGTTAAAACAGAATTTTAATCATTGTGCCTTTATTTTACACTGTCATTTGTGACGTACTGTGATCCCATCTGCTTTGTGCAGATTACATGATCCCTACCAAAACCAGTTGAAGTGGGGTGTACATTTACATTGGGTGTACATGAGTCAACCCAACAGTGAAGCAGACCCAAAGATAAATGTGCTAATGAACAAAAATAAAAATCAGAATTAAAAGCCTTGCAAAAACTACTTTCCAGTGACAGAAAACACAACATATTTAGGAGAATGTGAAATTTCAATCAAACATTTTCTCTAGCTCCAACTCCACGACTGTTTTGAGAGCAAAAAGTCTAAAATGAAAAGGCATACAAGGTCCAACTATTGCTCTCATGAAGAAAACTCTTTAAGTATATTATCTTCCAATGAACTTTAGCAAAATGCAATATGGACAAGTATGACAAATGGTTTTTTGGCCACACAAATCAAAAATAGACCAGAAACACATAACAAAGTGTTGGTCCCAGATTAATTGGCATGCACATAATTAGAGCAATGCATGATATTACTGCCACCTTTGTCATTTGGAATGTTTGGAATGAATAGAGTTCTCAAGTTTTCACAAAAACTTCTAGGGACCAACAATCCATCATCATAACTATACAACACAATATTAGAAGAACAGCTCTGGATTTGATACCCACAAAAGAAGAAAACTCAAATCATTGAATATGATGGACCTAGGGGTTGCTAGCAAACAGAATGGTCCCTTCCATTACTTCCCACCATTATTTAAAGTAAGAGGAAAGTAACAGTAGATCCCAGGCCCGGAAGGACAATAAAGGTTAAATTTTGAAGGGTCAGAACACAATAACCAACACAGAGGAATAACTAGAGGCATAATTTGCAACCAGTGAGGAAGCTTGGTTGTGGGGTACTGCTAAAACATAATTGTTCAAACTAATAACGTAGTAGAAGCACATTCGCCATATATGGGTCTCCTAACACAAAAACTGGAACTCTTCTTGGAACATATTAAAGGGGGGTGTAAATTCATAATCTCAAAGGTGCTTCAATGACAAAACCTTAATGAGGAGGAAACTCACTTAGAAGCTAAAGCCAACTGGAGGTTAGATGTTGTATGAGGCAATATAGCAGAAATAATGGTCTAACTCTATCATTGGAATCTAACACAAGAAATGGCACTGAAAAAGTCACCAATGAAATGTCCAAACTATTGTTGTCTCCAAGGAGAAATCATAATAGGATTGTGAATCCCTAGTAGGCTTAGAGACATCCCTCTACCAACAAAGGCACCCAGTATCAACAAATGAGTATGGGAATGTCAAGAAATAATGGTCATTGATGACAACGATATCCTAAAATTTCCTGCAAAAACACTGAGTTCCCACCAGTGTCTCAATATGATATATTAAATTACAAATAAATATAAAAATAAAAATATTAATGAACAATATAACAAAACTTTTTTAATTGGTTCACCCTCTTTGAAAGCTAAATTCTTTACCCCACATCGCACCCAAGTCCTCCCCCTCCCTAAGCTATTCCCAATTTCCCATACATCCCTAAAACCCTTTACCATTCCCCCCTCCAAAACAACACACATCCCAACCCCCCTCCCCAATGACAAAATGCAACCCACTTCCCAACCAAATGCGTCTTTCCATAAAACTCCCCTCCTTGGACCCCAAGGCACTCCATCTTTGCCTTCATGAATTCATGCACCCAACAACATTGAAGAAAGACCGAAGGCAACAAGACAAAAGCAATAACATGTTAATCTGCAAGACAAAAATAGTCAATGGCAAGACAAGTATTTCACTCCAGATACTTCCAACAATAGTAATTGTTTTCAGAACATCCACCACCAAGACCTTGATAGAAGCCATACATCTTTATTCCCTAACTGTGGCCAGCATAGACAATTAAATACACCAACACACTAAACTCATGAATAGTGGCAGTTGTGGGATCAGGAAAAATTCCATAAGAAATAATATAAAAAGGACCAGCCAGAGCTCCATCTATAGGCATTCAATTTCTGGCCAGCCACTATGCACTAGCCCAAGGTAAAGACACGTCATCATTGGAGAAGGCATGAAATATCCTTTGTCTAGTAAGCTTTGTTGGCATAACAACTAACACCTCTGGAGTGCAAGTTGGTACGGACAGCTATGCACACTACGCAATGAGTGCTCTTCAAATTAGGAGGTGAAGCTCCCTCATTGTGCTTGACAAAAGTGCTTGAAAAGGAAAGTAAACTAAACTATATCCTATCCTTTTGTCTCAGCTATAAGAGGTACAAAGCTTTCACAAAAACTATATACGTTGCAGCTAAGTATTTTTTGGTTTCGCAAGATTTAACTACAACACACAAAACTAAGTAACTTAACTATACAATCCCCTCAAGAATTCAAAGCTTGAGGAAACGGAGCGGGAATGATTATCTGACGATAAGCCGGGTACGGACCCACAACGTGAAGGCAAGGTGGCACAACTATCTGCTTGTATGAATAGGCTTATTGCAAACGACAACACAATAAACTGAGTACAGATTCTCAACTTGAAGGCAAGGTGGCACAACTATGAGCTCAATTTGAATAAGTTTATTATTCACACACATCACACGATAACCAAGTACAAATTCTCAACTTGAAGGCAAGGTGGCACATCTATCAACTCAATCTGAACGAGTTTATTGAACACAAAACATGAAGGATAGCCAACTAGGGCAATAAATTGCATAGGCGAAACACGCATACAATCTACGATCAAACTAGCCACTATATCTAACTAAAGCAAGAATTTACCATCATAATTGCATGAAACCCAAGTGGCATAACAATTCATCACAATAGTAAATACTCATGAACAGATACAAAACGAGCAATATTGAAGGCAAGGTAGGCACAACATATATTCCTCTCTCGTGCAAAAGTTATGTACAAATGAACAAAAGCTCTTATTTATAGACATCAAAAGGTGTAAGGAACCCTAAAATCACCTTGAGTCAACTACAGTCTTGCAATGCATGCAAGATTATTGCTAAACCCTAATAAAGCAAACTATACAATTAACTGGAAAGCTACCATCAATTAACTGAAACATCTAATCTAAAAATGGACAATGTGCAAGCATGCACGTCCTTATTGAAAGCAAGTTAACTGGAACACTACCATCAGTTAACGTAAACCCTAAATGTAACTCCAAGTGAATAAAGCTAATCACAGAATAGACATGCATGAGATGAGACAGTGAGTTAACCTGAAAAGGTAACACCAAGTTTAACTCCTGTGTGTAATGTCTATCCTGAGAGGTGGGAACTGAAGTCTATTGATCATGATCTCGAACAACCAATCCCTCAACGAGATGGTTAACTGCATCACTATCTGGAGCTCTGATACTCTGCCGAAGTATGCTATGTTTGTGCAGCATGTCCTCACCAGCTATGATCTGGGACTGAAGTTCACCTCTTCTCCTGGTTGCTTCATCGAACAATGTCGACATGACTATAAGCTGATTAATCTTACAACCAACCGTCTCCCCACTGAAAATAGTATGAATGAGTGCTTGGAGCTCTAATTGAACATCAGTAAGCTCAACATATGCATCACCCTCAATTTGATATCAGCACAGTAAGTGAGATACTAAGGTTCTCACAAACCGGAGTGCACTAGTAACGTGCTCTCTACTCTCAACTAACTCTGATGCCATAGTCTCTTCTATCTTTGCCTTGAAAACCAACTGTGTTTTCCAAGAGTAGATAGCTTCTTTATCCTTTGCATCTGTGACTGATTCATATGCCATACTCAGGTGAGAAATCATAATCTCGTCCCGGGGTCTACTAATCGCCATGTCTCACTCCTCATCCTAGAGATGTAGACGGAGCTCTCGTGCATTATACCGCAACTAGTATAGCTCTATAAGCATAGAACGGCCTCTAACAACGAACTCCTCCTCCTCCCATTCCTCCAAATGCTTGCCATATGCAACTAAATGATTAAGTTGGCCTTGTTCTGCTAGAGGCTCAAGCATCGGCGGGAGTGTGGCAGTAACATCTGACCTATGTACAAGGCTAGAAATGTACTAACGAAGCTCTCTGATTTCAGCCTTGAGGACTGCCTTGTCCTCTCTGTCCTTTAGCATTCTATCCCCGGCACTATCTGTAGCAACCTGTAGGAGATCAACCTGAGTCTGGCATGTGCTACGACCAAGGTTGACTATGATAACCTCGAAGTCCTGAGATTCCAACTCATCCAAGCTCTTCCCCTGTGGAGGTATAGCAGTCTCAACAACGATCTCCATATCAATATTCCTCTCCACGTGGACCCTGTTCTTGATCCTCTTGTCTAGCGCATCCTAGTGAACCTAATCAAAGTCTGAATAATTAAGGACATAGGATGGTTGCCTCCTCTTTCGATCCAAGATTGGTCTCGGCTAATTCTATTGGAAGGATCTGTACTAGCAATAGGAGGCTCTGACAAGAGTGAATATGTAGAGGAGTTGCTGCAAGATGGGGAGTTTAAATCCAATTCGATATGAATTGGGACTAGTGACTGCTCTCGAACTGGTATAGGAACTTGAGGCTGAACCTCAGGCACTGGCAGACTCTAAACTGACCTCTAAACTGGCTCTGTGATAGGTTGTTCGACAAGCTCCATGTGTGTATCAATGGCAAGCGTCTTACCTTTTGAATTGTTCGACGCTTGACTTTTCTTGGGAGGATTACTCCTCTTCTTCTGCTTGGGTTTCGACGAGAAAGGTAGCAAAGGATCCACCACCAGCGGCTCTACTCTAGGCACACTTACCCTCTTGGTCTTCTTGTTGTTGAGGTAAAGTATACTGTTTTGGATAACTCTACTTGACCTCTCCTTTACTGTTGCGTACTCCTTGGCGTACCAATCAACTACTAGCAGTGGCTGTGTATCAAGCTGCTCTCTGAAAAACTGAGGAAGGACTTCTCCCTCATCATCTGATAAACCTCCCACATCTTCTATCAAGAATACAAAAATCTGTGAGTGAGAGAAGCGGCCGTAGCTACGTCTGCAGACCTCAAAGTCATCCACGCAATTGGCCCAATAGTCTTCCATAGAAGGCTTATGATATGCACGACCACTGAGGCATGATGTGTAATGACCCCAAGGATCATAGGCACGTACCTCAACAAGATACTTGAGATGATATCTCTCTAACTCCTATCCTGCAACTTTGGCATCAACTGTCGTCTTGCACCAATATATTCCAAACTGAAAAGGAAAATTGGTAGCTAGTTTATGTTTGTGGCGTAAATGACGATGAACATCATGCAACTGCCTCAGGAACTCCATAAAGACTGTTCTATCCGAAGGATAGCATGGAAGCATAGCCGGATTTCCTGTAAATCCATATACTCGAATATAAGTGTATGTCGGGAACTGAATAAACCAATCTGCCCAACCATCCATCGCTACTCTAGCAACTGCCAAGATACGAATGTGCAACTCCCAGTCCAAATTCCTCACTGTATAAGTCAAGAAAGCCTTGTGAACACGCTTGAAGTGACGTTTAGCCTTAGTGAACTCAAGTTGATCATAATAGTGATAGACTTTCTGAACACTAAGAATGCCCACGGTGTTTAGCCCTCGAAACTGACCTTGATAAGCAATCAAGTACACGAGATAAGAACACATGTGAAACTCATGAGCAACTAGGCAACCAGCGATTTGCTTGTGGATAACATCACTAATGAAGGATACCCAATCATAATGCTCCTGCCCAGATATGATGCGACCAATGATGTAATACATCCAAGGCTGGAAAACATTTGCATGTGAATGACCTGAGACACGATTCAAGAGTGTAATTAGAATCACGTATTCATCCTTGTACTCACCATGACCCACATTATTTGGCAATTTGTTCTTCGCCTACTTTAACCATCGCTCTGCCATTTTGCTTTGGCACATGTCCACATCAGCGTTGAGTGCATGCTCGCACTAGTCCATAGAAATAACCAGACTGTTCGGGTGCTAAGGGATACCAAAACTTCTTTCAACATCCAGAGGCTTGAGACTGCAAATGACTCGTCCATCTACTGAGACTATCTCACAAGTAGCAGAGTTGTAATGCTTAATACAAAACATCACAAAGTCAACACAATGAGTAGAGATAGGTATGGAAGCCGCCTCAAGTAACCCGGACTGCTGAATGTTCTGAATAATCGAATCTCTGATCTTGACTGGATCTAAGACTGCCTCTGGCAGCACCTTGTGAAGATTCGGCTCAACTATTCTGATAAGTCATGAGTAAGGACTGATTTGGTCCTGTATTCGAGCTGAGTGTACTGCATTTTGAAAAACTCGCCCGTTGACTGTGAACTCAACTATGTTCTAACAAGATTTCTGGAAAGCTGAAAATAGCCTATCGAAGAGTTATTTTCGGCGAAAAATATGAGATATGGGTTTTGTCCAGGAAAAGATTCTAAGACAACCCAGAACATCAAAAATGCGAAAATATGACTTCTACTCGACCATGCAAAGAGTTTTTAGTTGAGAAAATTAGAAACTTGAGAATTAATGCTCTGGAGTTTAAAATTCCTGAAAATTCAAGCACATGAATTTAACTCGAGGAAGCTATACAAAATCAATCCAGATGATCAAACTTGCCGAAATTTGCCCATTTCAAGAACATGCGAATTGAAATCTAAGAGAATTTTGAGAATCAAAGAGGAGAAAAGACATTTTTTCTGTGCTCTTCTTCTATGAAAATCGCCCCTGTTCTTCAAACTTGTTGATAATTGTGAACTTGAACCTGCAAAAAGAATTGTTTGATGCTATCGCCACCGAAAATTGATGATAAATTCGCCCAACCTTTGAAAATTCGCCTCTGCTCTGAAGAACTACGAATTTTGCTTAAGCTAGATGAATGTTTAATGATGGCGCCATGCTTAAATAGAGAAAATTCACACCATAATGCTAACTACAAGACTTAAAACCCTCGACTGAAATAGAAGGCTTTTGATTGGACCCCTCCAGTTCGAACTGAGACTGACTTGAAGTCTGAAATAAAATAATAATAATAAAAATATTCATCATGCAATTTGAAAATCCAACACAAAGAGCCGCCAATTTTAGAAAAATCGCCCTTTAATGCTCAAATATGGAAAAATAAATATTAAATATTATTTTAATCAGTTGACAAACCATGTGAAGCTTTTGGATTCATCTGGCAAATTTCATTGATTTCAAAAAGTCCTCATTTGTCTTCAGAGGCGTCCATTTTCTCAAGATATTACGCTTTTTATTAACTTCCTACTTTGTAGCTGACTACAAAGTCACAACTAGCCATCTTCAACATTGATTTTCGGGTGACCGGGTGATGCCGAGACTAAACAGGAATATTCATTGCGAAGCCTGCAGAATAAGGAAGAAATGTCTATTGGGAGTCATCATTGCAAAATTCATCATTTAACACCTCAAAAAATTAAGCACCCTTGATTAAATTGATTTTCAGACATCAGACTTAACCATTTCTCCATTTTGCCATCTGACGCTTCAAATGACTGCTGACGACGAACAGTGAACCCTGTTGACTGGAGAATAGGCTCACTGCGCGACTAGAAGTATTCCACATCCAACTAATATACGCAAGGCACCTAAAAGGTGTATTAAGGATTCCAAAAGTAAGGGCACCCCTGGCCTGAAAAGGCTCAAACTCCATTTGGACAAAAATACAACTCTCAACCAAATGCCCTACTTTGACGTCTGATATCGGGAGCTGGAGTGACCTGATTCATGAACCGTCTATCTCAACGCGTAGCCAAAAGGACCTACGTGATATGTCTCTAGAGGTGACGAAGGGAGAAAACTACTTCTAAGACCTCAAAAAGAAAGGCGCCTTTCCCAAGATGGAATATATGACCAAACTTGGCCATTATTCAAGCTTCCTTCGCTTTTTAGTATTTTACAACGACCTCGCGCATACGAGCGTTTGCCAAATCCCAAAGGTTGACAGTTGGGCTCATTGAATAGCTGAAGTAATTACGCACAAGTCCCGTGAAGACTTCGAGAGCAAACAACTCCATCTAACAGGCCTAAAGGCTAGGCGCCCTTGACCTACAGAGGCTACAATTTATGTTTCATGTTTCTCTACCTTTTGATTTATGTGCCTGATAGAAACTCTGCCATGATCATTCGAAATGTCGAATTGACGGGCTGACTGGCACATTACGAAGCCAAACTAGAGTAGCACAGATGTCAAGAAGACCTTATCTGCAAATTCAAGTATCTCAAGGGCCATCTTGAAGGGCGCCCCTGAGCTACAGGGGCGCAATTTTACCCTTTTAGAAAGTTTTTGTGATGTGAAGTCTCCTCGTAACCTCATCTTCTAGCATTGACTGTCAGAGCTTTGGGTCTCGGATGTCTGCATTCGATAGCTCATCGGATAGCCAGACTAGTCGTGAAGAGATTAAATGCATCAACAAGCAGGAATGCCAAGATCTAACCCCTCTTTAAGAAGGGTGCCCCTAAGCTACAGGGGTGCAAAAGTTGAAAATTGACAAGCTTTGGCAATCTTCAAACCCCTGAACCTTGGCTTCTGATGCCAGTCACCGAAGTTCTGGACCTCAAAAAACCTCGCAGGATAGCTCAACGAATAACTGGGCTAATTTTGAAGAGATTGACTACATTTATGAGCACATGTCAGAAAATTTGGACCTCCAAAGAGAAGGGCACCCCTGGGCTACAGGGGCGCAATTTTGCTTTTGCCTGAGAAATCTTCATAAATTGACCACTAAAATCTTCATCTTAGTCAGTGAAATGACCATAAAAAGGTAAAACTGTTGTCGTGAAATGCTCCTCCATCATGAAATGCCTTGTTCTGAGTCTTTGATTCAGGTTCTAATCAATGGATACTGCTTTTGATTGACACAACACTGACCAAACTCCATGCTTGATATTGCCCAAAAACTATATTTGACATCATTTTAGCAAGGTTTAGACTCTTTTATGCAAAATGCCTTGATGACGCAAAAAAAAATTGGTTTGGGTACAACAAGCTTAGATCTGCACAAAAACCTATGATTAAATTCAATCAGCAATCAAACACTCCCTCTAACATCACAAATATGCAGCATTCCTGCGGACCACATCATTCATCCCTTCCTGATGCTGCAATCACACTCCATTCTGTCAGTCATACATACTTCCAACTCCAAACTACATCAGCAACCAAATCAGAAGGGCTTATTTAGGCAATTTACCCAGTTCACCTTAAACATATGCAGGATAAAATGTGTTATGGAAGATAACACTCCATAAAAATCAGAAAAACACCCTACCTAATCCACAAGTCTTTGGAAAGTTAAAAAAATCCTTAGACTCCCTTTCTAATCTCTCTCATCCATCAAAACAGAATATACAAGGAATGCAAAACCCAAGACTGTGCTAAAGTGGGCTATTCACAAGCAGTTGCAAGCTGAAAAGGCAGCTAAAATGGTGAGAAAGTCTAATCTGGAAAAAAGAAAAACTACCATACTCATAGAAGATGATGAGTTGCCCCCCAATCCCACCCTACATCAACCACCCCCCAACTTTGTCTCCTTTTTTTACCCCATTTGATCAAACCTAACCAAACTCTTGACCCCAAGTTAGGTAAACATCTAAGTAACCTGTTGTGTTCCTTTGTTGAAGTTCCTTTGGTTTTAACACTCGGATATATTATGACTCTCTTTAGAATAGCCTCTTTAAATACTTGAGTCAAGTTGATCTGTATAGGACTATGTCCTTCCCCTTCCTGTTCTTGTTTTTCTATTTTTGACTATATGAGAACATATCTTCGATGTCCTGTTTTGAGTCATGGTGCTCTGCCAGATCTTACTAGACCATGAATTTGATCTTTTGTATACCTCACTCCTTTAATTTAATATATTTGGATCATTTTCAAAATAATTGAATAAACAATATTAGAGTTTGATGATCATGTTTGATGTAAATATTAGGTATATTGGATAGGAGATGAGTGTAAGAACTTAAATTTAACTGTGACCATAAGTATTGGCTTAAACAGCTCATGGCACTGTACAGATTACATGTAAGCATTTATAAAATATGCATGAGAAAACCAGTTGAGAGTCTAAGAAATGTGAAATGATCTTCCTTGCTACAAAATGATTCATACACTGTAAATATTGTCTTTTAAATCTGGAAGTGATTATATTTCCTTATATTATATTTTATTTAAACTGTGAATATTTCATAGCTGAAATCATTCTTTATGGCTTGATGGCTTCAATCTCTTGTTTGTACTTTCCTTTTGTAAGGCCAGGAAATGAGCTGCAAAAAATGGAAACAAAATTGAAATGCAAACCCAAATTGTATTCATTCAAAACAGTGTTTAAGAAGTACATATTTAACAACAGAACATGACAATTCATTTCATCTGCAGGTTGACTGTTCAGTTCATCTCCAAAATGACTGTTCAGATTCTACAAAAGAAATATTTTGTAATTTTAATATAATATTATTATTACACTTATTTACTCCAGCCTAGAATTATATGAATAATATTACACCTTCAACTCATGCTCCAATTTTAGTCCTACAAAAGCTTCAAGGATAACATGGTGTTTATTATAACTTTAGAGCTCTTGAGGGAAGAATTATAGGCTAAAGCCAAGATTTGCATTATAGTGAATGTGCCTTTACAATGTCTGATTAAAAGTTGAATCGATGGTGTATTAAATATCTTATCTGGCACTAAAGGCAATAAGAAAATGCTCTAAGGTCCTCATAGGGCCAATATAATGTATATTGTTGGATCCAAAATGAAACAATGTTGTAAATGTATTCAAAATAAAAGGCAAACAAAGACCCTCAAATTTTTGTAGGTTCAAATATGACTATTAGCTCTTGGATCGAAGTATAATCAACAGTAGGAAGAAGCCCTTCCGCACATATAGTGCAAGATTTCGTCATGTGAACAAATATGACTAATAAAGGATTTTGAACCATTGGATCCAACAATAGATCAATAGGAGGAAGGATCAAGCGAGACATTTAGCATTACTTTTAAGGTGTACTATAATATCCCCTTATGTTTTTTTTTAAAATATTAGCACAATTCCACCACTTTTAGCATTAGCTCCAAATATAAACCAGCAAGAATAGTAACCCTTCACCTTTTGATCACCAAGATTCCAATGTGGGTGAGGTGAGAGCATACAGTACCAAGGGATCGTTAGCAAACTGGAATGGAAATACAATTTGCAATAGGCAGCTAGCCAACCATATATGGAAAGAAAATTACAACTCGACCACTTATGCAGCGGGAGTGGGAATGTAAAACAAATAACAAGGCGGCATGCCAACCATGATTCTGCACTACCACTTTTCAATGAGGGGGAAATTAAGAACAAAGAGCTGAAAGTAAAAACAATTTCAACCACTTCTTCAATGGGAGTATAAATAAGAAATTAAAGTGCAGATTTAAAACAGCTGCACAACAGTTTAGTATTTTTGAAACCAAATACATCAGAAAAATTAGAGTAATATTCCCTAATTATAATAACATGGAAATGATTAGAAATTAAGCACATTCAACTGTATATCAGATCTGATAAGTAAAAGAAATGTAACAGAAAATCAAACCAGCAGTATAGAATTTCACCAAAATGTTTATATCACCCTCCAAACACCTCTGATGAAGATGAAACTGAATGCATAAGGAAGCTAGGAGCTGGGCGATCATGCACCAATGTAGAAACTTCACCAAATGACCCTGAATTATTTATGCACGCTTCCCAATGCAGCCACATGGAAAATTACAATCACCAAAAAGAGGTGACCAGCTCTAGAAATTCAAGGACTCCCTCTAAAAATCTGAAACTATGTGCAAAGGGGCACCTTGGCAAGGGAAAACCATGGATTCAATATTCAAAACCATAAGAAATTCACCCAAAGAGTTATGAATGAAAGCATGCTACAGCCAAGCACTTCCAGCAGTAGAAATAACAAATTATACATCAGCAATCTACTATTATAAATCAGAAATTGAAGCTCTATTTGCATTCCTGACTGAAGCACAGTCTTCAATAAGTCCAGCTACTTACTATCTTTCAAGCACGAAGACTAGAAGAAGAAGCTAACAGGTATGCATTCCTCGAAACAAAGCTCTGAAAATATTTCAGCAGCAATTTGACATAAAAAATTTCCAAAGATGAGAATGAATGAGCAAGGCTAGAATAAATAGACTCTTCTTGGAAATTGAATCACTTTGTAACCTTCAAGAAAGGAGATGAATCACTTCAACTTCCCAAAAGGAAACCTTTTTGAGGAATATTAAATATTAATTGATGACAATTGCTTCATCTCCTAGGCATCCAAATAAACTTAGCAAATAAATCACCTTTTAAAAATATTAAATTCTCCACTTTTGGCGTCCACATAAAGTCCCCTCTTTAAAACAACTTTAAGTCATTCACCTAGGCATGGGGTCCAAAAAACAACACTAAGAAATGATGTGATGTGACCAACTGGCTCCTCTTTAAAGCCCTGTATTTTTGCTTATCTTTTTATGTTTTTTAGTTTTTTAGAGAAATTTCTAGAGAGAAGTAGAAGGGGTGATTTCACATAAATGCTCATAAAACTCAAATCTGAGCTATAATTTACAGAATGGAAGTGCAGAAGGTATTAAATAACTAAAACAAAGAGATTACAAATTTCAGACATACCCGAAATGCTCTAGATTATTTAAATAAGAAAATAAATCCACTTGCTAGCCAAGAATGGTGAAAACTAACAAATCCAAGCGTAGAAGACTATAAAATGATTTCTCCAGCCTGGAAACTGAGGCAAACGAATTGTAGAAGCTAGGCGCCAAGATGCAAGAAAGAAACAGCCAAAAATGAAGGCGTTTTAGCCTGCAGAAGAATCACGCCTTCCTAAAGGAGTACGCCAAGCAAGAACAAAGTATGACTTTTTGAAGATCCTGAGAATCCTTTCTGAATCAAACCCTCTGTAGAAGAATGGTGTCCAAAAGTGAAGCCTACTGCCTTATTTCAAACTGGAAATTGCTGAAAAGAATCTGATGAAGCACAGATGAACTTCTGGATGAAGCTCTCACAGGTAATCATTCAACTGGTATCTCACAGCCTCACAATTACAGATTCAATGAAGAATTGACACTCTCCAATGAAGGTTTTCTTGAAACCCTTGTCCTCAAACAAAAATCCACAAAGAAGAATAAATTATGCAAAGTCAAATGATCATAGATGAGTTGATTTGCAATTTCTCCCTTTTATGCAAAAAGGCACGCACTTCTTGAAGAGCAACGCACTTTTGGTCATTTAAATACATTAAAATGTATTTAATTACCTTTTCAATAGTTATAAATTAAATCTTTCAAGTGGGCGCACCTTTTGAGTCACTTAAATGATTTAATTTATCACTTTGTAAACCTTAAGTCACTTTTAGATTTATTTAAGTGATTTTTTTAATCTTTTATAAAGTCAATTTGACTTTATAATATTCCATTTAAGTTAAATAATTAACTTAACCACTTAAATAATCATAACTCTCTCCAAACTCAATATTTTTTTGTTCCATCAGAAGCTGGTGAACACTACAATACAGATGCCTACACTGAATCCGCTATTGGAATGAGGGAGTGGGAACGCCAATTACCCACCAAAACGGCCACTGACTCCCTAACCAAGAACGGGCACCTACGAGAGTCCAAGAGATAGGCTAATCACCATCAAACACGATCATGCCGAAAAAGGGGACATTACAAATGACTAAGTTATTAAAACTTAGCTCCAAGAACGATGGAGAAACCAACAACCAAAGCTGAATTACCTTATTGCCAAAAATAGAATGATGGATTGAATAAAAGGTGGAATAAAAGGTGGTGGAAGAGAAATTATTATCATCTTTTGAAAAATATTATGGAGAAATTGGAGAGCTTGGTCTACAAGTTTAGGAAGCTTGAGGACAAAAACTTTTGTTGGAACACAATGATCTACTACGACGAGGGTGAATCAGTAGATATTAAAAATTTAGCTCTTAAAGCCTTTTGTGCAGACTACTTACTTTAACCCTTAATGTGCAAATATTAGTCATGTGATACAGAAATATGCATGCACACAAAACATCACATAACACCACATATACATGGAAAACCCAATATGGGAAAAACCACGGTGACAAAGCCTGTTTGAGACTACTGCTCAAATCCAGGGTCACAATCCAAATCTTTGTTACAATGCTTTTAGGGCTACAACCCAAGGATGCATCAACTACCTAATTTAGAAGCAACCACTTCAAGGATGCAACAACACACTGCTTTAGGAGCTACAACTCCAAGGATGCAACGATACCCTAATTTGAGCCACAACTTAGTACAATGAGGCTACAACCTCTTAAGGATTACAAGTTCATATATGCATATAAATGGTTCTTCATAAACCTGAGATGCATCATTACATTTTGTTCTTAGTTGCACATATTGCAATTCATTTCTTACTGTTGAAGCTACACTCTCAACAACACACACCCTCTGCTCTACACTCTCCTTTGCACATCAAACAATCATTGTTCTATCTTGTTGCTATGCTCTTCTTTCCCTTTCTGCAGTGTCTCATACATCTGCACTATACACTTTCTTCTCTCTCTACCTCTACTACACACACAGTGAACATACTTTTATTCAGCACCCTGTGCACTTGCAAACCTCACACACATATAGCAAATACAACTTTTCTAACTATTCTCAGATTGTCTTCATTTTGTTTAACTCCACTAATCTGCAATCTCAGCCTCGAGATTCTCACCACCGTTCAGATCTTCTCAAATCCTCTGTTAGGGTTTCCTAAGCTTGCAAACTTCACTAGCAAGCTACCTTTTCCTCGAGCCACACACCACTATCCAGCTCATCATTAATTCATCTAATAGGGTCTATCAGATATCTTCATTGTCACACTACCTCTATATCGAGACAATTCCACATTTAATTCGATTACAGAGAATTTTCCTCATTCTCTTTGTCAAACCCTAAAATTTGATTATACATTCAATGCATTCTTTAGTTCATCCAATCTGATTTGATCTCAATCACCTGTTAGGGTTTACCACATGTCTTGCTCTACACCATACCTGTGCATCGAGCCTCACAACATTAAATTTTGTCTCAAAAAGTTTGCTAAGAATAGCAACTCGCGAAACCCTAGAATCAAATATGTATTAAATGTGTTCTCTTGTTCAATTGATTTGATTCGATCTCGATCACCTTTGTAATCTGTTATGCCACCTTGAAGATCAAATATTCATTTAATTGGTCGCTTGGTGCAGCTAGACCAATTAACTCCTTCCTCTGTGTCGGTTACCAGACGAAACCCTCTTCACACTGAGTTAGCCGTTTGTGATTACTGCACTCAAATTTGGACCGTTGATCTTCTTCGCGCCATGATCCATTGGCTCTCATTCATCATCATATCTTTAAAACTTTGTCGTCAGATTAAATACCTTTAATCATGCGCCGTCCATCTCCACCGACTGATGATCATTGTTGGATCAATCGCCTTTTGATCTCCATTGTCGATCTCCTTCATACATGGCTTGCCATGTTATCTAACCAGGCCCACAACCTACATGTCATCCATGTCATCGCCACATTATTTGTAACACCGATGCGAATGACATATCAAGCAATCATTCATTGCCATCTATTAACCATCATCACACTCGGGTCCCACAGTCGGCATCATACTCCTATTGCCCAGTTGCTAAAAACTTGAATCTCAGAACCTCTTGTCAAAGGTTAAGAAGTTCTAAGAACCTGCAACACACCAACAATAAAGAGAACCTATGAAACTCCTTTCGAAATGACTAAGTCACTTTGATGAAAACAACAACACCCAATACATCATTCTAATGTGGGGTCCACATGTTGTCGTCACATATCCACGTCATCACCATGTCACAGCTCCGTAATCCACAACAAGGATGTGGATTACCGTTTACTCAATCCCATCATGCCACATGTTTGCATCATCATTATGGCTGGGCCCACATGGAGTGCTTTTCTTCTTATCGCTCCATCACTTATTCGCTAGAAATTTGAACTAAAGAACCTCTTTGTTGGAGGTTGTGAACTTTTGAAAACCTGTGACATGTCGATAACAAAGAGAGCCTTCTTCCTTATCACTCCATTAGCTAAGTCACTAAGTCGGGAGGTTATGAAACTTGAGAACCCCACGACATAGGTTAGGAAAACTTGGAACTTTGCGACTCCGTTCACTTTCGCCGAACTGATGGTAATGTATTTCCTTAAAGCTCTAGGCAAAGGGGCCGGTCACAGTCACAACTATAAGGACATAAGTTGCAACTAATGCAACAAACAACCGCCAATACCAGGTCAACATCAAAATAGAACATTTTGAAGACACCATGATTGCAACTCTAGGGTTTAATCAATGAACCCTAATTTTGTCTGTGAGAAAACAAAATTCATTTTTGGACATGTTATACATCCTCTGGCCTTGCTCAATACCTTTCTGGAAAGCTCTCAAAAAACCCATCATGAATCTGCCACTCAATTCGCCACCAGGACCATTGCTCTCTCATCCATCTTCTGTCATCATGCCATCAAACTCCTTTGCTTGATTTTCCCTTTTGACATCAATGACAACTATATGCACTTTACCATAGAAGATATGCACTTCAACACACTTCTCCTCTAATCCCCTTTTGACATCAATGACAACATATTCTGACAACTCTTGGGTTTCTTGGTGGATTGGATGAAAACCCAATAGCATCAAATGGCATATTCACTCAGGCATCACATTGAGCATCAATGATCAGTTGGACATTTTTTGGAAATTTGTTAAGTCTTTTATCAAAGACAAATTTCAAAGTTTTGGTGTGGTTTCAAAGTTAATAGATTTCCAAAATGAAAATATGGAAGCCATGGTTGGAATGTGGCAAGGATACTACAAAGATATATATTTATTTTAATTGCTAAAGCTTATGCTTCGAACCATATTATCCTTCCCTATTTCTACTCTAAGGAATTGACACAATTTATGAGGGGTTAAGAGCCTTATGTAGCCTACCAGGATAGTTAAATTGCCAACCGATGCATGTTGGAGAGTTATCATGCAAGTAAGGGTTTAAAGGAGTTAAATATATTTTAATTCAAAGGGGTCAATGATTATATCTCCCTAGTGCTGCCAGTCCAAGGTAGCCGCCTCTTCACTAACCATAGCTTAAATCCTCAACATTGTAATCCTTAGGCTAGGTCGATAGTAATCTACTGATACAGAGGAAGGACTTACAACAAACTTAACCAATTCCAAACAAGGTTTCAACACAAATGATGCAAATGTGCATTCTTGTTCATTCTTGGTAACTTGCTCTTAAGGCCTATTGGCAATTAACAAAGAAAAAACAACATGAAACATGCTATTCTTGGACTGTTCAGCCCACTTACAACACATCTTAATGATTTCCCAACCAATCACAATCCAACAAAGCATAGGTTTTATTGAACCCTCAAATAGCTAGGGTTTCTTGACTTTTTTCATGAAAATGAATATAGGTTAGCATAACTTAAATATACAGTTGTTTGGTGCAATTTCCTTTAATGGGTATCTGGATAATGGCCTTAAGAAGCTTTTCACTAAATTTCATAATTTTCCCATAGTTAAAATAAAAGTTATGAATTTGTTACACTTGCTAGAAACCCTAGATCTAAAAATTGACTGTCAACACCATTTTGTTCATAACTTATTCAAATAAACTCCAAATGAACCCAAACCAAAAGCATTTGAACCATAAAATAGGCCCTAACTCTTGCAATGTTTGCCCCAACCATACCAGGTTGTACAAATCCATACCAAGCAAGTTTTTTGCTGTTTCACAGTAAAAATCTGCAATTGTTAACACTAAAACAGCCATAACTTCTACAAAATTCATGAAACAAAAAGCATCTGAAAGAGGAAAGGTTCCTTCAACTTCTCCAATTGATTTTTGGGCCGTACCAATCTATACAGATCCGTACCATAAAGATTACAGACTATTTACACAAGAAAATGCAAGAAAAATCATGCCAAAAATGAGTTTATTTCATTCCCACACTTCTCCAACCTTGATCTGCATGTGTACATCTCATATTTATCCCATTACATTCATTCACAACTACCAAACCGACTTCCAACTACCAAAAACCAAAATTTCAACTTTTTACAACTTTGACATGACAACTTTTACAAGTTTTTGCTCCTAATCACCAAAATGACTCAAAAGGATCCCAAATGGCCTAGAATGGTCCAAATTGACCTTATTGACCCAAAACACATCAAAACAACTCAAAATCAAAACTTGGAAAAATGACCCAAAATGCATCAAAAGATGTCCCTGCATCATACTCCCTAGGGGAAAGAAAATTTGAGTTCCATCTCAAATATGAATCTTCATTCTCATCTTCCAGTTCCTTTGCATGCATGTATTGTTTTCTTTTTGTTGGATCTCAACTAAATTTGTTTCAATTGGCTCACTTGTGCTTTTCGGTCCAACAACATGCTTCTTGAGCCAAGGCCAACTTGGCACTATATATCCATGGTTTTATGCTTGTCTCCTCACTTTAGCTTTAGCTTTGACTGCAATTGGAGATTTATTTTCTCTTTCATCTGCTTTGTCTTCTTTACCTGCACAAGAAACAAACATATTAAAGAAATCATATTCTTTGTTTTCATACTTCACTTCTTCATCCACCTCATTTTGTTTGCTATACATTCTTTACTCTTCATTTTTCTCCAAAATATGTGGCTTCACCTCAACCTTACTAAACCATTCATTTGCATTTTTGAATTGCTCATCCACTCTTTTGTTCTCCTGGACATCAACATTCTCAACTCTCAATTCTTCTCTTGAGAACCATGCTATCTCCTTATCCTCCATGACTCTCTTCTCTCTTTGGACTATCTTTGAGTCCTCTACAACTTCTTTTGCTATCTCTTCTTCTTCTTCCTAAACATCACCCACTTCAACATCAACGTCACTATTACTTTCATTAATTTGAGCAAATTCAAAAGAAATTTCTTCCATTTCTTTTTTAACTGATTTTTCAAACAACATGTTTTCAAAATTTGTTACCTCATCCATTACCTCATTTGCTTCATACTGTCATACGTCTATCTTCTCACTTAATAACAAGCTTTCAATTCCTATGCGCTCACCCTTCAAAGCTACTAATGCATATATCTTCCCATCTTTTTCCAACTCATATGTGTTGTTTTTCCTGTTATACTTCGCTATCCTACTATAATGCCACAACCTTCCAAACACAATGTGACATACATCCAAATGCATAATATCACAAACTATTTCATCTTTATAAGGGCCTATTTGAAACTCAACTTTGCATTACTCACGTACGGTTACCTGTTTGAAGCCAACTCACTGAATAGGGCGGGGGTGTTGTATTCTTTTCAAACCCAATTTATCTACCACATTCAAAAACAATATTATCTTTGTAGTTATCTAAAATCACAACTTGACAGCATTTACCTTTGGACTTGCAGGTAGTCTGGAATAATCTTTCCTTTGCCAACTTGCTTTCTTTCTTGGCTACCATTTCTTCCTCCACCAACTTCTTTGCAACCTTGAACAATGTATTTAATAATGCGGATGCCCTTTGCCCATCTTTCTTCTTATTGAGAGCCATCTTTAAACATCAAATCTCACTAAACCACATTAGCCAAAATAATTAAATCATTTCTCGGAGAGCTTTTGGCTCTAATACCAAAAATGATGCAAAGGAAGGACTTACAACAAACTTGACGCATTCCAAACAAGTTTTCAACACAAATGATGCAAATGTGCATTCTTGTTCATTCTTGATAACTTGCTCTTAAAGCCTATTGGCACTCAACAAAGAACAAACAACATGAAACATGATATTATTGGACTGTTCAGCCCTCTTACAACACATCTTAATGATTTCCCAACAAATCATTATCCAACAAAGCATAGGTTTTATTGAACCCTCAAATAGCTAGGGTTTCTTGATTGTTTTCATGAAAATGAACACACAGAGGTTAGCATAACTTATACATACAGTTGTTTGGTGCAATTTCCTTTAATGGGTATCTGGATAATGGCCTTATGAAACTTTTCACCAAGTTTCATAATTTTCCCATGGGTGAAATAAAAGTTATGAATTTATTACACTTGCTGGAAACCCTAAATCTGAAAATTGACTGTCAACACCATTTTGTTCATAACTTATTCAAATTAACTCCAAATGAACCCAAACCAAAAGCATTTGAACCATAAAATAGAGCCCTAACTCTTGCAATGTTTGCCCCAACCGTACCAGATCGTACAAATCCATACCAAGCAAGTTTCTTGCTGTTTCACAGTAAAAATCTGCAATTGTTAACACTAAAACGGCCATAACTTCTACAAAATTCATGAAACAAAAAGCATCTAAAAAAGGAAAGGTTCCTTCAACTTCTCCAATTGATTTCTAGGCTGTACCAATCTGTACAAATCCATACTATGAAGATTACAGACTGTTTACACAGGAAAATGCAAGGAAAAGTGTACCAAAAATGAGTTTCTTTCATTCCCACACTTCTCCAACCTTGGTCTACGTGTGTACATTTCATATTTATCCCATTGCATTCATTCACAACTGCCAAACCAACTTCCAACTACCAAAAATTAAAATTGCAACTTTTTATAACTTTGACATGACAACTTTTACAACGTTTTGCTCCTAATCACCAAAATGACTCAAAAGGATCCCAAATGGCCTGGAATGGTCCAAATTGACCTTGTTGACCCAAAACACATCAAAACAACTCAAAATCAAAACCTTGCAAAAATGACCCAAAATGCATCAAAAGATGCCCCTACATCATCTACCTGGCTAAACTTGCCAGCACAACACTTGCAGATTCCTAATTGGCCAACACAACTATAATAAACAAAGCCACTTCAAGGATTGTGTGGGACAGATAGAGATTCGAAGCCACTGCAGCATCATCCAGATTGCCACCATATCACATAAACCTTCACCAAAGTTCAAGAATATGGTATCTACGATTTAGTTTGTAGGAATTTGAATATTCTTTTGGGGAATTGATTGATTAGGAGGTATATTTCAAACGATGAACTTAGTGACTACAGATTGGGTGATTAAAGTTCATTGTCCAAGTGTCATTTCTATCTAACAATTGAGATGTGAATTTCAAGGTTGATCATGGGACTCTATGTGACTAGTTGGCCACCATTCTACAAATTGCTGAGTGATCTTCTTTATACCTTATTGGCACGAGCTGAAACTATTAATCTAAAAGTCAGCAATCTTTAATATGTGTGCCTGTATTCTGAAATTATATTTAAAGTCAGTCACCTTTATCATATATAGTGATTTTTCCATAATGAATAAATAAAGTGTTGCCAGACTTCTATATTTTGTGTTCATTGAATTATATTTTACTTGTGAATTACATTTGAAGAGTTGAACAAATATCACAAGCGATCCCAAACACAAAAAACAAAGAAATTGGACACATACAAATTGTTTGACAAAATGTCCCTTGGGAAAAGTAAACAAATTTGGTGAACAATTTGGCAAGGAATCTTACACAAACCAACTAACTTACAAACACAAGTTGAATCTATCACAACTTGCACAACATTATAAAAGCCAACCTCCTCCATGGCCTCCTTCAAAATGGAAAACTAGTAATCAGCATCCCTACATTTCCCAAAGCAATCAACAGCTCTAAGAAAGTAAGAACAAGTAAGACATGTAACAATAATATATGTTGAATATCAATCCACCCATTCATGACAATGAAACAACCAATCCTCATCCATGTTTATCTCATCTCCTCCATCAATATCTTCGCCTTTGAATACTTCTTGTTGAGGAGGGAGGTACACAATCTGTGTTCTCCAAGGGAAACATAAGCAAGTCCAACTACCATTAAATCTCTCAACATACCTTTGAAATAAGGAGACTTTGCAAATGAAATAGGATGGCATGAGCATAAAAAAAAATTGCCACTAAATCATCGGCTTGCTCACGTTTTTGCAAAGTCACTAACCCTACCACTATATTTTTCTCACCTAAAGTAGAAGTAGCCTTCCTCTTTCCTCTATCACAACTATCTCCAAGTGATACATTAAAATAGTCATCACTCCATTGCAATGTTTTGGATGAACATTTCTTAATCTTAGTAGTACAAGTATTTTTTCCTCACTCTCCTCAACCAACATTACCATTTCAACCTATTGTTCCAATGTTATATCTTTACAAACTCTAACTACATGTCCACTCACCCAATAAACAATGGGTAACCCTACTATAGCTCCCATGATAATCAATGTTGCAAATATGACACAACCAATGCCTACTAGCCCCTATATTTTTACCCTTATTAATGCTTAAATTGGTGGCAAACTGAAGAAAGAGTTTTTTGGAGTTGAAAGGGCCATTTGCAAATTTTTGAAGAGAGGATCAAGGGCATGTGAAACAGTTTTGTGGAGTTCCAATAGTACCTACGTTTGGAGTTTTAGAATGAGAAGAATGATCTATTATGTTTACTTCAACTTCTTCACTACCCATCTTATCACATTCACATTGTCATCATTCCTCCTAGTGCTCATTTTGTGGTATTTTCACGTAACAACAAATTGAAACGAAAAGATTTTAAAATTGATTACAAACCCTCTCTAACAAGCTAAAAAAATTTAAAACAAGAAAACAAAAACAATCAAAGTGACATACCTTGGTGCAATGGTTGCTACTAAACTAGTCGATCTTCTTTGAATATTTCAGTCCTAAGTTTCTAACTTCTTTGTCATATTCAGCTATGTTACTGAAATGGTGGAAAAAGGAAACCTTTAGGGAGATTTACACTCTTTAGAGTTTTACACCTTTTCCTTGTTTCATTAGATAGAGACAGCGGATGATGGATGGTTGTGGGGGTTTGTTGGACTTGGACAAGATATATGATTGGCTTACAACCTGGGAGGTGAGTCAACCAATTCTTGACCAAATCTAGGATGAATTTAGGGGTGAAATGCAACACAATGACTAGGCTAATGATATAAATTATTGTTTTGATGCAAATACACCAAACACAAAAAGTCACAGACAAATTCGAACAATAAAAATAGACTAAGCAGGACACTGTGCACTTGTGGTATAAATTTGGAGTTGATTTTGAAGGACTAAGTCACCTAGGGCAACTGTGACCTTGTTGACCAAATTCAGATCTGTTTTCACAATCCTTGAGAGCTAGATCAGAACTTCCATTTCCTGCTTGTTGCACTGTCAGATATTTTTGTAACTAAGTTTTCATGAGTTGTCAGGATGTAGGGTTTCGATTGCAACAATGAACAATTGATCATCAAACTTCCTCCAATCCTCTTCAGACCTAAAACCTACACATTCAAAGAGATAGGAAGGGTTGTGCCATTTAGGGGCTTGCCTTAGTCAAACCCCGTGTTAGTGTTTCCACTTCCACAATGGCAATGTCAATGATAAATGGATAAATGATAAGAAGGAATGATGAATCAACAAAGGGTTGCAACTCACCACCCTTTAATGGCTTCCTTAAAGGACTGAAGTTATACAAATCTCCTCAAGGCTTGAATGTTGTTTGCTTGATTTGCTTGGAGACCTACAAAGGGTTAGCCTTCACAAACAATAATAACATGAACATGCATAAAATCACATATGATTTGACATGATGCTTGGATATTGGATTGCTGCAATAAATAACTGAAATTCTACTCTTGACCTACTCTTGAACATAATTCTTGCTTTTAATGTTCACTTGTTGCTAGATCATTTCACTTAGTTTTCAAATGATGCAATAACTAGGTATTTATATGCAATTGTTCTAATTTCCCACAAATTAAATCCCAATAGCTAACTTTGGACATTTGAATTTCAAATAATAAAATGCCAACACCGCCATATTTGAATTTGGAGCCAAAATAGGGGGACTAAGTCGCCTTAGGCGACTATGTCCCAACCCTATTTTCTGGGAATTAAGGTTTTGGGGGCAAAATATTAAATAAATGAATTTGTTTTCCACTTGCAATTTGTCGGTAATTGTTTAAATGGGCCATGGAATGCATCATTTAGAAAATTAGGTCCATGCACTTAGGTGGGAGCAAAACATAGTGTGAAATTGTCAAGGGTGACAATTTATGACACTACAGTTGCATGGAGAGGCATCCCGACCCATCAAACCCCTATCCTTGTAAGTGTAATATTGATCAATGATGTCTCCAACAACAATGGCACGCAACCTCCAACACATAATCAATGTTAGTAAAATTATTAAACATAATGAATGTTTTGAAGTTTTCAATTGTTATTTTGTATACTAAGACAAATAAGGGGCGTGGGAGGGTTCATAGGACCCTCACACCCCTTTTAAACACAATAAAAATTCACCAAGCACCTTTTTTTAAACGTTAAATTGAATCTATTTTCCATAGGGGATGCCTACCCTTTTCTAAGATGGTTGAAAGAGTTTTGATATGTCCCTGCCCGCCTCAAGGGCAGTCGGGATTTGTAGGACCCCCACACCCCTTTTAAACACAATAAAAATTCACCAAGTGTCGTTTTTTTTTAAACGTTAAACTAAATCTACTTTCCATAGGGGATGGCTAGCCTTTCCTAGGATGGTTGAGAGAGGTTTAAGATGTCCATAGCCACCTCATGGACAGCAAGGCATCCCTTATGCATTTCCAATCATCCCCAATTATAGGGATGTGTTTCCGAAACATTTTTGAAATTTCTCAGTTGAGGGGATGGCCAAGAGGCATCCTATTGTTTTTGAAATGCCTCAAAGGACGAGAACGAGGGTTTGAGGAGAGGGGACACATCCTCATGTAACACAGGTTATTTTGTATTTAAAGCTCATATATTTTCTAACGTATTAGTTTATAACATAACAAGGAAAGTCATTGTGATATGTAGAATACCCTCAATAAATAGATAATTCTAGAGATCACGGATAGCTGGGTCCATTGTGCCTCATTAAAATTGTTATATTGGTAGCTTGTGTGAGACCACCCTCACTTCATTATAGATAAGAGTTTACCTCTCTCTATGTAATCAATTCTATTTTCCAAGCAATACAACTATATGTGATGTATTCACATCTATTGGGTAAGTATTTCCTTCATTACTTTTTAGATGTGCAAGTACGTTCCATTTTTTGGGTGTGCAAGAGCTTCCATTGATCTTAACCTTGTGTAGTTGCACTTGCTAACATTGCAAGTACATTATAAAGGCTAAAAGCAGTAAAAGATTTAAAGTAAATGATAGAGAAGAATTTTGAGCTAGTAGATGATTCTCAATCAACATAGAATTTTGAACTAATAGATGAATCTCAATCAACATAGCAGATAGGAATTTGAGAACGCTTGAAGGATAGCATTTGGCACATACTAGAGAGGAAGCAAAAATATTTGTAGGCAATGGATTTTAGAAAAGATCAATGATTGGAAAGCTCTTTCCTGACCAACTGTATGCCTGAGCAAGTCAATGGTATTCTAAAGCAAAAAACGCTTTGCTAATATGTAGTAAAAATTTATAAAAAAAGGGGGCTTTTAAGAATTAATTACCTTTGGTCAAAATAGAAGTTTAGATTATTGAATAAGCTTTCGAATAAATAAAGTGCCAATTATTTAATAAACTTAAAGATGTACAAGCCTAAATACAAACTGTTATTTTATTCATATTCATTTAAATATGCCACATTGAAGAAATATAGTAATATATCACATCTTAATGCTTCCATGCCTACATCTAGCTCAGTTTTGAGCCAAGCAGCCAAGTTGAGCAAAATTTAGCGAAAGCAAGGACAAGAACTTGAAGCAAACAAAACAGTCCAGCCTAAGCACAAAAAAACAAATTAGATTTCCATTAAATTAAAAATCATCCATCATTGTGAAGCTATGTATACAAATAATTTGTGTAAAGAAATTTAGACATCCCGAACTGGTTTTTTTGCTCTACAAAAGGACTAGTGTGCATGTGAGGGTTTTGGTGGTGGGGTTTGCCCACAACCTGTGGAGGAGGCTCGGCCCTTCTCCGCGATTGTTCATCATTCTTTATGGTGTATGGCATTTCCACCTTGTGTCGGGTGGTATTTTTATTTAAATCCGTTCACGGTGGCTGTGACAGGGGTATCGTGCTGGCCGATCTGCCTATGAGAGACTGCATGTGTGGCTCTTGCAATGTTAATTTGAATTTATGGGCGAGGATACGGATCCCCCGAATGGATTCATTAATGAATCTCCCAAATCAAATGCCAACAATGTGGCTCCTAAGTCATTTTGAGACATTGTTGCTAGTGAAAAAAATCGACTGCCACAAGGTGCCAAATTTATGCTCGAGGGAGTCGACGAAGGGCAAGAAAATGGAAGAGAGGAACAAGGTAAGCATCACTCATCTCCTTTGTTGAACGCTGTCTTAATTCCTAATGAAACTCTAGATGAGGCAATTGTAGAAGAGGATGCTAGGTTGTTGAAAACTGCTATTTTTTTGTTGCTGCAAATCCCAATAGGGTTCCGGCAAGGAAGTATATGGAAGAGTGGTTTCATAATATTTGAGAAAAGAAGCTAGGGTTGCAATTTTATTACTATCGCATGGTGCAGAAGGGATTATATGTCATCTTTTCTAATAATCATAATTCTCAAGTGGAGGTAATAAAGAAACAATTTTGAAATGTCGGGATGGTTGTCTTTCGTGCCTTGGCATGGATTCCTAATGCATTGAAAGAGGAAGTCCTGGCCCTCTCTAGCCCTAGATGACTAGTTATCAAACATGTTCCTCCCCATCTCTAGAAATTTGTTCCGCTTCTATTGGAACCATATGGAAATGTCTTAAATATCGATGATACCAAAACCCCTCTCCCACACTCTCATGTGTGGGTGTTGGTATCCTTATCCCCAAGTGTAGAATTGCCAAAGGTCTTGGAGATTAAATTGAAAACTAGCAATGTTTGTTGTGATCTAGAAACCTTGGGAGGGTTGAATGCCTGCTACTTGTGCAGGTGCGAAGGCCACATCAAAAGAAACTGCCCATTAATAAGAAGTAAAACCAACACTAAAACCGCCTTTGGCGGAGGCGTTAAGAATAAAAAGAAGCCCTCTACAATTGATGGGCAGGAGGATGGAGATGAAAATAAGGTGGAGGGAACTATGGAAAGTTGTCCTACTCCGCAGCAACTTGATGAGAGGTATTCCCCCTCGAACCCTAAGACCAATAATAAGAAAAGAAGTAACTCTTTGCAGATGGAGAATGTAGAAGCAATTAAAGCCAATAAAGATGCAACAAGTGTTGATGATAGCCTGACCTCTCTAGTACATGAAATAGACAACAGTATAATGAAGGAAAATGTAGAGAATGAAGAACTCAAGAAAGGAAAGGAAGACTCTGAATCTGGCCATTTAATAAGATCAGATAAATTGGTAAACATTGTCAAACTAAATGCCCAACAGTTGGCCCTACAGAAAATAAGGCAAACTAAAGAACCTAAAGAAAGTAACCCTAAACCAACCAAAGAGATGTACTCCTTTAACTCTAAATACTTTAAGAAGAATAATGTAGTGGCATCTCAACCAAAAGGCTACCCCTTGGAAATAAGTGGGGAGATGGCAATACAGACTCCTAGAGGTGAAAATGAAATCCTAGACATTGGGGGATGTCCTCAAGATTAGGATGTGGACCAAGAGGAAATACCTACTAAAGGAACTGATGTTGATCTTGAAGAGCGCAAGGATATACTAAGAAGGGAGAGGGCGGGGGACGGGGGGGTGAATCAGTATATCAATTAACTTTTTCCCTCTCAACTCTTATCAACTTCAAACTCTAATACAAATCAACCATGCAAGAATATCTCAATATAAACAAGTTGACACCAATATTTTACGTGGAAACCCTTTCGGGATAAAACCACGGTACAAATAATGTACTTTAAGAATTATATATATAAGTTTTACAATGAGTGTAGGCACCAACCTACTTGAATCACCAATTATGTAGTTGAGTAGGCACCAACCTACAAAGAGCACCAACCCTTAGTTCTAATTTAGTGGGCACCAACCTACAAGGAGTATCAACCCCTAAACCTGATTTAGTAGGCACCAACCTACAAGGAGCACCAACCCCTGCTTGCCAAGCACCAACCTAGCAAAGATTATAATTTGAATGATAGCGTTCCACCTTCAATTGTTGCTTCCTCAACAGATGATGGACAATAATGCTCAAACAACCTTCTTACAAATTTGATGTATATGTTTTGTCTTCAATATTTATTGCTATATACAAAATCTGCTTTTATTCCACTTAAGTCTGCTTCATAAAATCTGCATGTATTCTTCACACAATTGATCTAACACTGTCTCTAGACTACCAAAGATCTGATTCAAAACATTTTATAAATTTCTACCGAATCCTTTGTATTTGATCTTCAAATGATTCACTCTTTGCTATTACTTTCCTTCTTCAAACTGTAGTAGACTTCTTCAAAAATCTGTTATAGTTTAATCATAGATCTGCCAAACGTATGATCTTAAACTGATAGTATATCTCTGCTATAATGTACCTTATATCCTTTTCATCAAACTTCTCTCCTTATTGAATATACTTGATGGTCTTTGCTACACACACACTTCCAGCACACCTCTGATTGTATTTTAAAGATCTAGCATTTATTCCACTCGATACTCAGCACTTTACATTCTTCAGATGTCATACATTTCTCTCATACAGCACTTTGTGTTTCTTTTGATATAACAGTTATTCCATACACGCTACACTTATTGCAACCTTGACTTGGATATCAAATATGTATGTCTTTCAAGAGTTGCACCCTTCTTATGAAAGAACACATCAATCAAAATCCTGCCTCTTTATATCTTAATCACACCTTTCCAGATGTGCCTTTTATTTGCCTTAATCTTGATCGATCCCCTTTAGTTCCTTGATTTTTGTTTATAAACAAAATGATCTTCTTCAGATTATTCATTAAAAACTCCCTTTTTGGATGTCTTTTATTGTTTTGCTTTGATAAAAGTAATCGCACCTTTTAACTAATCCATGTAACTTTTCAGAAATAGACTGCATCTTTTGGTTTAGTTCTTCTTAAGACACGTCCTTTCATTTCAACAAGAAAACACGTCAATTTGCTATCTTTTATGATTTTTGTCTTTTTTTTATTTTTGTCTTTAGTGATTTTTCGTCTTTTCTCAAAATATGAACCGCTGCTTTTTGAGACTTTTAATCTTCCTTAAATAAGACAAAGACAATTTTGTCTTATTCCTAATTTGTCTTTTGTGGTGTTTTTTGTCATATGTATTCTACGTATAAAACTTGTATATAATATACAGTTCTCTTTTGTTTCTTTTACATACGCACTTTCAAATGATGTTGATTTTCACATACTTACACTGCTGTTCTTCTTTTACACAGCCATTAACACTTTCTTGTGTTTAGATGATTTAACTTTTATTTTTGTGCATTATCAATGCTTTTCATTAACATTAACATCTTCAACATCTTAATGCTTCATAAACCAAATCATCATTGTTGTCATTAATTACTGTCATTTGAACATATCATTGTAATCACTGTTGTATTCTCTGCCCATCAAATCTGATAATATAGCAAACTAAAGATAACTATGTAATCTGAAGATTATATCCTTAACTTAATTCAGTGACATGAATGATGGACCTTCAACCTGTAACTGCAATATGCTATCTTCAGACATGCAATTGCTTGACATCAATGACAATTTCTCAACAATCTCATCAATGCCTTTGACATCAATGACAACATTTCCAACAAATCTTGAGGACATCCACCTTGATGGTTTGGAGGACAGATTGGATAATTCTATCACCTTCAATATTGTATCCTTTGTAAATGGGAATGAAAAAGTTCATGAAATTGTGGTCCCTAACTTGGCAGTGAATCCCTTCAATCCCTTGGTGGAGTGGTGAGTTTTGATGGGTTTGCATCATAGTCAGCCATGGATTCTGCAGATGACCTAAGGCTGCTCTCTACTAAGGAGACCACCGATAGAGAAGAGAACCCCACAGAGGTCATAGTAAAAAAACCCGGAGGTATAGGAAGAAGAAAGGAATGGAGGTTGGCAAACCCCCCCCCCCAACCCCCCGTGGATAAAGATCCCAACCAACCTCAAAAGGACAAAAGAAAGAAACTCAATGGGATCCTGCCTCCTAATACTAAAAGGGTGGAAGCAGAAAATAGACTCCCCAAATGCTTTGATAACTTCAAATGTGATAAGGGGCCTCCACCCAATGAACAATCTTAATGGATGTCAATTGCATTTCCTAGAAAGTAAGGGGACTTGAAACCCCCGATAGAAAACATGTCGTAAGAAGATTCCTAGCACAAAAGAAGGAAAAAGATTTTGTCCTGCTACAAGAGGTTAAAGCCACTAGTTTCACCCTAGAAACTAGTCTGAGGGTGATATGGAAAGAAGCAACTCAATTTGCTACTAAGCATGAAAAGGGCAAAGGGGGAGCTGTAATTCAGATGGCAAATAATTGGTCACATCATGTGGATAGCTTTGGGACCTCCCCTTGCAACTGGGTTGTCTAGGTGATTATTAACAAAAAAGAAAGCTGCTTTGGGATCTACTTAGTTTATGCCCCTAATGACTATAAGGACAGGATCCTACTTTGGAATTGGTCAAGATATCCCCTAGTTCATTGGAGGAGACTTCAATTTTGTAGAGAGAGAGGAAGAAAAATGGGGTGGATCAGGCTTTGACTAGAAAGGAATGAGAGATTTTATTGGCAAAGAATGTAGTCCAAACTAAAGATTGAAGATCCTATTGAAGGACAAAAGAAATACAACCAAGCCATTTCGTTTACATGGTGCAATTCTCAAAAATGTGGTAGGAGAATCTACTGTAGACTTAACAGGTTCTATATAAGCAAAGCATTCTTCTTGGCCTCCACAGTGAAAGAGGGGTGTAAGGTTGAAGTGTCTCCTTACTCCCTGTCGAATCACCGCCCAATAAGGGCTAAGTTCTACTTCAAAGAGGGAGTGCCAAAACCTGCTGGCAACTGCAATGGTTTTTGCCTCAATACCAACCTCCTTAAGGACAATGATTGTAAAAGTGCCATACTGTCCCTCAAGCTTATCAAGTGGATGTACCTAAATCTATCCCCCATTGATAGATGGTCATTGAATATAGAGGGCTAGAAAGTTTTGTTTCAAACAATTGGGAAAAAGAGAGCCAAAGATAACCGAAGGGAGACTCTCCTCCAAGATAAAGTTCTCCAAGCAGAAATTGATTTGCAAGCAAATCCTATGGATGAAAGACTCACAAGCAGGTTGGTTATGGCCAAAAACAGTCTAAGGAAGCTTCAGAATCACAAGATTCAGGGTCTAGGAGTAAGAGCTAAAATGAACTGGCTAGAGAATGGTGCTAAAGGCACAAAATTTTTCTTTAGATATATTAAGGAGAAGCAAGCTAGGGAACAAATAGACCAAATCACTGTAAATGACACCACTTTGGTCAATCAAGAAGAGATAAGAGAGCAGTTTTTTCAATTCAATAGAGCCTCTTCTCCTCAGAGGGGAGGATGGAGGCTAATACCAAGGCAAGGGAACACATTGAGAGAGTTATCCCAATTAAGGTCAATGAAGAAATGGTAGGGGAATTGGGGAAAGAGATATCACAAGAGGAGGTTAGAAAGGCCATTCTCTCACTCAAAGATGACAAGTCTCGAAAGGCAGATGGCCTCCCTACAGAATTTTACAAAACATTTTTGGACTGGGTGTGTGAAGACCTATTCCTTGTTTACAAGGAAGCCTTTGAAAGAAGCACACTAGGCAGTAAGATCAATAAAGGGATAATTAAACTAATTCCAAAGGAGGGAGATAGAACTCTAGTTAAAAACTGGAAATCCATCACTCTGCTCAATGTCTCTTATAAGATTTTGGCTAAGATATTAGCGGATAGGGTGACACTCATCCTTCTCTCTATCATAAACTCCACATAGATAGGTTTTATTAAGGGAAGATACATACTAGAAAACCTGATTACCAGCTAGGAGGCAATGAATTGGGCAAAACTAACAGGACAGGATGCAACAATGTTGTTACTGGACTTTGAGAAGGCATATGATAGAATTGAGTGGGATTATGTGCTCCTTCTTTTGAAGGCCTTTGGCTTTCCTGATTCCTTTTGTCATATGGTCAAAACCCTCTTTCAAGATGCAACTGCTCAGGTAGAGGTCAATGAGGTTGTTACTCAAGAAATCTCCCTTGAGAGATCCATAAGGCAAGGATGTCCACTTGCACCGACACTTTGTAATAGCTTCAGATGCTCTACACTATGTTTTGAGGGAGAGTTCAATAGTCCCAAGGGTAAGGGGCATTATATTGCCAGATGATAATGAGCTCCTTAACCTACAATTTGCCGAAGACACCTCAATCTTGTTAACCCTAAAGGAGGACAAACTTGAAATCTAATGGGGAAATTAGATATTTTCTGCTTAGCCTCTTGGGCTAAAATTGCCCCTTCAAAATCTTGTCATTTGGGATGGAAAGAAAAACCTCCAGACTAGGTTAACAACTTTGGACTTTAATGGGGTGGTCCTCAGAAATTGGTAAGATACCTTGGTATCCCCTTTGCTATGGAACCTAATATAAAGGAGATGTGGCAGTGGATTAGGGATAAAATAGAAAAGAAACTTGCTAAGTGGAATAGACAATTTCTATCCTTGGCTGGTAGAATTCAGGTCTGCCAAAAGATACTCTCATCTTACAATATATATTTTGCTTCTATTTGGTTTTTCAACTCATACTAGATTAATGAAATTCAGAAAAGAATAAGAGCCTTCTTATGGTCATATGGGAAAGGTAAAAGAAAGAGACACTCGGTGAAATGGGAATGGTGCACTATTGAAAAACCCAAGGGTGGCTTGGGGTTAAGAGACTTAAGGCCGCAAGGTATTGCTTTGACTGCGAAGTGGGTGATTGGGGCATTGGAAGTTGGAGAACCTCGGAAGGTACTGATCAGGCAAAACATGCTCAATGTTGTTCCCAAGCATGCAAAAATGTGGAGATCTCTACCACTCAATGATATCCTTAGCAGTGAGTGGACTATGTTACCTACAGGAACTAATGTTTTCAGAACCATTTGGAAAGCCTAGGAAGTGATGAAAAAGTGCCTAGCCAACTACCAGTTCACCAAAGGGGACAATGGGATCATCCAAGCTAACAAATCTATATGGTGGAACCTAAAACATAAAGGGGAAAGCACTTGAATTAATTCAAAGTTGCTCAATAAGAGGGTGGGCTCATAAAGGAATTTGGTGTTTCAAAGACATACTGAAAGATGTAAGTTGAAAGATTGGAATGATTTGAGCTCGGAATTAAATATCCCTCTCACTAATTGGAGGACTTACACAATCCTTAGGGAGGCTTGCAATCAGATAAAATTTCCTATGGAAACTAAGAATGATTCTGCTCAGTTCAAAGACTTTCAATGGCAAAATGGCAATAATATAATGAAATCTAAAGTTAAAGAAATGTATTCCATGCTAACAGACCACACAAATCTGACAGAATACTTGAACCAAACTTGAAAACTTAATTGGAACAAGAATCAATGGCAAAATATTTTTCAAACTAATTGGTCTAAACAGCTAGAGGCAAAAAAAGCATGTTTCAAGTGGCTTCTAATAATACAGAAATTATCATTCAAAAGCAAAATTGGTGACATTGATATATGTAGCATCTATAGAATACCAGAGACAATTAACCATTTTTTTTTTTTAATGTACTTTTGCTAAAGAGATATGGAAATTGTTTTGTAACAAGCAAGATATCTGGGGGAATAATGAACAAACCCTTCATGAAAAGATTTTATTTAACCATAATATAAAAATGGGGAAAACCGCTGCCTTATTCTGGCTTTGCCTTTCATCTGAGATTTTGTGGTCCATCTGGAAAGCAAGGAATGAAGACAAGTTTCAAGGAAGGAAGAGGATGCTTACTGAGTCTTATAGAGGAATCATGCTATACAATGTTGCCATGCAAGTCTACATTATGGTGGAACTCTCAAAGGACAAATTTTGGAAGTACTTGGAGAACAAGCAGATCACAATAGATATCATGGAGGCAAGGTATGTACGTATGAGGCCTGAAGGGCATTCAGGTGTGGAAGTTTTCTTAAGGGCTCATTAGGCATTTTGGCAAGACCTAGCAGAGGGACAAAGCAATGAAGTTGACAAGCTGGGGCAGCCAATGGAACCTTCTACTAAAGAATTATCAGCTGAAAAGACACTGATAGCTATGAGAGGTGATAATGAGACAAAGTAAAGCAACCAAAGGACAGCAAACATGCTTTGTACATATCCTTTTTTGATCTGCATTAGATGTTTTTATTAGAACAATGTTATATAATTGTACATTCTGCTAATGATGCTTTGATGTAACTAATGACACTCTGATACAGGTTCTATTTTGGGTTCCACTCTTTTGACCTCATCCAATTGAGGGTAACCGTTGTTATTATGTAATGGGGTAGTCTAGAAAGGATACTGATACTGTTGGGTTTTGCTTTTTGATCTCATGTAAAAGGGGGACAACTGATGATATGCTGTAATGGTGGGTATTCTAGGTCTGATTCTCAGATGAGCACATAATCTATGTGATCTGTACTTGCTGCATCTATTATACTTAATACAAAAAAGCTATGCATACAACTATACAACTTTAGCAATATCAAAAACCATCTATTAGTGGCATTAGAACTGAAATAGGACATCCACAGTTAAATTGCAATAATAAGGAAGTTGTGCTGAGATGTTTGACAACTGTGGATTTTTTATGTCTTTGACTAATACATTATACTCTCTCGTATACTCCTTTATCCAAATTTAACCTCTACTCAATTGTCTAAGATTTTCTATGGTTTTTGTTTTTTTATTAACAGACTTTAAACATTTTTAATCATCATAGGTCATATGACCTACATCATACCATTGCAAAACTTGAGTACTTATGAAACTAAACTATTTTGTATCTTCAGAGTAACATGAATTTGTCTTCAAAATAATTTACACAAATCTTAAATCCTTCATAAAACACATACGATGATTACACTTTGATCCATATCTAAATTCAAATGAGTATATGATACCCTTCTTTGCACTTGATACTGAATTATAAAAGTTAAAAAGGATTACTTCAATTACAAAGTGAATTTCCTTTCTTTGAAATGACACAATGTTGAGAAATTGTTATCAAATAATGCAATCAAAATGATAAAAGAAAATTATACAGACCAGCTTCACATTAGAACCATCCCCAATGTTGAGAAATTGTTATAAAAATAATGTAATCAAAAGGATAAAAGAAAATTATACCTTTAACTCGCGGATCAGCTTCCCATTAGAACCATCCCAAACTTTGATCGTGCAATCCTGTGAACTACGCCACTCAAAATCATGTTATTATCAAGGCAAAAAAAAAGCATCCACCATCATGGCTTAAATTTATATTCAAAAGAAACTTCTACTATAGTCAAATTGAAGGAAAATGGCAGCAACAACTGCAGAAACTGTTGAGGATCAAGAAAAGTATTAAAATGGGATCTACTCTTGAAAATAAAAATAAAAAGAAATGAGATTAATCTCTCCAAGTGTGGCAATGTTGTCAATGAACCCAAGAATACTGGCATATGAGGTAAAATCAGTGAGGGATTACATAAAGCATCTACCTTTTTTAATACTTCCAAAGATAAACAGACACATTTAATAACATCATAAGTGTAAGCATAATCAATAGAATGCAAAATGTTCAGCTACATGGAGACGAAAAGATTCCTCTCAAAGCAGATCCCAAAAGAGCCCTGATTGCACATATAGAACCAATATAGGATGTGCTTTCTCTATGAAAACCTCAGAGGTCATTGTGTTCCACATCTAAAAATGGTTGATAAAGTATTGCACCCAAGATGATACCCAACTCGGGCTCTATCTCAAAATGGCATTATAACAATTCAGCCATTAAATATCCAACAACACAAACAAGGGAGCTTAACACATGCCATTAAACAGGTGCCTAGCTGCATTCGCATTCTCCATGTACCTATTAGATCCAGTATAAACTCACCACACGGTTCTCGTTAAAAAGAATTATTTTTTAGCTAGGAGAATTAACATTTATAACATACCCTTCATAATCATACTACCAATGGCATAATGGCATGCTTGGTTGCGGAGCTAAGTTAAAAAGTGAAGTGGGTAAATGAGAAAAAAAAATATTGGAATCAAATTTTGCAGGAACAAGAAAATGGTGACAGCGTGTTTATTTAATCCACAAGATACCACGATGTGCACTAGACAAATACAAGGGAGGGAGGAATCAAGATGGAGAAAATAAAAACACAATGAAAAGCATAAAAGCATGGTTGGAAAGAGAAAGCTAGTTAGATATATGAATGTCCCCAATGTGAGGAATCAATGTGTTGTTGGATAGTATATTATCAGCCATACTAGCACCTCCACCATGAGGTAAACAAACCTAGTGGACTTAGCAAAGCGAGGGAGTTTGTTCAATATAATAAGACACCAAACTAGGGAAGATACCTCTCAAATGCTATGACTGGATTCATTTGGTTAATGGAGGATCCTTGCAGTCCAAAGCATGATGTCATACTCGCCAAGCCAAATAAAGGGCAAGTTTTAGCGCCATTTACTCACCAAAAAGACTTGCTGACTTTCTAGCGAGTACTCGCCAATCTTTTGGTGAGTACTCACCAAAAGCTCAACAAGTTTGACAAAAGAAAAACCAAACACATTAAAGATGCAAAACACGAAGAAAAAAAGTGGAAAAAAAAGTCAAAAAGGTCACAAATTTTGCCCTGTAAATGCATTAACACCCCTCACACTTCCTCACACAATACTTGGAGAGAAAATATTTTTCACAAAATGTGCTAAATACCTAATTTCTCCCTTAAGTGATAAAATTGTGAAAATGGTGGGTGACATGAAGTTTTTTGTGGTTTCAAAGGCCTTAATTTGGCTTGGCAACGTTACCCCCAGACCACCACAAGGGGCGCTATGCCTCAACCCCACTAGAGGCATTGCCCCCAAACCCCCACAAGGAGCGCTACCCCTCGACCCCACTAGAGGTGCTACCTCTAGACCCCCATGAGGAATGCCACCCTTTAACCCCATGGGATCTCCAATCCTAGACCCCACTAGTTATTATGATTTTTTTTTCATATAAGAAATTTGATTACAATGATGGGATTTGGGAGTGGAGACCATAACCGACAACTTAGACAATTATCTTTATCGCTATCATAATATCATTGATCAATGATGGAGTATCATACTATCAATATCAAAGACTCAAAAGCCATTATTATAAAATACAACACAGCCTTCAGCTTTGCACAAGAAAGGTAGACAACAAATAAGAGGAGGTCATTGATTTGGTCAAGTCAAAGCCACAACCACAGCCTTCAATATTGAGCGACAAGCTGCAACAAAGTGCAAGGATTAGAACCTCCCCCCAAGTTTCACTAGACTAGGGAAGAGAAAGATGTAAAATTTATAATATACAATTTATGAATTATGATGATGATTTTCAAAGGCAATCATCATAAATTCATAATAGTTGTCAACTAACCATTGTATTAGGATTCCACATGATGATGCTATTTTGCACTCAATTTGTATTCAAATGAATCAAAATTATCAAATTTAATAGAAAACACTTTTGAACTCATTTATGGATTCATTGGATATATTTTGTACCATAGCCTTCAATGTCGAGCGAGGAGTTGCAATAAAGTGCAAGGATTAGAAACTCCCCCAAGTTTTCACTATAGGGAAGAGAAAGATGTACAATTTGTAATATACAATTTATGAATTGCGATGATGATTTTCAAAGGAAATCGTTAGAGTAATCATGCATTAGCTAATAATTAATTAATCTTTAATTGATTATTAGTCTAATTTGTTCTCATGCACTTAAGCTAAACTTAGGAGTTCTTTATTCAGTTAACTAAGTGTTTTTCTATGTTAACTAAAGTGAACTATTATTAGATCATTTTGTCTCATTGCATGTGATGTTGACACTTGACCAGATCTAATCCCTTTACTACTTAGAGTTGCTCCTATATAGCACTCAACCCTCATTGTATTATCTCTCTGGAGATTACATTTTTGTTCTCTCGAACTCTCAACCTTTGAGGACTTTTGTTTTCCTTGAAGTTTCTTGAGGTTCTTCTGTACCTTTTTCTTGTTGAGGAATATTACATATATTGTTTGCAAATCTCTTACGTTGAAGGTGTCTTTGTTCGTTGTTTGATCCTGTGGTTCGTGTTTTTCACAATTCTAACATGGTATCAGAGCATGGATTCAGCAAACCCTTTCTCAATTTATGAGAATTTTTTTCTTCAACAAGGGTTACAGGCTTCAGATCTAGAATCCCCTTTGCTTTTTTTGCAAATTTTGGAGGTGGCCAAATTTTTGGTGCATTTCGACATGAAAAGGATCTCACCATTGGATTTAGAGTTGTCGAGAAAGTTAGATTTGCCTTTTGTTTGGCCTGATTTGGACTCTTGACATCAAATCTATGAGAGTTTGAAGCGGTTGCTTTTTTTTCGGATCCAAAGGGTAGTTGTACTTTTAGTGCATTTTGGCGCTAAAAAGACCTCACCATTGGATTCAAGAGGCCGGTTCCACAAATTTTGACTATAAATTCGACCTATTTCGCTGTCGGGAGCTTCAGAGGCAAAAAAAATTGTACAGGGGCCCGTACGGCCCCTATACGAATTTGCATGCACAAAGTTCCAAAAAAATCATTTTTTTTATAAAAAGGTTGGCTTTTTTTTTGAAATTTCTTTTTAGAAATTTTTTTTTTAAAATCTAAAAAAAAATTAATGCAAGTCTAAGTTTTTTTTTTTAAAAAGAAGTTGTCATGTCCCACAAAATTGTAATACCTAGATATGAAATATTAATTAATAAATAAAATGAATATCAAAAATATAAATACCAATTTTAAAACTATTATAATTACCATCAAGTAATATTATAATAATAATATAAATATTAAATAATACAAACAATTGATATTCTTAAACAATTATTAGCAAATAAACTATAATACCAAATAAAATAAATAATAAAATAATAAATGATAATATTATAACAAAGAAATCCTATAAACACTAACTGCCATGAGTTAAATTGGGATCTTTATTATCTCAAATTAATCTTATTCTTAAGCAGTCGATAATGTTGGTGAGCCTCGTATGTAATATCCAACTTGTCTAAGACTCCCATGATAAGAGTAAATCAATATTGTCCCCGTTACGTGAATATATCCTTGGGCCTAATTCGGTGATAGAATTTGAAATGATACTACCATAGAATATTCAAATGCAGGTGTCTATTTTTGTGACCTTGAAGACTAGGTTTATGCGGGAGAGTATCTTCATTAATCAACCCATGCACAGTCCACCTTGGCAGGCACAAATATAAACTAAAGGAGTTAAAGTAAACTAAATTTACCTCCGCCATGAAGCAACACGACCCTTTGTGATGAGGTATGCAAAGATATATATATATATATGAGGAGCGTTGAAGTATTGAAAAAGAGAAGGAAGGAAGAAATAACATACAGACTACCGCAACCTCTTCCTAACATTGCAAGACTTTTATAGAAGCTCTACGTCATTTAAAAGGGGAAAAGACATTGAATAGAAGAGACCAGAAATGAATCACCGATGGAGGAACACATAAGACATCTATCTATCAATCAGGAATAAGAGACTAAAGGCATATAAGTGGCATGGGCTGCTATAGAAGAAAAGTAAGAAAAAGGCAGATCGAATAAGAGAGGAAAATAAGAGATACTGAAGAATCACAGTCAGCAACCTGACAGGAAGGAATCAGAAATATAGAGAAAAGAAGAATAAGTTTTTGGCATATATGATCACTGGTTGAAGAAGCGGGTCTTTGCACCATGCGGCTGGGAGAGGAGAAGCACGGGCAGGCCAAGCAACAATAAGGTAAGTAAATTCTTTATGGACTTAAAGAATGAGTTAGTTATAAATTTAAATGACAAATAAATGATTTATAAATTTAAATAATAGACAAATATATTCTAAACAGAGAACAGCGAATCATTCCTAGAAGGTTAACTTGTTTAGGTAGATTGTGGTATGTCATTTCATAGTTATTGAACATAAGTATATATTTGGACCATGGATATTTATGGCATATTAATGTATGCTTGTTATTTATATTTATTAGTCATATGATACGCTTATCATAACTGTGGTCTGCAGTTACACATATATACTTATATGAAATAGATATAAATATAAATACATATACATATACATATATATATATATATATATATATATATATATATATATACACACATGATTATGTAATAATGATGATTGTAGCAATTATTGAACCTTATAAGTAATAATAACTATATTCATTCATTATGATGAAGAATGTTATAATAGAATTCCATCTAGGGGATATTGAAAGATGTTTAATATCTACTCTAATGTATGTATGAAATATATTTTAGAAGAATCATCCATAGTGAGGGATAAGAAGGTGATGAATAATCCTTTGAAAAGAATAAAATATTTATATCCTCTTTGGTCTTATTAGATATTATCACTAAAGATTATTGAACCATAACACCTCTAATGTCTCTTTGAGAAACACTTTGAACACAAGATTCAAGTTTAAGTGCTTCATTTAGAAAGGAGTCATTACAAAGGCAGATTTATTTGGGCAGATTTTTTTATGACCCGTACCTGCCTAGCAGGTGACGAGCATGTACCTCCCTAGCAGTCCTATGGCCGGCAATACATTCTGGCCAGCCGCCTTTATTCTCCCACCAGCAAATGTCAACCCAATCACCAAAAAAAGCCCTGTCCAAAAATTCGGCAATCTTCAAAAATTCAGGCAGTCTAAATTTTCTTTCCGACACCTTGATAAATTTTTCGGCAATCTTTTCAAGGGAGCGGTTTTTTTTGCCAACACAAGGAATATTCCTCAAAATATTCTGCTCACGTCAGTCGTACGGCCTAGGGCAGGGCCCCTTTGAACTTTCCATGTGCCCTAAAGTAGGTGTTTTTTCTTTTGGCCATAACATGGGCATACGATGTCGGATTTTGACTAATAAGATATTATCGGAAAGCTGGTTTCCCCAACTTTCTAGTGGTGTGGGTCTCATCACTTGTTTTTGTTGTTAGTGCATTATATAGCTTGTTGAAGTCAGATGTGTTGTTTTTAGTTTTGAGCTCATAACTTTTGACTAGTTTCTCCATTTTTTGCAATTCTAGCGGCGTTGGAACCCTCTTTCAGAGCTCTTTACAGCCATCCATGCACTTTTTCAATATTTCTCTTCAAGTACATTTTATTCAAGCTTTTTGTTTTTTTGCAATCTGGTGAATTACTTGGACGTCTTAGCTCCTAGAAACTTTTCATTTGCATGGGAAGACTTGTTTTTGGCTGTTCTATATGTATTTCTAGTATTTTGTCCTATTTGGGCATTGTAGAATCTTTTTCATGCACATTCTTATTATGTAGAGGCACTAAGATAAAGTGCCATTCTGGTGTATATTTTTTGGGGATTTTGTGCATCCTATTGTGCCTTTTGTATTCGCACTATGATATAAAGTGCTATGGGGAGGTTGATGTTTGCCTTTGGTTTGCCATCACACCTTTGTTCAATAAACATTTCTTCCATGACAGCAATGAATCCTAATGATTCTTGCCTCATGCATGTGTGCCTTAGTATGCACACCCTTTTATTTGCAGGTTGTTTCTCCTACATGCACTTCTTGGTTTCACATAGTTTCAGTGTACCTGTCATGGCTCTCCCTTTTCAGCATTATTGGGGGGTTTCTACTATTGTTGCTAATGCTTCATTGGTTTCACATTGGAGTGATCTATGTATTTAGTTCTTGTTCCTTGTACTTTTGGATGTAGCGTACATCAGCGGCTGTCTACATGCATTTCAGTGAGTTGGAGCATTTACCATACAGACATTCTTACATTCCAATTTTTGGAGGCGACCTTCCATTTTCAATTGGTACCTATATTTTTTACTTGCAATTTTTCTTGCATGTTGAGTAGTGTCATTTTTGGTCACTCATACAAATTCATGTCGTTTGTATCTTCGAGTTCCAGATGTTTGCATTTGTTTGCAATATGATTCGAGCAGCATTAGGGACACTCATGCGGATTATTATCTCTCTCGTGATTAGTGTTCTTCAAACTTATTGGTACTTGTATTTTCAACTTGCATCTTCCATGTTGAGTAGTGTCGTTGAGGTCACTCATGCAAATTCCTATACCACCTATATCTTTGACTTTCAGATGTTTGCCTTTGTTTCCCATCTGATTCGAGTAGTGTCGTTGGGGGCACTCATGCAAATTATAGTCTCCTTGGATCTTGACATTTGTATCTTCAATTTCCAAATGTTTTGCCCTTGTTTATGAATCAACAACTTAGTTGCAATCTTAAGTGCATCCCAATTTGGTGGACCTAGGGGGTTTTGAGGTGGTTGAATTAAAGCCCTAAGCTCCACCAAGTTCCACCCATATTTGAAATCCACACTTTCATGGCACAAGAAGAGTTCCACCAATTTAAGCTATACCACCACAGCATGGAATTGCTCCACCACCCAGTATTGTTGTCATGGGCATGCAATCCCTATTGGAAAAAATTTCCTTCAAAATTGCATCAAGGCAAACTGCAATGAAAAAACCCTTGGGTAAGAAGAAAAGGTTTATGTTGTCTCCCTAGTTCTCCTTGACCCAATTCAATAAATTGTCCCATGTCGGGCAAAATTTCCACAATTTCCAAATTAGCCCCAATGGGGTTGCATTAGCCCCTATACCCACGTTTTGATAGATGTTCTTGTTTCTTAGGATTTTATCTTCTAGGTGAGCTTTATCCATTCCACCATCACCCTATCTTCTTCACTCTCCACCCTAACTCTTGTTGATGTTTATAGCAGCTTCGTACAATTTCTACCAACTTAGATCGCTTGAAGAAAACAATTAAATGTTGGCCTTTAGCTATTTAATTGTTTTATGCGATTTTATGAAGGGACACTTCATTTGATAAATAATGTATTTAATGAGGAGATACAATTTAATGAAGAGGCACTTCATTAAATAAATTGTAATTATTGTCATCTTGGTCGACTTGATGCTTTGAAGGGATGCATCTGTTCTCCCACATTTGTATATATATTCATTTGCTTGCTCATTGTTCATCATTCATTCATTAGCATTTTTCCAGTTCATTCACAGTTCGAAGTTCTTCATATGCGAGTTCATCCAAGAGCAGTCTGAGATTTGTGTAGAAGGCTGAGATATCTATTGGCGGATTGTATCATTCAATTCTGTATAAACATCAGATTGTGGTGTTGTGTGCTAGCCTTTCTATTGGCCTATTGTATGTGTATCATTCTTATTGAAGATTCAATAATATAATAGATATTATTGGCTGGGTTTTTCTCCCTCAAGAGAAGGGTTTTCCCAGGGTATCTGCTGTGTCTTGTGTTATTTTTTGAATTAAATTTTGTGCATGTCAATCTGATCTTTAAATTTAACATGGTATCAAAGCGGATTTGAGGACATCGTGATCAGATTTGATACTACAGCGATACTCTATTCTCTTTGTCATAATTCTTTGTCTATCTCTACCTCAATCAAGATGGTGAACGGATTGAAAATCGAGAATAGACTCGAGGAAGCATCCAACTATACATCATGGAGGTTTAGGATCATGCTCACATTGGAAGAGAATGACTTGGCTGAGTTTGCGGAGACCAAAATTCCCAAACCAGAAGAGGAAGAAGAGAAGTTGCAATGGAGGAAGAAAGACATCAAGGCGAAGAAGTTGTTGGTTGATTCCGTCAAAGACCATATTGTTCCGATTGTCTCCAAGTTGAAGACTACAAGGGAGATGTTCAAGACATTAAAGGAGATGTACGAAATCAACAACACCAGTCGGGCTCTTGCACTAAAGCAACAACTACACCATGTGAAGATGGCGAAAGGAGAAACAGTGATTGCCTACTTCATGAGGATCTCGGAGTTGAGAGATCAGCTCTCTACAATTGCTCATGTGGTTGAGGATAAAGATCTAACGATCCTTTCTCTCAATGGTCTTCCATTATCATGGGAGTCCTATATTCAAGGAATTAGTGCAAGATCCAAACTTCCGAAGTTTGATCACTTGAGGGCCGATTGCATTCAAGAAGAGTCAAGATTGGTGGCTAGAGGCGTTGGTCAAAGTTCGTCTAATGAAGATATTCATGTTCTCGCCTCCCAAGCTTTGAAGAAGAAGATGGAAAGAAGGGATTCTTCAAGAGGAATCAAGATAAAGGAAATGATGGTGCTCCCCCTTCCAAGAAAAAGAGAGATTTGTCCAAGATCCAATGCTTTAGGTGTGATAAGTTTGGCCACTTTGCTAAGCATTGTCCAACTAGACCTAAGCAGCAAACCACCGTTGCAAATGTTGATGATGCTTCTCCGCAGAAGGATTCATGTGAATATTTGTTCTACTCGGCATTGTCAAGCAGTGTACCTACTGACACCAACACTTGGCTGATCGACAGTGGTGCTTCTCGACACATCACTGGTTTTAAGGAGCACTTATCAAGCTTGGTGGAAAGAGATTCATCCGAACAAGTCATTATTGGAGATGATGCAAGCTACTCCGTGAAAGGGATTGGGACTTCTACTCTTCATTTGGATTTCGCCATCACACTCCAGTTGAGCAATGTTCTTTATGTTCCAAGAATCAAGCGCAATCTCATTTCAATTTCAGCCCTAGAAGATAAAGGATATCAAGTTGCCTTCTCCAAAGGAAAAGTACTTGTGTGGATGGAAAATTCTAGCTTCAAGGATGCTCAAGTAATTGGAGTTAGATATGAAAGTCTCTACAGACTTTGTACGCGTCCACTACAGGCATTAGTTCATGATTCTTCAAGTTTATGTGATCTTTGGCATCGAAGATTGGCTCACCTTCACTTCCGAGCCTTACCTATCATGGAGAAGATGGTGACGGGTCTTCCTAAGTTCAATCAGGAGCATGAAGGAACTTGCAAAGGTTGTGCATTAGGTAAGAATATAAAAGCTCCTTTCCATAATAGAGAAAATAGATCTAAGTGCATTTTAGACCTAATTCATTCTGATTTATGTGGACCTATGTATGTTTCGTCTTCGAGTGGATTCTTGTATTATGTTTTGTTTATTGATGACCACTCTAGAAAGACTTGGATTTATTTTTTTGAAAACTAAAGAGTCTGAGGAAGTGTTAGGAAGGTTTAAGGAGTTCAAAGCCTTGGTAGAGAATCTTTCTAGTAAAAGAATCAAGGTCCTCAAATTTGATAATGGTGGAGAATACACCTCTAGCAGTTTTCGGAATTTTTGTATTGAACCAGGGATCAAGAGGGAGTTTTGTGTCCCCTATAATCCTCAACAGAATGGTGTTGCAAAAAGGAAGAACAGGACAATCGTGGAAGCAGCAAAAGCCATGATCCATGACCAGGATTTGCAAACCTTCTTATGGGCAAAAGCTTCTAGGACTGCAATATATGTATAGAATAGAAGTCCTCATAAGATTGTGGAGAATATGACTCTGGAAGAAGCCTTTACAGGGAAGAAGCCAAAGGTTAGTCATTTAAGGATCTTTGGATGTCCTATCTATGTTCATGTTCCAAAGGAAAAGAGAACAAAGTTGGAGCCTTCTGGCAAGAAGGGAATTTTTGTGGGCTATAGTGAGACATCAAAAGCCTACAATATATACATTCCTGGACAGAAGTTGATCGAGATCAGTAGGGATGTCACATTTGAGGAAGATGTTGCATTCAACAAATCCAGGGGCACTCATATGTAGATCGATAATGAAGAGTCACCTCAGGATATGGAAGTTGACCATACTCATGAGATTCAGAGGGAGACTTTAGAACCGAAAGAAGATATTGATCCTGTTGAACCCTTGGAACCTACTGATGGGCCTACCGACATTGTAATTGGGAGAAAAAGACCTCTATGGGCTAGGCGTACTATGCAAGAGGCTGAAAGTTTTGCAACTCCTAGAGGCACATTCAGAAAAAGTAAAAGGCCACATAAGTTCTCCAATTATGTTGCCTTAATGAGTCAGATTATTGAATCCGAGCCTAACTGTGTCGAGGAAGCATCTAGTCAACAAGTTTGGAGAGATGCTATGGCAGAGGAGTACCAATCAATTCTCAAGAATGATGTTTGGGACATTGTTCCTAGACCCGAGGGCAAATCTGTGGTATCTTTGAAATGGCTCTTCAAAATCAAGCATGCTACAGATGGGAGCATTGAGAAGTACAAGGCAAGATTCGTGGCTCATGGGTTTTCAAAGAAAGAGGGAGTTGATTACGAAGAAACATTTGCTCTTGTTGCTCGCCATACTTTTGTCAAAACCATCATTGCTATTGCTGCATCTAAAGGATGGAAGATTCACCAGATGGATGTGAAGACAACATTTCTGAATGGTGTGATTGAGGAAGAAGTTTACATCGAGCAACCTGATGGATTCGAGCAACCTAATGGATTTCAGGTTCATGGGAAGGAGTCTCATGTTTGCAAGCTGATAAAGGCCTTGCATGGTCTTAAGCAGGGTCCTCATGCATGGTACGAAAGGATTGATCGGTACCTGTTAAGTTTGGGCTTCTTGAAGAATGATGCTAACTCAAATCTCTACTTCAAGGTAATCAATGGTGAAGCATTAATTTTAGTCTTATTTTTTGATGATTTGATTCTTACTAGAGAATATCACCTAATTCTCGAGTGTAAGAAGGAGTTGACTTCTAAATTTGAGATGAAGGATCTTGGGCTCATGCATTACTTCCTTGGATTAGAAGTATGGCAAAAACTAGATGAGACGATTCTAAGTCAAGGGAAGTACACCATTGATATGCTTAAGAGATTTGGTATGATGGATTGCAAATCCATGTCTATACCTATGCAAACCAACCTACATAAATTGAAGGAGGCTGCAGCTAGCTCAGACTTGGTGGATCCTACTATGTACAGATAGCTGATCGGGTCCTTGATGTATCTAGTTAACACTAGACCAGATATCTGTTATGCTGTGAGTGCACTCAGTCAATTCATGTGTGAACCGAGACAGATACATCTTGTTGCAACTAAACATATCCTGAGATAATTGCGTGGCACAGTTGGATATGGATTGAGATACTCTTCAGATGCAGACTTGAAGCTACATGGTTATACTAATTCTGATTGGGCAAGCTGTGTCACAGATCGGAAGAGCACCTCTGGTTGTTGCTTCAGTTTGGGTTCTGCTATGATATCCTGGTGCAGCAAGAAGCAGTCATTTGTAGCATTGAGTACAACAGAGGCAGAGTATATTGCAGCTTGTATGGCAGCTCGGGAAACAGTATGGCTTCGTAAGCTCTTTGCAGGATTGTTTGGACAATCAATGGAGCCTACTATCATTCATTGTGATAACCAGAGCTGCGTGAAGCTTTTTGTCAATCCTATGTATCATGACAGAACCAAGCATGTTGAGATCAAGTACCACTATATTAGAGATATGGTACTGCGGAAGGCTATACAGTTGAGGTATATCAGCACTGATGAGCAGACGGCAAACATTCTCACCAAGCCTCTCTCCAGAATCAAGTTTGTGTACTTTCGAGATAAGCTTGGTATGGTGGAGAATCCAACCTTAACTGAGAAAGAGTCTCAGTATCAGTGAGCCTATTTAATGAGTTCTCTATGAGAGAAGTTTGAGGTGAAATCCCTTGCTTAATGAGTTCTTCTATGTGAGAGAAGTTCGAGGTGAAATCCCTCGTTAATGCATTTCTCTTTGAGATTTGAGGTGAAAGCCCTTGTTTCCACCCTCTGAGAGAGTCATGGTGGATGTCATGTGTGTGACTCCATGACAACATCTTGTACTTGTGTTTCACCCTCTAGGAGAGCCATGGTGAAAGTCATGTTGAGGTGACATCACGCAAGTGAAGAACACTTGTACACACCATAGCATGGTTGTAGCCATTATGGTTGATATCATGTTGAGGCGATATCTGATATCATGATGAGGTGATATTCTTTTCCATATTTGGTTGTAGCCAATGTGGTAGACATCACATTGAGGTGATATGTCTTGTACAGCTAGAAGTACTCTCCCTAGCTGAGAGGGAGTGTTGATGTTTATAGCAACTTCGTACAATTTCTTCTAGCCTAGATCGCTTGAAGAAAACAATTAAATGTTAGCCTTTAGCTATTTAATTGTTTTATGCGATTTTATGAAGGGACACTTCATTTGATAAATAATGTATTTAATGAGGAGATACAATTTAATAAAGAGGTGCTTCATTAAATAAATTGTAATTATTGTCATCTTGGCCGACTTGATGCTTTGAAGGGATGCGTTTGTTCTCCCACATTTGTATATATATTCATTTGGTTGCTCATTGTTCATCATTCATTCATTAGCATTTTTCCAGTTCATTCACAATTTGAAGTTCTTCATATGCAAGTTCATCCAAGAGCAGTCTGAGATTTGTGTAAAGGCTGAGATATCTATTGGCGGATTGTATCATTCAGTTCTGTATTTGCATCAGATTGTGGTGTTGTGTGCTGGCCTTTCTATTGGCCTATTGTATGTGTATCATTCTTATTGAAGATTCAATAATATAAGAGATATTATTGGCTGGGTTTTTCTCTCTCAAGAGGAGGGTTTTCCCAGGGTATCTGCTGTGTCTTGTGTTATTTTTTGAATTAAATTCTGTGCATGTCAATCTGATCTTTAAATTTAACAACTTTGATCATTTCTATTAAGAGATCAAAAGAAGGGATGCCCCAAATTTACTCTGCTTCTTTGTTCAGTGGTCTTGTTTTTCCATTTTCCAATCTATTACAGCAATCACTAGGTCTCACTTTACTCCTTCAATTGAGATCTCCCTATTCAACCTACTTCTCCTCCTCAAGTTGTCACTTCTCCCTCTTGTGATTCTTCCTCTGCAATTGTTGCTCCATTCACATCACTCACCTCTTTTGCTTTGAATAAATCGAAGGTTAACTACCAACTTATAGTTATTAAAATAAAAAAAAGACAAAAATGCAAATGCCTATTTTTTTAAAAAAAGGAAGTTATGATATTATTGCTAGTAAAAAGGTGGTTAGGGTAACTAAGTCCCAAATCCTCTTAAAGGCCTATAAAAAGAAAATAAACCTTAAATGTTTTCACCAAGCTATTAGAATTTAAGTTGATTGTAGTGTGGATGGAAGACCAAGGAAACATTGGAGGAGAAAAACATGTCATGGGAAAAAGCTTAGTGCCATATACTTAGGAAAGAAAGGAAAGGCCCAAAGTGAAGCACATATTTCCATTAGAATGCTCACTAATTCTCTCTTTTCCTACCTATAGCTCACTTGATTCCTTGTGTCCCCCAATCGTTGCACTCCCACACTTCTCCTTCACTTTCCTCTTTCAACTCTACCTACAAAAGGAATTATATCTACCATTTTTCCAGCTCCTCACAAGCTCACCACTTTCCATCCTTTTTTTCTTCTTGTGCACATCTTCCTTACATCTACCCATTGCTATTTTGCCTTTGTCCTTACATTTACACCACCATACCTAAACACCACTCATCTCAACTCTTTACATTTTTCCAATTTTTCCTTTGCTCCATTTCAACTCCCCCCAACATTTCTTTATCCTCTTTTTGTTTCTTAAACACTTCCTCACATTTCCTCTATCATCCTCAAATTCCTTCTGTTCAGACTCACAACTTTCATCCCACAACCACGTCTCAACTCATCTCGTCTCTAAATTAAAGTGCCAGATGTTCCTCATCTTTTTGGTGGGGAGAATACTTTGAAGACCATTACTAACAACTCCGGGAAAATTATATTTTTGTAGTGTCACACCCCCGCAACTACAGACCAGATCGCGCGATCCATTTGGAAGCACTAATCGTTGAAGACTAAGAGCTAATGGGATGTAGCATGCAGATCAACCCTCAGCAACAAGGAGAAATCATAAAAGAAATCAAATTTATAAGGATAATATTAATATACATTAATTATCCTTTAACCGATAATTACAAATGCAACAAAGGGGCGTGCCTCAAATGAAGAGGCATAGCGACTAAAAGGCACGTCTATTTAAGACACATGACCATCCGCCATCATTGGTATAAAGGAGAATCATTTTCAATGCAAAGAGGATCGATTCAAGAGAAGAGAGGAAGATACAGATCAGCAAAGGGAAATCTGTTAGAAGTATTGTCATTGATGTCAGGACAAATCATTAATGTCAAGACTTGGTTTAGTTTAATCAGATTATTGAAATAATTGATGAGCTTAATGAAGGACAAAATCTCGTTTAATGAAAGTGCAGGCTGAAGTAGAAGTAATCATTGTTAGATTGATGATGTTTAGATCATCTTCAGATATTCAACTCCAGATTGAACAGATACGTGTTCAGATCACTGACTTCATCTTAACATCAAAACAGAGTACATTATTCGAGCTGTGTTGAGAAATTTCTTTTCTTTTCAAAGATCGAAATATGCAATAAGGCCCGAATTAAAAATAAAGTACAAAGTTCGAATCAAAAATGAAGTGTTACAGATCGAAATCTGTATTCTAAGTATGATAAATCAAATCTGATTAAATTATTTAACAAGTGTTAGGAATAATCAGATTCAAGCATGCTTAATAAATGAAAGGGCGCGACATGCTTACAAGTGTTAGGAATAATCAGATTCAAGCATGCTTAATAAATGAAAGGGCGCGACATGCTTAAAAATTGAAAGGGTGCGACATGCTAAATAGATGAAAGGGTGCGATTTTGAACAGACGCATTTCAAATCTCAATGGATGCGGAATATTTGGAAATATGAATGGCTGTGTTCTTTCTAAAAGTCGTGCTTTTTTGAATGGCTGTATTCTTTCTAAAAGTCGTGTTTTTTGAAAGGACGTATTCTTTCTAAACAAATGATATTTGTTAAAAAGTCTCTTAAAGAGACGTAAACTCCAAAAGCTACTTAACACGTCTCTTAAGTGATTTCCCAACAGATCTCTAAAAGTCGTATTTCTTAAAAAGGGAAACGTAACTGAGAGTATGTCAATTTGATCATTAAAGGAGGAAAGTCGAAATAATCAAATCAAAATTGAAGATCATTAAGGCCTTGGGTCAATTCTGAAGGGATGCATTCTTTAGCAACTGAAATGACATATTACTACAATCTGTTTCTAACAGATGTATCTGTTAACAATTAAAAGGTTCGATTATGAAAACTGTGTTAAGAAATCTTTCAAGACAAAACACAAGATGAAAAGGGATGAAAAGGCAGTCATAATGCTTCATCAAAATGGTGTAATCTTTGAACAAAGTATATATGCATCTGTCAAATCCAGTTTGCTTTGTGGTTGTTGTTGAAGATTAGCAGTTCAGTCAGATTCCCACCTCCTTGTGTGGGCTGAAGGTGATATCATTGATCACATAGAGCAGATTGGAGAGTTGGGCTTGTGCAGATCAGATTGAAGGCAGTCTCACTTCCATCAAGTCAAGGTTTGGTGCCTTGCATTAGGGGTTGGTGCTCCTTGTAGGCAGGTGTCTACTAAATTTGTAGAGGTCTAGGTGTCCCTTGTAGGCTACATTCTACTAAATCATCTTGGTGTAAATCTGTAGGTTGGTGCCTACTTTAAAAATATTATTTCAATAAAGTTGTATCAATTTGGGGAAATTGGTTCATATCAAAAATTGATTGTAATAAGTTTGAAAAGATTGAAAACAAAAAGTTTGTATTTGATTTACTGATTCACCCCCCCCTCTCAGTAAATCTTTTTGTGCTCTTCAATTGGTATCAAAGCAAGGTCCTTCTTGAAAGCTTAATCGCTTGAAGGAGATCCTTAAGAGCACATATGGCGAATCTAAGCAACACTGTGAAAGCACCCATCTTTGATGGGACTAATTATGCCTTTTGGAATATCAAAATGGAAGCATACTTGAATGCACTTGGGTTTGATGTGTGGCAATCTGTTGTTGATGGGTATTCACCTCCAGCTACCCCTCCAATGGATCAAGCAGCTAAAAAGAGAAGTGAAAACAATGCAAAAGCTAAGCATGCTCTTCTTTGCAGCCTAACAGATTCTGAATTTACAAAAGTCATGAGGTGCAAGTCAGCAAAAGAGATTTGGGACAAACTTCAAAACATCTATGAAGGAGATGCAAAAGTTAAGAAGGCAAAGTTACAAACTCATAGAAGGAAATTAGAGACTCTCAAGATGAATGAAGATGAAGATATTGCTTCATACTTTCTCCGTGTTGATGAAACAGTAAATATCATGAAAGGACTTGGTGAAGAAATTGAGGATACTTTTATTGTTGATAAGATTCTAAGATCACTATCTACAAAATTTGAGGCCAAGGTTGCAGCATTGGAAGAACTAACAAATCTAGATCAGCTGAAAAAGGATGAATTACATGGGATCCTTGCTGCCTATGAGATGAGGATTGAAGGTAGATCACCACAAAAGGAAGTCTCATTCAAAGCATCCAAAAATGACAAGAACAAGCATGAAGAAAAGGATGAAAAATCAAATGATGAAGCAGAAGCTTACTTCATGGGTAAACTTAAGAAAGGAAAAGGAAAATACAAAGGAAAATTTCCTTTTAAATACTTTAATTGTGGAAAAGTTGGACATTATGCTTCAAAATGTCCTCAAAATGAAAGCAGCTCTAGTGAAGAAGAAAAGGAAATCAGCAACAAGAAAAAGGGAAAGAAGAATTTCAACAATAACTCAAAGAAGAAATTTCAAAAACATAAGAAGAGTTTCTATTCAAAGAAAGACAGCAACACCTCCGAAGAACAAAGTGAAGATAGCTCAAGCAATGGAGAAGACGAAATATTGTTTATGGCTGAATGTGTAGAACAAAATGTTGATCAAGAATGTGAAGAAGAAGAAGAGATAGATCAAAATTGCAATGAAGGAGAGGAAGTAGATCTGGAAGAAGAATTGAACTATGCTTACAAGAAAAATGAATACTTGAAGAAGAAGGCTGTCAAGTACAAGTTGAAGATCAAAGAAATGATAAAGGACTTGGAAAGTTCAAGCAAAACCATTGAAGATTTGAGAACTCTAATCATGGAAGCTGAAAGAAATGAAAGAGAAATGAAAAACAAACTCAATACAAAGGAGATGGAATGTGACAAGCTGGAGCAAGAAATAGCAATGCTAAAGATAGAGTTGGAGCAAACAAAGGTACAACACACAAAGATTGATGAAGAATCCAGCAAGTTGATTGAGCTAATGAAGGCTCAAGAGTTTCTTCAAAACAAAATAGGGGGCTGTTTTGAAGAACAATCCAAGAAGGTTGCTGACTCTAAAGAAAAATCTAAGACCTTCTCAAAACAAGGTGAAGAAAATTGGATAAGTGCTGATCCTAAAAGAAGACTGAATACTAGGCACTTCTATGCATTTAATGGTTATTGTTTTCTATGTAACAAATTTGGGCACAAGGCCTTAAATTGTAAAAATAAAGTGAAAAATATTTCTAGCTACCTTAAGAGAGATTATAATCCTTTCACACCATTAATGGACCATAATAGTCTATGCTACAATTGTAATAACCTAGGGCACAAAGCAAAAGCTTGTGGGACAGTTTTTAATGTTTCTCCAAAACAAAACAAGAAAGAAGATAAGTCCATTAAAAGGGAAGAAATGCCTATCAAAGTGTGGAGGAAGAAGGAGAAATCAATGTTCATTCAAACCGCCTTACATGCTGAAAGTAAGAGGGATAGATGGTACATTGATAGTGGGTGCTCAAAGCACATGACAGGTGACAAGAGCAAATTCATCTCTCTTGAACCTACTGATGAAGGAACAGTAAGATTTGGTGATAATACAAGAAAACAAATAAAAGGAAAAGGAACACTTAGTCTAGATAATGGGAGAACAAAAACAGAAAATGTTTGTATGTAAAGGGCCTAAAAGAAAATCTTCTAAGTGTTAGTCAACTTTGTGATCAAGGACATAGTATCACATTTCTTTCTAATACATGTGATATCAAAAAGGATGGAAAGTTGGTTGCTCAAGCTGAAAGGAAACATAATTTGTATGTCTTAAAAGAGATAAGTTGTGAAAGTTGCAACTTAGTACAAGAGGATGAAAGTTGGTTGTGGCACAAAAGGCTAGGCCATTTAAACTTTGATAATATTGTCAAAGTTAGCAAATCAAATGCTGTGAGAGATATGCCAAGGATAACAAAACCTTCTAATATCATTTGTAGAGAGTGCCAACTTGGAAAGCAAACAAGGTCAAGTTTTAAATCTAAGGAGCATTCTTCATCAAAACCATTAGAACTCATACATACAGATCTTTGTGGGCCAACCAAATCCAAGAGCATGAATGGAGAAAGATATTTTATGTTGCTGATTGATGACTTCTCAAGAATGACTTGGGTTGCATTTTTGAAAGAAAAATCTGAAGCTTTTGATAAATTCAAAGCTTTCAAAGAGCTGGTTGAAAATGAAGCAAACCTCAAGATAAAATGTATTAGATCAGATCGAGGGGGAGAATTCACATCAAAGGAATTTGAAAATTTCTGCATAGAGCATGGAATTAAAAGGCAATTTTCTGCAGCAAGAACCCCTCAACAAAACGGGGTTGTAGAAAGAAAAAATAGAACGGTTCAAGAAATGGCAAGGGCCATGCTAAATGAAACCAAGATAGCAGATTCTTTTTGGAAGGAAGCAATTCATACATCAGTTTACATCTTGAATCGTGCACAAATAAGAGTGAACAATGAGAAGACACCATATGAACTTTGGAAAGGTAGACCAGCAACTGTCAAGTACTTCAAAATTTTTGGAAGCACTTGCTACATTAGAAGAGATGAAGAAGATTTGAGCAAATTTGACACAAGAGCAGATGAGGGAATTTTTCTTGGCTACTCATCAAAAGTAAGGCATATAAATGCTACAACAAAAGAACACACAAAATTGTTGAAAGTGCGAATGTAAGAATTGATGAAGGAAAGCAATTCAAAGAAGTTGGACAAAGTGATCACCATGTTCAAACTAATGATGAAGACAAAGAGGACGAGGACTCCCAAGAGGAAGAAAAGGAGGAAGAGGAAAAGGAAGAAGAATCTTCACAAAAGACTCCCATGAAGACACCAAAGACACCTTCCAAGTTTGTTCAAAAGAATCATCCTGAAGATTTGATTCTTCAAGATAGATGTAGATCTACAAGGAGAATGGTGAATTACAATGAAGATTGTCATGCAGCATTCCTATCTCAAATTGAGCCGAAAACTTTTGAAGAAGCAAGCAAAGACAAATGTTGGATTGATGCAATGAATGAAGAATTGAATCAAATAGAGAAAAATGAAACTTGGGAACTTGTGCCAAGACCAAAAGATAAGAATGTAATTGGCACAAAATGGGTTTTTAGAAACAAATTAAATGAAGATGGTCAAGTTACAAGGAACAAAGCAAGGTTAGTGTGCAAGGGCTATGCACAAGTTGAAGGAGTAGATTTCGAGGAAACATTCGCACCAGTTGCAAGGATTGAAGCAATTAGGATGTTTTTATCCTATGCAAGTCACAAGAAGTTTAAGGTGTATCAAATGGACGTCAAATCTGCTTTTCTTAATGGAGATCTAGAGGAGGAAGTCTATATTGAACAACCCGAAGGCTTCCTATTATCAGAAGACAAGGATTATGTGTGCAAGTTAAAGAAAGCTCTCTATGGGCTTAAACAAGCTCCTAGAGCTTGGTATTCTAGACTTGACAAGTATCTCAAAGAGCAAGGTTTAAAAAGAGGAGATGTAGATAGCAATCTATACATCAAAGAAGAGGATGGACATTTATTGATTGTGGTGGTGTATGTAGATGACATCATTTTTGGTGGAGACAAGGACAAAATGTGCAAAGAATTTTCATCATGTATGCAAAAAGAGTTTGAGATGTCAATGTTGGGAGAATTATCCTTCTTCCTTGGGCTGCAAATTTCACAATCAAGCAAAGGTATTTTCATTTCCCAAGCCAAATATGTGAAAGAAATGTTAAAAAGGTTTAGGATGGAAGATTGCAATCCTGTTAGCACTCCTATGGTTACAGGTTGCAAGCTAAGCAAAGATGATGAATCCCAAGAAGTGAACCAAACACTTTATAGATCAATGATTGGAAGTTTGTTATATCTAACTTCTACAAGACCAAACATAATGCAAGCTGTTGGAGTTGTGGCAAGATTTCAAGCAGCACCAAAAGAAACACATGTTCATGCAGTAAAGCGTATATTCAAATATTTGAAAGGCACAATGGAATATGGTCTATGGTACCCTAGTAGAAATGATTTCACTCTTGAAACATTCACAGATGCTGATTGGGCTGGCAATGTGGATGATAGAAAAAGTACAAGTGGAGGAGCTTTCTTTCTTGGAGGAAATCTAGTGTCTTGGATGAGCAAAAAACAAGAATCAGTTTCTCTATCTACAGCAGAAGCTGAATATATTGCAGCAGCAGCATGTTGCACTCAACTTTTGTGGATGAGGCAAACTTTAAGAGACATCAAGGTAGAGTATGATCATCCTTGCACTATATATTGTGATAATACTAGTGCAATCAATATCTCCAAGAATCCAGTAATGCACTCAAGAACCAAGCACATCCCTATTAAGTATCACTTTTTGAGAGAACAAGTAAGAGAAGGACAAGTGTGTTTAGAATACATAACTACAAAAGAGCAAACTGCTGATATATTTACTAAACCACTTCCAAGAGATACATTTGAATATCTAAGGGACAAATTGAGAGTTGTTCCATATCCATCAAATTAATTGATGGAGACATGTATTCAGAGGGAGCTACGCACAAAATCTTGTAGCTTCATGGAACTGAAATATTGTTAGAAGACCCCTTGCCATTGATGTCAAAGGGGGAGAAATTGGACACAGGGGGAGCAAACAGAAGATCAAATTGCAATTGAAAAAAGTTGCCATCAATGACAAAGGGGGAGATTGTTAGAAGTATTGTCATTGATGTCAGGACAAATCATTAATGTCAAGACTTGGTTTAGTTTAATCAGATTCAAGAGAAGAGAGGAAGATACAGATCAGCAAAGGGAAATCAGTCCAGTTCCAACGCAGCAGATCTCTATTATCAGACATACATAAATATTCAGGGGTATACTTGATGTTTTTTCTGCAAATCATTGTTTTACATGTATTTACATATTGCCTATGGATAATAAAGGACATTTAAGTATATGATCTTATGATAGAATATGGGTTATGCTTGAGTGACTGAAACCCACATTGTAGGAAGGGCCTGGGGTGTAAGCAAAAGGGGTAAACAAGGATAGTAAGTAGGCCATTCTAGAGTTGACCGTAATGGTGCCTAGGACTAGAGGGCCCTTACCTAGAGAGCCAAGTTTCCCACTTACAACCCCCACCCAATTCCACAAGATGGCAAGTGTCTTCAGGGAGTTGAGACATTGTTGGGAAAAGCAAATACAAGCCGCCAAGGGAGAGGGCTGTGGTAGACACCCTCTTAGGCTTGGTGTAGAAATGGCTTCGGGTGGACCCATCATATCCCTTCTCCCAAAATCCTAATATGTTTGCATTGTTGATAGTCTATGGATGTGATGTAATTGTCTAACTCTAATAAGTATATATCTATATATTTGCATATATTGTTCATGTGGTGATTGCAGGATTCCAATCCAGGATTGCATCGTTAAAGAAATATTTATTTGGTAAGACGAACCCCTAACCCTAATTCGTTGCAATTTGTGATTTGTAGGAAAAATCTAGGGCAAATCAGGAGAGGGGCATTACATGTAGCCAAGAGAACAAACTTACGATCAATTTCAAGTTCAACATGTGCTAGATGAATGTCAAGACAGATATGAGCCAAGAATTTCAGGAAGATAACATTTTGGAAAGTGAAATGAAAATATAGCAAGAAAAATTAGATTCCATTGCTGTGTGTTGTTGCTTGACTTGCCCTATCTATAGCAATTTTGCAACTTCCTGCCACTGGATGCAAAGTACAAGCAGAAATGACAGCTGAAAAGATGATTTGTATACTACTCCTCAAGAATTGAAGAACTTCAAAAAGGAAGAAGAGCCACATCATGTCAAAAAAGAACTAAGAAAAATGAAGCTACTTTCAAGAGACACAAACTGGAGTAAAAACCTAAGGTGGCTTTTCTTTGAATTGTTTTAGTTGTAAGATTCCATTACCTCTTACATGATTTTGGGCATCAATCTGCTTTTGGGAAACAATAGGCACATAAAATTAAGATTCCCATAATGTATAGGGACCAAGGCAAATTTTAGAATGAAAATAGATCATTTCTAGCATAACAAATGGAAAAAAGATATTTGGTTACTTTTTATCTGTACGCTGTTTTATTTATTAGATTACCAAGTTACTAGCAGGATATATTAGATTACTCCAAAAAGCAGACAATAACTGATACCTGGAATAGATCATCCCATCACCACCCCACTTTACACATGTCACAGCAAGCGTATGACCGGTGAGGGACATCACACACCTCCTTAAGGATGTGTCCCAGACACGAACATCTCCATCTTTACTTGAACTCGCAAAGCGGCGACAAGGAGCTTGTAGATGTATAGGTTCCCAAGCAAGTGCAGTGATCCACTTCTTGTGGCCCTGAAACAATAAATTCATTTATGTCAAATGCAAGATCAACTATGGAAAATACATGCTAGTTCAGAAAACATAGAGAAATTCAAAACCAATTCACATTATAGAGCCCTTGTAGTATTTTGGTGTCTCCAGAAATTTCATTTTACAAAGTAATTTATAGATTTATCTTTAAGCACAGACTATATTAGTGCTGTAACATATAAAGTTTGATTGGTAACATATAAAGCTTAAGTGTGTAGGTTATCATCTGTTTAGTCTTCAGTTCAACCTTCCCTCTGCAGATTCTCACTTTTCTGGTAAGATTCCTTGCAGGCTTAGCTTACCTCTGTTTCTGACTTGTTTTGGAATTTCTGCTCCTGGAAAGGTTTTATCTTCCAAGCATTTTTTTCTCTGTAAATCTGAAATTTCTATGATGGTTAAAACTTAAAATACTAGAGAAATGCCATTGTCCTCCTCACCTTGCCTCATCCAGGCACAAACTGAGATTTGATGTGAAAAGCACTCATGGTCACCACAAAAAACATAAATTCAAGACTTCCTCTGCCCAGGGCACACACTTTCTGAATCATGTTTGACAATCTGGAACAAGCCAAGTCCCCCAATAACCCTAATGCTCCAAAATTACCATGGTTGAAATTATCTTGCCTCTTAATCGTCTGCAGACCAAACCCAGGTGCTCCATCTACAATTTTACCAAGGTGGATATTGAAACTACTAAAATTTGGTTGATAATTGGGATAAGAATCACTGTTCAGAAAGTGGAAGAGAATGCTATTGGGAAACAGGAGCCTTTGCCTGTTGATATTTCTGAAATCAAGTATTGATTGGGTTTTCTGTATCCTGGTACTGGTGGCAAGGAGGTCTACTCCTGCACAGGACCGGACCTGCTTCTGTTCCCTGTTACAGTGAGCAGGATGGGGTTTTTATTTGTATTCCTCTAGCTGCTCTTCAGACCCTTCAGAAAAAAATGTTAAAGCAGCTCAAAACCCTACTATGCTAGACTTGCTGACCAGAATAATTGTAGGCTTGTAGCATATTAAGAATTAGAATAATTATATTAATGTCCAAAAGCAACCAAAAGTAGGTCAATGGGACTCAAGAATACATTAGTTTGCAATGTTCATTAAAGGTTTTATTCCTGGTGAAATAAAACCATTCATGAGCTCTATTCCTTTATGAAGGGTGTTGATTTATATAGTTTCATAGCAAGGCCGACAGTTCCACAGTCCACCAATATATCACTACTTCTATAACATCTTGAACAGGGAGATGATATCCAAAAAACACATTGCACAATAAAAAAACTCATCTGCTCTCCAACACTGATGAAATCCTGCTTCAAACCAACGAACGATGCATTTTGAATGAGGAAGACACTAAGTGGTAGCACGTAGTTAGAGTGCATTAATGATTTGAGAGAGGATCAGCTCCAGTGCTGCTACTCCAGAAGGAAATGCACAGAATTGACAACAATTTGAGCCTGTGTCTCTGTCAGCATAGAATTCGACTTCTCTAATGTTATTTTTCTGTTAAAATGGTTTCTGGCATATGAAGTTCATCACTTTATCTAAGTTTCCAAATTTCTGTATTTTAATATTTTGGATGAACTTACTGTTTGTTACTGTTTTTAGATTCAACTGTTCTAGTAAAAATATTTGGTATGTTAGGCAGTTGAATTTTGCTGCTATGCTAAGATTAGTTATTTAGGTTGATTTATGGTAATGTCTCTTCAGAGACAACCCAGTTTTTAGCTATTGTTAGACTGATATTTCAGTTATTAGTTAGAAGGTGAAATGATAATTGATATTCAATATTTGTTATTAAACAAAGGAGAGGAATACTCCTTAAAAAATAGAGTACAAGACGATGCTTCTAAAAATAAACAATCGTAAATTAAAGAGAACTAAAGCAATAAACAGAAATTTAATAAAAACTAACTGAAGCAAACTAAATTAACTGAAAGCTAAATAACGACTAACTAACAACTAAGATGACAATTAAATATTACAATAATACTTCAATGCCCTCCCTTAATGGTCATTCTACTAACTTAAACCAAGCCTATCCATAATCTGATGGTCTTCTGGCCATGAATGCATAATACGCAAACTCCTTCTGCTCAATATGCTCTGCAACTTGAGCCTTCTGCTGAGACGCTTCCTGGTTGGACTTCCAATCAGCCAACCACTTCCTGCAGTACTTCTGCATATGACCAATCTTACCACAGTAATAGCATTTGAAAGACTTCTTGGAGATCTCCTCCGATTTGCCTTGTCCTTTCTGCTGAGTGGACTTGCCTTTGCCATCTTTGGTAGTAAACGCATGTTCAACACTAGGAGACTCACTACTTCTTCCACCTATCCTACTGCAAGAGTTTGTTGCACAATTCATCAAACTTCAGGTCAACATTGGTGGAGGTAATTTGAGAGTTTCAATTGAACTGCTCATAGGATCATGGCAAGCTTTTCAACATGATCACCACCATATCCTCCTCTTCCATTTTGCGACCAATGGCCTCCAATTGATCGTGAATGTCTTTGATCATCATTAAGTGATCCTACAAAGATACTTTATCATCCATCATAATGGAAAATAGCATATTCTTCAAAAAGAACGCTCTGCCCTTGTCTAAGGTCTCATGAAGATCATTCAAATGTTTCCAAATCTCCACAGCGGACTTACCAGATGGTATTTCTAGTAACATCTCATCGACAACTGATAACTTGAGAAGCATAACCGCCTCCCAATTAATTCCACCATACTTGTCCTATTCTTTGCTCGTAGTCGTAGGACGAGCTTTTCTACCTATAACAACCAAATCCACACACCAATACTCAAAGACGGTAAGCATCCTCTGGTTCCACGTATTGTAGTTTTTCCCATTGAACCTCTGGGTACTTTCCAACATGACATTGGTCAAAGACACCATCCCTCTCGTTTTCCAAAAACACAAAAAATGAGGTCAAAATTTGTGATTAGCTAACACGGATCCCAAGACAATCAATTGGCACAAGTCCCACGATTTTAAAAAAATCATCAAACAAACGAAGGTTCAAAAACCCACGATTTTGTTTCAAAAATAGAGAAAAACTCCAATTTGCTTTAGGCAACAAAAAAGGCACAAATTTTTTCAGAAAAAATTTTAAAAAAACTGTCAAAAAAACTCTTCTAGATCCGTCAAGTTGCAGAAACCCGTCAAAAAACAGGCACAAAACCCTAGGTTGCAAATCACACTTTCCAGCAAAAAAAATTAGAAAAAGAACTTTCAAAAAAACCTCGGACCAGCAAAAAAATTTCTCAAAAAATTCTGAAAACCTGTCAAAATGCCCACAATCTTTCTTAGGTCGCGACAAGGGTTTTTCTCCAAAAATTTACAAGAAAACAATGAAGGTTGCTGACACAAGGCATGAATTTTAGACAGAGGTTGCAGAAAACCCTCAATTCTTCACACACCTAGACAATCCCATCGCAAATTTCTCAATCGCATTTTAGAAGAAAAAAATCGCCAGTCATGCAATTTAGAACACAACCCACGAAAATACAAACTAGCAAACGCGTCCAAAGATCTCCAGAAAAACACCCACAAAAATAGAAAAAAAATGTGTGCAGAAAGGGCGCAGTTATAATGTTATTCCTTCAAAGAGATCCGCGATTTTTTTAGAGAAACAAGCCCATGAAAATTAGACGAAAAACTCCACGATTTTTCCTTCAAAAGACCCGCAATTTTTTTCAGCATGAAAATGGCACAATTTTCAAACAAATCACCCACAAAATTCCTTGAAAAAAATCCACGTTGTTCTTGGCATAAAACCCTCACGAATTTTTTCTTCTGAAAACCCTCGAAATTTTAGGGAAATAAACCTTCAAAATTTTGCAAAAAAAACAAACAGCAAGAGAGCCCACGATTTTTCTTATTAAAAAAATCAAACAAAATAACTTCCAAAAAAAATTTCAAAATTTTTTTGGGTAAACAATTAACCTTCAATTTTTATCAAAAAATCGAGCAAAAACATCATAGAAATTTCTTAAAAAAAGTGAATTTTCATTGCTAAAAAAATCGCCAAAAAATGAACCTAAGCTCTGATACCATGAAATGATAATTGATATTCGATATTCGTTATTAAACAAAGGAGAGGAATGCTCCTTAAATAATAATGTACGAGACGATGTTTCTAAAAAGAAACAATCGTGAACTAAAGAAAACTAAAGCAATAAACAGAAAGTTACAAAAAACTAACTGAAACAAACTAAGTTAACTGAAAGCTAACTAACAACTAAGATGACTATTAAATATTACAATAATACTTTAATAGAAGGCTTATCAACTGTTATTCATAATTTGATCCATTTAATACAGTTTTCTTTTTAGCTTTTTCCAAAAAGGGAAGATTAAACAACTTTACAAGCACACCAATGTCAGAACCGGTAATGATAAAAAATAAACTTACATTAAGTGGATTTCCTAATGCCTTCCCTGTCTCTGGATCCCAAATTCGGAGATCTCCATCTTTGCTGCCACTGACAACCTGTTTGCCATCTGCTGACCACGCAATGCAAAGAACCCAATTTCTGTGCCCTACAGAACATATATAGAACAGGAATCAACTTTTGCACCATCAAAGACTACAATTCAAAAAGAGCTTGAGATTAATTTGAAATTGAAAACCATCCAAGCTTACTAGAATCAGAAAAATAAAAGGTATTGCATAACCAAATACAATTAATGTCCAATATTGATAAATTTGATATCTAATGTAGCAGAACTCTAAGACAGAAAATAACCAGAGCAGTCACACTGAAGTTACAATAGAAATTTGCAATTTTTTATTTGAATTTACCTCCAAACTTTCAATGCAATAGCAACCCATCTATGGTACAAGAAAGCATCCTATTCTAACATAACTTTGTTACAGTGCTTAAGGTGTCACATCCACATAACCAATAAAATCTCAAACTACAAAAGCTTCCAAGGTTTCAACCGTTCCAATAGAAGGTAGTTTTGGAATGGCAATTCTATAAGCACCCTCTAAAGAAGTAAAGCAGAAAACAGTAGAACAAGCTGAGCAAAGTATTCTTCTACACTTGGGGATTTTGTGGTTAGAATACTGCCTGACAAAAACCAATAACAGAAAGAGAATATAAGAGTACCTTATACTCTACCAGTCTAGAGCTGCTGTACTGAGAACTGTACAAATCATAGATATCAACCTTCACAATAATAATTGAATGAGTAAGACTTCTGGATGAAAGCTGTTACAATTTTTGAAATCATTTGGTCACACTTCATGAACCATCATCAGATTGTGACCAGAAACATTGATTTCAAAAATTGCAACAAACTTTTCATCCAGGAGCCTTTTATTTTCAACTGTACAATGTAATAGTACGTCCCAATTCTGATCTTTAATCCACAACTCCACATTAAAAATGCTATGAACTGCTGAAATACCTTCAAAATCTGCCTACTAGTAATGCTGAACTTTGTTGATTACTAAGGAAATGTCAATATACATACCATTGAAATTAAAAGACATAAACATTAGCCTTGGAGGAAAAAGTCAAATACTAAGCAGTTTACAGTTTACACAATTCACAAGATTTATGGAGATATCTATTACCACATGCAAAAAGAAAGTAAACAACATGGAATAATAAAGAGAAAAATCTACCTGTGCATGTGTATAATGGAGATTGCGTGTTAAGATCCCAAAATCGAACAGTTGTATCACCAGAACCACTGGCCAACTGACGTCCATCTGGGCTGAAAGAGACAGACAGTACTGCCTCTGCATGGCCTGCAGGATTATAACACAAAATATTATGTACTGCACTTTTTATACTCAAATAAGAAAAAAATAATGCATAGACAATAGTGGTTTACCACCCTGTACTTTCACCCACTAAGGATAGAAATAATGCATAGACATTTTGTAGAATTTCAGTGGTCAAATAAAATGATGAGCAATAATAAAATAGTCTAGTGTGTACAGTGATGAGGATTGTTGTGGTCTTTATTTATTAGTCAGTTCAGCTACCAACTTATCTTATGTGCTATTAAAAAACTAAAAAGTTGAGAACTGGTGCTAACTGATCATATTTGGAACTTGGTTTTCCTTGTTGATTAACAAATATAGAATGTGCAAAGAACTTACTTTTTGCTGTTGGTTGAGAACTTTTCCAGAAAATGTGGGTCCATTTCTGAAAAATAAATCAAAATGTTTTTCTCATTTTGTAACTTGGGAAGCCCAGGTGGAGAAACAAACAAGCAAGCAGATCAAGACTCTTAGAACAATGGAGTGAATTTATCTCAAAATATTTTCAAGAATTATGCAAGGACAATGGTATACACAGACAGTATAGTACTGGTACACTAAACAGCAAAATGGAGTTATAGAATAATAGAGTAGTTATATTGATGTCCATGAGTAACCAAAAGTAATGTGACTCAAGAGTACATCAGTTTACAATAGAAAGTCCTAGGAAAAGAGCACCCTAGGAATAGGTTGGTTATAGAGATAGCAAGGTGTGTGGTGCACAGCCAAAACGTGCCATATCAGTATTAGAAGGAAGCTGTGGATACAGCAGTCTACATCCTTAACTGGTGTCCTTGTTGAGCTTTGTGGAACCACTCCTAAGGAAGTATGGTCAGGTAGGAGTACATTGGTAAGTGACTTTTGTGTTTTCAATTGTATTGTTTTTGCATTAATTCTTGTAGAGAACAGAATTTAGATACAAAGGAAACCATATATATATTTTGTTGGCTATACTAAGCAGTCCAAGGTCTAAGGATTACTTGATGTTTCTACAAATAAAATTGAGAAGATGGTAAGATGAATTTCTTCTTGGATGATGGTAAACATATAGATATCATTGTATGGAACACTGCTACTAATAATTCTAGAACACATTGCAGCATGGAAATCAAATAAGGCTTGAAGCATGGCACATCAGAAGGTTCAAGTTCCAAGGGGATCTGATAATGAATTGGGTGATACCCAAACTTCACAAGGGAGCCAACAATGGAGGCCAAAGTGATATTATACCATAGTTAAAGATGTTCAGGAGGATGAACTGCCAAAATCAATGGAAGGCTCGTCTACAAGATTGACGAAAGAACTTGTGCAAGGCAATGACCAAGTACACTTTTTCTCTTATTTCAACTAGTAACAGGTACTTGAACCTAGCATATAAAATGAGGCCAGAGGAAAGCCTAAAATGGGAAGCTGCCATGAAGGTGTTATTTGAGGCCTTAATAAAAATAAAACTTGGGTGTTGTCTAAATTACCCCAAGGAAGAAGCCCATTGGTTGTAAATGGGATTACAAGGTAAAATATAAATCAAATAGTTATTTGGACAAGTACGAAGCTCAACTTCTTGTTAAAGTATATGCACAACAAGAAGCAGTAGAATGTGAAGAAACTTTTTCCCCCAACACAAAGATGGTAACTTTTCGATTGGTTATCTCAATTACTACTTGATTTGGGTGAGGGGTATATCAAGTGGATGTTATAATTGTCTTTCTGAATGGAGACTTGGTGGAGGAGGTTTACATGTTGTAAACACAACAATCCCAAGTTCCTAAAAATGAACATTTGGTTTGAAGGTTGGTTGAGTCCTTGGATGAACTTATGCAAGCTGCTAGAGCCTAGTATTTTAAAATTGATCGACATCTTAGAGATTTTGGTTTCAGAAAAAGTTATTTTGATCTCAATCTCTACTCAAAATCAGTGATGATGACATACATCCTAATTATCTATGTCAATGATCTTGCCATCACCAACAGGAGAATCGGTAGTATTCAACAAGTGAAATTTGATATTTGTTTTGTTTTCAACATTTCAGGTCTTGGGCTCTTACATCATTGCTTAGGTGTAGAGCTCTAGCAACTTGATCATGCTAGTTTTGTCTCGCAAACTAAGTATGCCAAGGCATTACTAGAAAAATTCAAGATGACAGAATGTAATCTCATATCTACACATATGGAAGTTGGGATTAAAGTCTCAACTTACAAAATTTCATCATCTATCACTAAATCCATGTTATATAGCTAGGGATATAATATTATAATGTATTTAGGTGGGATGGAAATACCAACATATGGCATACATTCCTTAAGTTAGTTATATTGGGTCATGTGGACAACTTGTGTAACTAATTATATTAGGTGATGAATAGGCCTTCATTGAGATTACCCCTCCATTATGTTATTAGAGGTGGTCTATATAAAGAAAGTGAATTCATTGTAAAGATATGTATTTTGTATGATATTATATTTGGGACCTCTTGGAGATATAGCATGACATGGCTTCTTCTATAAGGAGTATTATATGGTGTTACCCTACCTTGATGGTTAATTTTATTTTTGCATATGTTGGATATTAGGGCATCTTGGCCCACAAACATCTTTGTGTGATATGTGATCTATCTTCTACATTGTCTTATTTTCCTTATTACATTTGTGGATATTATTGGTCCGAGTATCATCAGTTGGTAGGTAGTTTGATTTACCTTACTACCACTCAACTGGATCTATGTTTTCAGTGACATGTCTTTTTTGATTCATGTCCAAGACACAAGAGGAACATTAGCAGACTATGAAATGCGTGCTTTGACAGGTCAAAGAGACCCTCAACTTTGGCATTCTATACAACAATCTGCAGATTTCATGCCAGCCAAATTTACTGATTCCAACTGAACTGGATCGATTGATACTCAAAGTCTATAACTACTCATGTTTTTACGCTTGGATCCAGAGTAGCTCCTTGGCAGAGCAAACTGGATTATACAGTTGCTTTAGATTCGACGGATGTAGAATATAACGCAGCCATTAGTAGAGGTTGTGCAGCGATATGGTTACAAAGGATATTTGTCAATCTCCAACTTGGTCAAACAACACCAACAAGGCAAGTTGAAGTTAATAACCATTACATTCACCAATCACTGGATAATGTTAATGTTTATCTTTAAAGTTGTCCTACCATTCTAACTCATTGGAATAATTGAATTCTACCAACAGAAGTTAATCACCAGTTAGTCCATTTTGTCAGCTTGAGCTTCATTTGACCAATTGTTGCAGATCATTGACAGATGGCCTTCCGTGAATTCTAGATTTGGAAGAGTTTCTCTTCTATGCTGCTGTGAGATATTGACAAAGATGCCATTCGAATTTTGATTGCTTTAAGTTGCCAGAGATCAACTGGTATTTGTGCAGTAAATATCTCATAGGCTTGATTTCCTTGATTATGAGTGAAGATTACAGTAAAGTGAAACTTTGAGTATCATTGTCGCATTTCAGCAGCCACAAAGCCATATATTCTACCCCCTCCATTGACTTCAATGAGTTGCCTCAACAGACTCTCCCTCATATTGAAGACCATGTGGGGACTGAGCAGGTCTCCTTGGAAGAGTATCCAAGATGCATCATAAGGTTCACCATTGTCCCCACTAATGCCCACAACGCAGGAGGGAGATGAAATATAAATATTGATCAAATCAATTACCTCTTTTTTTCCTGAAACTGGAACCTGAAGAATTTCAGTAATGAGATCCAAATTGCACCGTTGGAGACTTTAGAATATCTAGTTAAGTTATCACACCCATTCTTTCTTTATTTTTGAGAAAGTGAAGGATTTTGAATAGCCATTATATCATCTGTTTGTCCATCAGTTATAAAGTTTGATAAGGTTTCTGAAATAATCCTGGGAAGATATAATCTAAGAAATAAGGTACTAAGACTAGCTTGGCGGCATCCATAGCATGGAGCATCTTCTGGATTCTTCTATAAACACAAAAAAGTCTGAGTCGATAAGGTCCCAGAAAGTTTGATCATAGGAGTTGGGAAATTCTCAGGATACAGAGCTTTGGCCTTTAGAAGAAGAGGACTGTCTTTTACCTCCTAATGAGTTGCTGCACTCATAAGGACAGAATTTTCACCTTCACCAATGATCTATGCAATCTCTCAGCTTGCCCTCCTCAGGCTTCCTGTTTCCTCTGCGAGCAGATTTTGAAACAAGTCAGTGCCAAGAGCCACCATTTCTGGTGCAGAATTTATATATGTGCACAGACCTGTCTTGACTTCATAAAAAGTGTTGATATGCAGTTTATTATGTTGGAAATATTGTTGCCGTTGATGTCAAAGGAGTGTAGAACATATTGCTGTTATTAAAGAAGAAAATCAGTTTCCTTTATTCAAGGCAGATCACATCATTCCAATGAGATCATTTAATCATGGCAGCACTGCAATTAATGGAAAGTGGACGACCTCCTTGTCAAAATACAATTTAATATTGTTTGAGGCTTTTTTGAGATGGACGACCTCTTGTGGAAAATTAAAATTAATATTATGTGAGGTCTTTTTGACATAGGCTGACCCTCTTGATGTGGTCACTCAACTTGAGAAAAATAAAAATAAAAATAAATTTATTCATGTGCAAACTTGACCAATCCTCCTTGAAGGATCACCTCCCTTGGGTGAAGAGGCATAAGGAAGGTATAAATAGAAGTTGTATGTGAGGTAAATGAAAGAAATCAATTAAAGAAATATCATTCCTATTTTCAGCGGAATTTTTGAAGAAGAGAATATAAATGAAGAAGTCGTGAGCAGATTTTATGAAGTATACTCAAATGATCATAATCCATTGAAGAAGCTATATTCAAGAAGGCAAAATTTTGTTCATCAGAGATTGGTGCCTCTCAATAGAAGAGATTGGTGTCTCTTGCTAAGTTGGTGCTTAGTAGCGGGGATTGGTGTCTCCAGTGGGTTGGTGCCTACAAAAGATTTGTAAGAGAATTTTATTTTTGTGACTGGATTTGGACAGTAGATCCAAGCAGTATTTCTCCATGGTTTTCTCCCAAAAGGGTTTCCACGTAAATCTTGTGTCTCTTAGTTGGTAGATATTGTGTGATTGCTATTTTCATGGTTGTTGGGTTTTAAACAAGTAAAAGTTAATCTTATACTGATTCACCCCCCCTCCCAGTATAAGTGTGTGTGCTCATCATATTAGACCAATTTAAAAAAATTATGTTTGCATCTCCCTGTGATCCAGGCACCTCTGGATCTATGTTTCCAACAACATTCCTCGTGCTACAGTTTAAGAGTGAGATCATAGACCTCCCCTTGTTCTTGTAATGCCATTTCATTGCTGAAACCATTATCTCTGGTTTTTTCTGTACTTGTGCTAATTAGGTCCATTTTCATTCCAATTATAAGAACATGTTATGTTACCCAAAGTCTGTTTATTCCATGCTTTCATTCTACTTTTTAGATGGTTTAGCCTGCCCATGAATCACTGCATTCCATATTTTCATTCTATTTTGTAGATGGTCTAGCCTGCCCATGAATCTTTGCATTCTGTGCTCTTATATATTACCGACCATAAACCATCTGCTGTTCACATTTTAGGCAAAACCTGGATTACTTAGCCACACATTCTCAAATCTGAATTGGCCCTTTTTATGTCCTTGTCATTTGACTGTGATATCCAGCTGGGTGAACCAATGGTCTGAGCATCAAGCCACTCGTCAAAGAGAAATATTCCTTCTACTTTTAGAAATTTTAGCAATTCAGTGGTCTTCCTTTTGTTGTGCCAGTACACAACCCCTGAGTAAATTATATTCAATCATGGAGATGCTTGCTAACAGCTGTAATATGGTATCAGCAATTCTCTGAATAAATAACCTGCCCCACTTTTTTCTCCTCAAGAGATTTTATAGTATGAAATATCCCATGAGAATAACAATTTGTGGGCAAGTGTTTAGGATCCAGGTCATCATTTGATTTACTCATGTTATTCTATTGTCCCTGTAGGCAGTTCCATATGGATTGGCCAGAATAAACCATAAAGCATTCCTGGAACTCAAATGAGAAAAAGTTTACCACTAAGGCCCTTGTTGGAAATCAAGGTATAACTTGCAGCAATATGAACTTATCAAAATGATTGCAAATCTGAAATTATGTTTACAAGATTACCATAAAATGATTTAAGTGATTGACAGTTGCAACAATGAAAGAAAAATCTGCAATACCACCAGTCATCAACACAAGTGACACAAGATATACGTGGAGAAACTCTTGCGGGAAAACACTCCACACCCAAAAAGATCCAATGTTTGTATTAATCTTTAAGCAAGTACATCAATACAATAATTCTCTCTACAATCCGGCAACACTTCATTGTCTTGACAACCTGCAAAGAACTCATACTAAACCACCATCTCAAGACTCCAATATATAGAAGTTTATAGGAGAGAATACCACAAATGGTATCCCAAACAACAAGCAAAACCACTTGGAAAAACCCACGCCCCCTTAGTGGACAGCCCATGGACATGGAACAAAATATTAAATTATCACATGGCCTTCACATGGTAGCCTAACCCACAGCCAATAGGAATTGGTCAAACCCGAGTACTCCATAACTCTCTGATGGCTCCAATGGCTACATGCAAGATCATGCACCAACATGCAAACCTAGGCGCCCAACCATGCAAGAGCATGCAGAACATGCAAATAACATGCAAGGGCATGCACACTCAAGTGGTACCCACCCACAAAGTTGGACACCGAAGAGGAATATGCCTCCAAGATGCTTTGTAACCACCACCATAACGGGTCCACCTCTTTGAATGCAATTACAATTTGTCATTGAAAAATAATTAATAAATATTTTTTCCCTCATGTCCCCTAAACACTTTCCAAAGAACGTGGAGACACATAAATCAACTTAGGATAGCAATTTTAATGTCACCTATCCTAACAGCCCTGAGGAAAAGGAGATGTGTGATTCAAGGAATTCCTATTTAAGTCCCACCAAACGAATGTTCTTGTGTAGGTGTAGTAAATGGCATATTCAAGTTTCCTCGAGGCTTCTGCTGATTTTTTTCCTGAAAAAGGACCATGTCAATTTGCCATGCTTTAACCATTTATCTATTCCCCTTATGTTTCAAGAGATCATTGAGACCTATACTATTACCTTTTGGCTCATAAAATTGCTCCTTTTCCCCAGTGTTGTACTAGAATTTGCTTCAAAGATTGGATCTCTAGGACCAACTAAGGGATTTATTTTCTCTGTCACACCTTAATTGATCAGATGAATGGTGGCAATGAGGTCTTCTAGTTACTTTCATTTTCCCTTTCCATTATTTCCTCTTGATACTAAATTAGAGATGTCTATAATGGACATGAACTGAACTAGGTCCATTGGCTTTCTATTCTAACCGGCTATTGTCCACTACTCTCTAATGAGGGCCGCTTCATTGGGTTTTGATCTTTCAACTTGGTGCTTGGTGTATTCTATTGGGCAAATCAAGAACATCTACATTAGCAAAGTATAAAGTATAAACTGATAATAATATTATTGAGAGTTACATTTGAATGTGTTACAATATTGTTTTTATAAAGCAATTCAAACATAACTTCCCAAACTACCAACTTAGGGGAATATAATTAATTATTAAATAATAAAAATAAACTACAAGTCACTAAGATGACTTTATATGTAAACCCTAATATTCCAACACCCCCCTTAAGTTTTCCATTCCACCTAACAAAACATGTTGATCGAAGAAAACAAATACATATTCTTTAGAAGCGTTTTATTTGAAAAAACAAATCTTGAACCAAGTGTAACTCCATCAAGCTGCCTTGTAACCCTCAAAAAGGTGTAGCTCTCGAGCTGAATTCCCAAGTTCCTAAATTACCATCTCCCTAAATTCCTGAATCATACATCCCCTGAATTATTGGACAACAATGCTCCATCAAATTGCCTCATGACCCTCGGAAGGGTATAATTCCCCAAATCCACAAATTCCCAAACTATTTGGGCAATAATCCATATTGAGTTCACCAAATCCCTACTTATCTTAAAAAAGAAAACTTCACAATATTCTTCAATTTTTTCAACATTATGCTTCTCTTACAAAGCACCATCTCTGAGCAAGAAGCTGACTTGAGATGATGAAAAATCCTCCAGCCTCCAATGCCTCCAACCTCCAATATAACCTTCTTAAACTTTATTCCTTTGATGTCTCATTAGATTCTCCAATAGTACAAGCATGTGAGTTTATGGAGACCCCATCAAATGTAGCAAAGATGACCCCAAAAGTACAAGCACTATGTGTGACCATATTTAAATGTCGAAAATAACAAGTATCAATTTCAACCAATAATATAACCATACACTAATCACTCCTTTTTTTCTCCAAAACTAATTGACTTTAACCTTTTAAACCCTTCATACTATCTTCAAGTGCAAAAAAGGTTATCTTATTAACATACACCTCTCAATTCCAAATGAACTTTTGCCACAAATTTTTTTTCAAGTGCTTTCAGATATGTGAAAAAACAAACTAAAAACATTTGTCTCTATTTAACACATAATAATTTTTTATTTTATTTTTACCGTACTTCACTTTCTTCTCTTATAAGAAAATATTCAATAGTAATAGTTGGGAATATTGTTGTCACCGTATGCAATAACTACCACTTCTTCCTTTTGTTATTTTTTAAAAACTTAGGATCAAAATCTTCCTATCTGCCTGCTTTCACAATTAAATAGAAATATATATAACTCAAACTGCCCTCTACAAATTGCACTTTCTGCCCTTAAACAATATTCAGAGCTGTAGTTTCTTAAAACAATTGCAAAACCTAATTTTCTTTTTGCAAATACTCTCACCACGTTGTGCTTCTATTAGTTGTTAAAACTAGCAATCGCACCTGGGTGTGCAATGGGTACGCCGAAGCGGTGTGGAAGGTCAATTAGGGAAAATTTAGGTCTATTGTTTGCATACATTTGTGTAGGACATGAGGTCAATTGGTAGAAGATTTAGAAATGATGTTTGTGCAACAAAGGTCTCAATGGAGAAGTGATAGCTTCAAATCAATTATGGATCCACTTACAAGGACCCAAACATTACTGAAACAAAACTTCATGCTCCATTATCAATAGGCTCATGTTATTTTTGTAGTAGAGAGAGGGAGAGAGAGGGAGAGATAGGATAGAAAGAGGAAGAGATAGAGGGGGGAAAAGCAAGAGAGAGGGGGGGTGGGCAGGTAACGAGATAGAGATAGAGAGGAAGATATAGATAGAGATGTATAGGGAGAAGGAAAGGGATATGGAGAGGAGGGAGAGATAAAAAAAGAGAGGAGACTGATAGATAGAGATGGAAGAGATAAATATGTAGACGGTGAGAGAGGAGAGATAGAAAGACAAAGATAGAAATAGGAAGTGATATATAGAGAGAGGTGGAGAGGGAGAGATATAGGGGTAGAGAGAGATGGATAGATAATGAGATAGAGATAGAGGGAGAGTTAAAGAAAGAAATATGTAGAGATAGAGATAGAGAGCCAAAGAGATATAGATATAGAGATCTAGGAAGAAGGAGAGAGATAGGGAGAGAGATGGATGGATAGAGGGAAACATGTCTAGAGATATAGAGAGAGAGAGGAAGAGGGAGACAAATAGATATAGAGGTAGAGATAGAGAGATAGATAGGTAGATAGGGAGGGAGTGAAGAAGGGAGAGATGGGGAGAGATAGAGGTAGGGGGGAGATAGAGAGGAAGGCAGAGAGATAGGTAGAGGAGAGAGAGAGACGGAGAGAGAGGAGGGAGAGAGGGAGAGGTAGGTAGAGAGGGAGAAAGAGAAGAAGAAGGGGAGAGGAGGAGAGATATAGATAGAGGGTGATATCGAGAGATAGAGAGTGATAGGGAAAGAGATAGAGAGCTAGGGAAAGAGATCGAGAGATAGGGAGATTGAGGTAGAGAAAAATATGGATAGAATGAGATTGAGAGAGAGAGAGAGAGAATAAGAGAGAGATAGGTAGAGATAATAAGATTTAAATAGAGAGGGGGTGGGAGAGATAGGGAGATAGAGATAAAGGGGGCAAGAGAGAGAGAGAGAGAAGGTGATAGAGACAAGTAATAGAGCTATACAAAGAGGGATAGAGGGTTAGAGAGGGTAAAAAGATAGAGAGATAGAGATAGGGAGAAATAGGGAGTGTGTGTGTATATGTGTGTGTGAGAGAGAGAGAGATATGTATAAATAGAGGGAGAGGGAGAGGGAGAGGGAGAGGGAGAGGGAGAGGGAGGAGGGAGAGGTTAAGTAGAGATATATAAAGAAGGAATGATAGGGAGAGAGAAAGAGAGAGGGGGAAGCTATGGATAGAAAGGAGAGATAGAGAGATAAATATAACTTGGGAAAGATAGAGGGGGTGAGGGAGAGGGGGGGAGACAATGAGAGAGGGGGAGATGAAGAGATAGAAAGATAGAGATATGGATTGTAGAAACTTGATATCATTAATTATAAATTGGTTTCAATTTATGATTACTATTTTTAAATTGTCCTTTCTATAGCATAGAAAAATCTTTAAATGAATAATAGAGCTAATAGAGAAATAGGGAGAGTGTGTCTAAGAGAGGGAGTGAGAGAGATATAGAGATAGAGATAGGGAGAGAGAAACAAGGAGTGTATGTGTGAGAGAGAGAGTGAGAGAGAGATAAGGAGATGGTGATAGAGATAGAAAGGGGAAGAGATATATATAAATAGATAGGGAGGCAGGGAAGGAGGGAGGGAGAAATAGAGAGAGGATAGAGAAGTAGAGATATATAGAAAGAGGGAGTGATATGGAGAGAGGGAGAGAGATGGATAGAGAGAGGGAGATATAGAGAGATAGATATAGTGGGAAAGATAGAGGGGTAAGAGAGAGAGATGCAAAGAGAGGAGAGAGATAAAGAGGAAGATAGAGATAGATTTAGAGATAAAGATGGAGATGGAGATGGAGATGGAGATGTAAATGGAGAGAGAGCTCGAGATATATATTTTAAATACAACATAATTGACCTTCCACACCTCTTCGACATACTCATTGCACACCTCTTCTCCATCCACGTTTCCATGCAATAGGGAGAAACAAGGAGTGTGTGTGTGAATGAGAGAGAGATATGGAGATAGAGGGAGGGAGAGAAATAGAGAGAGGACAGAGAAGCAGAGAGATATAGAAAGATGGAGAAATAGAGAGAGAGGGAGAAAGAGGGAAAGATAGGGATAGAAAGAGGGAGAGATAGTGAGATAGATATAGTGGGAAAGATGGATGATTCTTCTCTCCTCCATCTCTTTCTATCACTCTCTCTCTCCCCCTTTTTTCTTTCTCCATTTCTTTATTCCTCTCTTTAGGTCCTCTCTCTCTCGATCAATAAAGCTATTAGATTTTTTATATATTAATTTAATTTGTACTTTATAAAAAATATTATATATTATATTTAACAACTTATATTGTAGAATAGTAGATTAATATAGATATATTGTAAATTTGTAACAATTATGCAACATGTTGCGTCTATTCTTCTTTCTAATAAAACAAATACTTAAAATAGTAAACAGAATTAATAATGCATAGCAAATAGAGAAGTAAATTATATCTTTATTCACACAAGAAATTATTACAGAAGTAGACCAAAGATGACCAAGGATCCAACCAAATCATCCTCCTTTCCTTGACGATACAAAATCTATTTAAAGGACTTCACTGTTGCCAAGAGGAACACAACCGTCGACTAACCAACTCTTACAACTATCCGACAATTAATACATAGTTAGATAACCCATATTATTGAAACATAATAATAGGCATTGTATGCTAACTCCATTATCCCTTCAAAAAGAAAACATTATCTTCTAGACAAGTAAGCATCAAGTAACATTAGGTAACACTTTCCAAACTTGGGAAAGTTTCCAAATTGGTGACAACATTGTACACATAAAACAACCCTGATGCTGGCACTTTCCACTAGCAAAGAACTAAGGAAGAAAACAAGAAGCACGCATGAAGCATAAGCAGAACCAACATATCCAAAACACCTACCAGTGTAAGGAGAATGTATTTGCCAAGGGCCATACAATTGAAGGAACTACAATTGAAGGCCAAACAAACAAGGAACCCAATCTAACTACAAGATGGAATTGGAAAATCCTTCATCCCGTCAATCACTAAACCCAAATAACACTATAGGCACTTTAGAAGCATTCTAATCATGAAAATATCACTTAGTATTCCCCTTTTCTGGGAATGTACTTTTGCCCAATTCAACAACTTGTATGAAGAATTCTACCAAAGTCATAATCTAGGGAAGAACCATCTACCAAAGTCATAATCTAGGGAAGAACCAACACCAAAAGGTTGGACATGTGTAACATGAGATCGAGTAGGAAAAAACTAGAATGTTGTAGACTATGCAATACAATTTTTTTGAGCAATCTGTACAATTTTATCAAGGGGATGGAAAACAATAAAATGAAAATATATATCATGAAAAGCATTGTGCGTGGAAAAAAATAACAAACTTAGATTTTTTTGAGCAAATCATGCATGATGAAACACACACTTATACTGTGAGGGGGGTGAATCAGTATAGATTAAAACTTTACTCCTTAACTTAATCGAGCATAGCAATGGAAGGCCCAGTGCTTCACTTCTGTGAGCATCACCTAGATGCAATGAGTGCTAAGTGGACCATTCATTATCATGAGAGATGGATTCTTGTAAACCACTACTCATGAATCATGGGTCAATGAGTTTGACTCATAAAACTACACAATTGAATCTTGATAGCAATATCACAATTTGACACGCTATGGAAAATACCTCATACTCACCATAGCAATATCATTCATGCAAGCTATAGCAAATTGAGAACATGCACAAGAGACACAATTTACATGAAAACCCTTATGGGAGAAAAATCGCGGCAAAATCTTGCTTGTATTAATCTTCTTAAGAAATTTGTAGGCACCAACCCACTGGAGAATCCAATCCCCACCATTGAACACTAATTCAGCAAGAGACTCCAATCTCTTCAACAAGAGGCTCCAACCTCACGATCTCCTCAAGTAGGAGACTCCAACCTCCACAAGAACAATATAATAATTTTTGTTTGCAACTTCTCAAGTCTGCTCTAAAACCTTCTTACAAATCTACCAAACTCCCTTTCATAGATCTGCAATATAGTCTTCACAAAATCGGTAGTAATGTCTTCATAAATTTGGAAATAATGTCCTCACAAATTCTGCAATAATGTCTTCACGAAATCTGCTCATAAACTGACATAATCTTCCTTGTTTCACTTCGTTTCCCTTCACAAAATTGCTGCTATAAATCTGCTCACATATGCCTTATAAATCTGCTCGGATAGCCTTTTATTTCTGCTCTTTATATAACAAATAGTCCTTGAATTGATTTATTTTGCCTCACCTCCAAACTTGTATTTATACTTGCCCAAAGCAACTCTTCACCCAAGGGGTGTGACCCTCCAAGGGGGGTCGGCCCAATGCAAAAATAATTTTTATTTATTTTATTTTGCCTCCTAAAACTTGAGTGCGCCTTCCTAGAGGGGGTCATCCCACTTTAAAAAATAAAATTAATTTATTTTTAATTTTTAAACTCACTAGAATTTGGGTGTCATACTTAGGGAGGTCAGACCAAAAAACATAGCATTTAATTTTGATTTTTCTTTCATCTATGGGTCGGCCACCTTTGACATCAATGACAACAAATTTTCCAACAGTTCGGTTGAAGCAAGATAGGTCGTATGATTCAAGGGTGAAACATTAAATATCTTAGTTATATTAATTTGTATGCTAGAAAGGACACCTTGATAGAACCATACAATGAAAACTATAGTAGACAAAAAATATGATAGTGTGGACAACAATAGGTTGTTCGATGACATGAGAGAAGAAATGCCATTGACCATGTGATGAAGGCAAGGTCGGGCTGTAAAAAGGCTGTAAAAAGCCTAGTACCACTTCTCATAACAATAGGTGCTCAACTTAAAAATCAACTCAGAACTGTATATTAAATAACTACAGGTGTCTACACAGAATGTCTAATAACAGGTTATTAGCAAAAATCAATGACTAATAATAATCCTTTGCACTATTCAAACATAAATCTAACTCAAGCTACGCACCAACAAACCCAGACATAGAATTAACTGACTACTCACAAACATTACATAAAGTATCTGAATTTGATATTGGACACTAAACTCAAAGAATTAATGCGAACAGAAAATCAAACTTAGTCTCAAGCAATAGAACCGAAATCTATATTAAAGCAATTTCAAACTCAGTTTGATTTGGCAATAGACTTAGCCGCCAGTTGCACAGAGGCACGTTTACAATATCCAATGAGTGGTTTGAGTATGCCACGATGGCTGAACTAAATGTTACGCCAAATCTAGAGACACTCCCTTAATATAGCACAAGATTTGATCAGCCCTAGATGTTCCAAAGGCGCCATTATGTTGGCACCCACACTTGTCCAAAGGTGAACGCCTTTGTCGCTAGCTCCTTCTATGAGTGCCTACAAGCTATAAGACTGTCGTCGCTCAAGAGAGTAGATTCGTTGAATGCACGAATTTGCTCAAGGTCTAAGACTACGTCCATACCTGAGGACCTCAAATGAGTGACTACGTCCTCAATCATCAAGCAAAGCTCCAAATCCGTGATGATGTTGCAAAGCACTCGAACCCTTATTAATACTAAGCGCTAGAGAAGTCGGCCAAACACAAAAGATTATTTTGAGCGCCAACAATATTATTTTCAATAATTTAAATTTTATATTATTATTTTTATTTAATATTATAAAGATTATTATTTAATATATTAAACATTATTATTTAATATTTAAATATATATTTAATTATTTCTGCCCAAATTTGAATTAGGTCCCCATTGAAATTGGGGACATGACATGGGCATTCAACAAAGTAGGAAACGATCATACAACAATGATAGGGAAAGAAGACCATATAACAAAAAGTGGAAGAGTTGTACAATGCCAGTCAATTGCCTTGACCATACAATGGAAATTACCAAGGCATATGGTAAAATTCTGCAACCATATGCTTGAGGGAACATTGTTTAAATACTCCTTTGTTGACTATTAAAATATTTAATGTAATATTAACAGTCATCTTTGTTTTAATTAGTTGTCAATTAGCTTTAGTTCATTTTAGCAACTTCCTATTTTTTAGCTTTAGTTTTTGTCAATTAACAATTGTTTCTTTTAGAAACATCGTCTTGTAATTTCTTTATAAGGAGCCTTCGTCTCCTTTTGTTAATCATGCAATTATGAATATCAATTATCTTTTCATGGTATCAGAGCTCAGGCTCGAACCTGAGTAGCCGTAAAGAATTTTTAATAAATCATGTGAAGCCAATTTTTTGAAAATCGGAGGGGTTTTTGAGAGGATTTTTTTAAGAAAATTTTTTGAGGGCATTTTTCTTGAAAGTGTTCGAGGGTTTTTCCTGAGCAGTATTGTGAAGAAGAAAATTCGAAGTTTTCTTTATTTTGGGGCAGATTTTTAAGAAAATCACGAATTTTTGAAGCTAAAGCTAAATCACGAATTTTCTTTTGAGAAAAATCGCGCATTTTTTCTAGCTAGTTCTAAATGCAATTTACAGAGCTTTCATGGGTTTCGACCTGTTTTTTTAGGCGCCATTTCATTTGAGATTTGCATGAGGGTTTTTCTCCTTTTTGGCCTGCAACTCTACATATTGTGCACGAGGTTTTCTGGCATCTGGTTTTTTGATCATGTGTTTGTATTTCAACGACTCTTGTGTCAAGTTTTTTTTAGAAATTGACTCCTTTTTTGATCACATGACCTAGGTCTTTTTGCACGCGCGTTTGTAGTTTTTGGGCACTGGTTTTCTTCCATGACCTATGTTTTTTCTCCATTTTCTGACTAGCGCGAGGGTTTGTGTCACGATTTCTAATAGATTTTGTGGAGGTTTTTTGAGAAGAGATTTTATCGTATTTTGGAGTTCAAGTTTTTTTTTAAGATTGGTATTTCTAAGGCGGATTTATGATCTATTATGGGTGAAATTTTTTTGAAGAGTTCCAGTATGGGTTTTTAATATTTTTTGTTCCTAGAAAAAACTTTTGTGGGTTTTTAATATTTTTTGTTCCTAGAAAACAATTGTGGGTTTTTAATAATTTTTTGTCCCTTATAAAAAAAAAAAAAAATGTCTTGTGGGTTTTAATAATTTTTGTCCCTTATAAAAAATTCTGTTGGGATTTCATAATTTTGACCCTTAAAAATTATGTTTGGTTTTCTGATTTTTTGCCTGAAAAAATCATGGGAAGGTTTATAATTTTTTCCTAAAAAAATTAAGGGTTTGCTCCTATATGCCCTAGTCAGGGTTTTCACAGTTTGAGAGGACTCTCTAATTTCTAGAAAGGTTTTACCATGTTTTCCTTAAAAACAATGTTATGTATGCTAATCTATGTTTTTGGGTTTCTATAATTCGCAAAGTTATGTGGGATTCCTTTGTGGGTTTTTACCATTTTTTTCCGAAAAAACAATGCTTTGTACACTTCAGTTTCAGGGTTTTGTGATTTTGTCCTCAAAAATTGTGGTTTCTTGCAATCTATTCTAGGGCGCCATGCTCATATGCAAAAGTTTGGAGGGTTTGCCAATTTTCCTCAAAATCGTGGCAATTGTTCTCAGTTTGTCTCTCTTTACAGGGAGGGGCAGTTCTGTTACCCAACATCAGGTTGGATGTTTTGTGATCAGTTTTGGTCATTTCCAGAAGTTCTGCAATTTCTGGGAGGGTTGGTGGCAGACTCATCTCAATTGGCAGAGTCAATGGCAAGCTCTTGTCTTTTATTGCAGAAGTGTTCTGAGAAGAAGGGGGCAGCCTTCTCTGATATTTCTTTGGCTAGACTTAGTTTTTGTTTGTACGATGACCATTAAGGGAGGGTAATAAAATATTTAATGTAATATTAATGGTCATCTTTGTTTTAATTAGTCGTCAGTTAGCTTTAGTTCGTTTTAGCAACTTCCTATTTTTTAGCTTTAGTTTTCGTCAGTTAACGATCGTTTCTTTTAGAAACATCGTCTTGTAATTTCTTTATAAGGAGCCTTCGTCTCCTTTTGTTAATCATGCAATTATGAATATCAATTATCTTTTCATTGACTAAGGTAGTCATACAATGGCATTAGGGGAATCTTTAATTTTTAATTTTCTAATATTTGCCTTTTCCACCCAAAAAGAACTTAAACTATTATTATTATTTTTATTTTCTTCCTATGGGACCCACATTTTATTTTTCTCTCCAATTCTAATTATTTTCTTTTTCTATCTGACCCACTATATAATATTTTTCCTTTCATCACTTTCTTGTCTAACTCATTGTATGGTACTTTCAATATTGTGCCAAAATATACAACACAAGTATGTTCCCTTGTAACATTCATTACCACAAATATTTGTAAGCTCCAAGTAAAATACATTTTTAATATTATTTTGAGATGTACCTTCATTAATTTTGCAATCTTCAATAAAGTCAAGTGCCTCTACTAGAATTGGAACTATAGTCTTATGCAAACCTTAACTATGTCTGTCACACATAAACTGTCCATCTTTTCAAAGCTGTTCTTTATTGGCTGCTTATTATCACACAATCCTTTTTCCTCTTCATTGACCTCCATAGCTTTAATAAAATTACAATTCAACGACAATACTTTATATTCCTCCATTCTCCAATGAAATAGGCCACAAAAGGAATTTGTTTCATCTTTTGAACATTATTGCAATTCCAAAATACCTTACATTTGGCTCCATCATACCTTGATCCTACTTCTCCATCCATTCTTCTTCAAAGTCTGAATCTAAGGAATCCAAGGAAGTGGCTTCCTCATTTACTAGTTTTTTTAGATCAATTGTATATTTTTTAACCTTATTTTCAATGGAGATTGTGTTATTTTTCTAGTTGTGGTCAGCTTTGGCTGCTAACAGCAAACCCCATCCCAACAATGCGTCATTCACGTTCTTCCATAATGTAATGACCACAAAATTCAATAAAGATACTTGGATTCTGATAATTATCTTTCGACCCATTAAAACTCCAAGTACCTTTATACCTTGTTAATTTGTTCAAGGCCAAATGGCAAGCTTGCCCAAACTTGAACTATATATCTTCCGAGAGTATATTCACACTAGACTCGCCATCAACAATTGTATTAGTGTGATTCTTCCCAAGGATCTCCATATTCACCTCCACTATTTTCTTTGCTATGTTAACTATCAGTAACATTAGATCGATCACTTGATTGCCTAACAATAAAGGTTCAGTTATTGGGTCTTCATTTTTCCAAATTCTAAGTGGGCCATATTATTCTTCTTTGATACAATATTGGTCATACCATTTCAAAGTTTAGGAATACTTAGTAATAAACCCACTACTTTAACTGGTACAGTAGTTCAACATACTTGCCTTGTAATATTTGTATTGAATTGTAATTGATTTTTTATTGTACTTGTATTTGCATTTGAGTGGCGTCATTCATTAGCCATAGCATTCTCCATTTGGCTCTTGCTTCACAAAGTCTTTATTTTTTGTACATGGGTCTAGATACACAACCTTCTTTGCTTGGACTTAGGTAATGGCCAATACTTCATTATGCCTTTTACTTCAAACCATCAATCTTTTCTTGAGACGAACTTTATAAGCAATTCTTTAAGTCTATGATTTGAAGCTTGTACCTTTTCCTACTTACCTTGTCTTGTATTGTAAATTTCTGCTACTATTTCATTATCATCTCAAAGCAACTTAAACTCTTCCTCAAAGGCCTTCTTTAATCTCTCCCATGTGTTTCAAGAGGCTTGGTCAATTTCTATATACTAGTCAATTGCTACACCTCACAAGGTGGCTAGAAAAGACCATAGCCAAATAGTTTTATCATCTTGCCCATGTGTTGTCCAAATTGTTTCACAAGTCTTATAGTGCCTAATGAAATCGTCTGATCCATTGCCAACAAACATGGCAACTTTTACTTTTCTCCACTAGGGCTTACCATGATTTTGTTTCAATGCAAACCTAGCCCCTAGAACCCGCTTGCTAGGGAGTTTGATTTGAACATTTCGATGCTTCTCTTGCACTCGCAGCCATGTGTGAACCCTCCACTCTTCCTGTAACTTCGACATTCTGCACACTTGTTTCACCTTCAAATTTTCTGCACACTTGTTTTGCCTTCAAATTTTCTTTTACACCCCCTTGGCTTGACTTCTCCTTTGATTGACAACTAAGTTGCCAATTCTGGTACGAAGATGGGTATGGGTACAAGGTTTTGGTAAGCAAATACAGTGAAAAACAAATCTTGGGTACAGTACATTTGGGTACAAATATACAATATATATGTGCAAAAAAAATAAAAATATACAAAATTGCAAATAAATTTGATATATCATATAACATTATATTTTATAGTAATAATGACATTTGAATCTTTGATAGTATGATATTTCATCATTGATTGATGATATTATGATAGTCATAAAGGTAATTGTCCAAGTTGTTAGCTTTGGTCTCCACTCCCACACCCCCTCATTGTAATCAAGTTTCTTATGTGACAAGAGATCCCAAAAACTAGATCATCCTCCTTCCCTTGACAATACAAAATCTATTTAAAGGACCCAACAGTTGCCAAGAGGAACACAACCGTCAACAACCGACTCTTACAACTATCCAAAAGCCAACAAACAATTAATACACAGTTGGATAACTCATATTACCGAATCACAATAGTAAGCATTGTATGTTGACTACAATGTCAAAGGGCCTTTTCAGAATCCAAGGATGTTTAACTTCCCATACAATTTTAAAAAGAAAAAAACAGTAACAGCCAACCTAAAATACTGATAATAAATTATATCAGAACAGAATGAAAGATGAAAATGTAGCTTTAAATAGCACCAAAGCAGGAGAAGAGCCCTCTTTCTATGGAGGGAATTGTTTGTTAAACATCACATGCATTGAATAATTAAAATCATATTCAAAACTCAATATCTGATTTTGGATCTCTGACCAGCAATTGTAGATGAGCACCGAGTAACTGGTCGAATGCGAAAAACAGCTTGGGGCTGGTAAACTATTCGCAATACTTGCTCCACCGAAACTGCATAAGAACATCAGTCAAACAAGTAATTCAACATATGATATTTAAGAGCTTCTTCACAAGGTAAAATAAATAAAGGTCTATGATTGTACAAGAAAATCCCTGATGTGTCAGCTTAATGCATTCACGTGAAGCTCAAGAGTACATGTTAAGAAACAATAATACCAAAAAAGACAATTCAAAACATTCCACAAAGTATAAGATCACAAAACCTTTATTCTTCAATAAATATGTCCCAAGAGGACCCACAAGTTCCTGGTCAAAAATATAGAATGCATATGGAAGCTTCTCTTCCTGCACAAGATGAGAAAGTTTAGATAGCAATTTTCCCAGACTTCAATTACTGGCAAGAAATTATTTAAAGGAAGTCTACATGTTTCAGCTGAATCGTTTAGAAAGCAAGTATTTATCTGTTGTATGAAGAAGTATCAGAAACAAGTAATTTTCTCTAGTATATGCCTATGGAAATATATGTTCTGTAACTATCATGTTTTCTCATACAATTCTGACAAGTAAACAGAATAAGGTATTCCACTTTCCCAATAGCTATCAAGAAACTTATTGCACTTCTTTTTTATGTTCCTTTATTAAGAATGTTATATTTCTGAATACAGGGCCTTGGGCATCCAGCATTTCTGACTCTTGCTTGGGGGGTAAAACTCAAGAGACAAACTCACAAGGTAAAACCCGATGAATAGTACAACCATCTCTTGGTGCTCTACATACTATATGAAAATTAATCAAATTATTTACCAACAGATTTTAATCATGTTGTTAGTTCTACTTGAGACCTAATTCTCACCGCTAGATTTCCTCAAAGAGTGCATTGAGTTAGCATGTTTGAGAAAGTTGATGAAGGTGGATGAGAGAATAGAGATTCCATTAAAAGATACACATGTCCACCAGCAAAGTATTGCAAGCTGATAAGACATTAGAACATTTTAATATGCAAAATACTCAACGTTATATGCACAAGTGCAAGAAGCCTCAGGAAGAGGCCAGCCAAGATGCCATCACATCAGCCAAATAATATTCAGAACATTTGGGCCGAACTTTAACAAAGATAGACATATCAAACATTTGCTACCCTGTGACTAATAATTAAATAATCAATTGCTAGATGACTTCACCATAAATGTATTTTAGATTAGGGATGAAGGCGCAGTGAGGAATACATTAACAGCAAAAACCTGAATCAGGAAACCCTGGAAGATCTTGAGCAGCAGACACGTAGAATGGTCTCTTAGCTACAATTTCCATAACTTTTATACAGAACATAGTGTGGTGTTGGACTCTGGAAACTCCCACCAATAAGAATCAAAGTGTGTTCTTGCAAGCTTGTAAAAGGAAACTAGGTAAGGTGAGAGTACCTTAGGAGTTAGCTATTATTGGTAATTTAGGTATGGCTTTGTCCCTGCTTACAGCCTTCTACTCCTTGAAACTCACTTCCTTCTACTCCTTGAAACTCACAAGAAACTGACCTGGGCAACATTCAAACTGGTGGCCATTTTAAAGCTAAGTACCCCACTTCAACCTGTCAAGATTACATGCCTACTTCAGAATCTGGAGCTGAGGTTGCTAACCATCAACCTATGCGTGTACCACATTTAACTGATATACAGAAAGTTACTTTGGAGCTGGCAAAAAGGAGCCGCAACATGAATGCTACTGTCATAGAGTATTTTCCCATAGCGAAGTATCATTAATGCCTAAATCTCCTCCAAAACCAGAGCCGCCTGAGTAACTGAGACTGTCATAGTTTGGAGTTAAGTTTTGCTTCACTGAGGATAAGTAAGGTAGCTAGCTTAAAAGGTGTGGAGAAAACCACTCCAGAAAAATCAAGACGAGATTTGGCAAAAAGAACTACCCTTGTTTCTCTCCAAACTGTTCTTTGTTTCCTGCCAATGATGTCTTTATGATAGTTTGGAATATTTGTTATGTTCAGTTTTCTGCCATGCCTAGAGTCTGTCAATGAGATTTTATTCAGTTTACTGCTCTTGGGCAAGTAAATTAAGGAGGTTCACCAATGAGGCTAGTAAAAATAAGGTTTTGGAGTTTATTGGATGCTTGCCGAGGCCGTTGTATAGCCAACTTGAGATGTGTATTGAAAATATCATAAGGTACATCTTGTTTATTTTGGCGGAAGACCTTCATTGATATAGTGTAATGGCTGGCTGCTTTTTGGTACTCTGGAGCACAAATCTGAACCAAAACCTGCAAGGTTGATGACTTTGTAAAATAAAAAAAATAACTTTCGAAGTAAATTTATAATTTTATTTTATCAAAAGAAGCATGCTGCGGAAAAGCTCATCCCAGGAAGTTTTGGTATCCACTATTAGACAACAGATAGGCCGCACCCATATATAATCAAAAGGTCTTTATAGATGAATTTCCAGTCCTACATATAATTAGACCGGTACTCTAGCACCGTGACCAAGAGAAATTTGGTAAGTAGGCCATGGTTTAATAGTAAAATCTGAGCAATTGCCACAATAATGATCCAAGTTCAAAACTTAAGACTAAAGACCACGGTGCTAGGTAATGTAAAGGTGAAGACAGTTTTTTTATCACAAGTGAGCCACGAGACACAAAGGGATTGTTTGTCCATTTACCTTACATGTTGTGAAGACTGCGGCTCTTCAGAAACTCTCAGAGTCCCACAAAATGAGTCAACTGACCTCGACCTCAAAAACCAACCAAGTGAATCGAAAAACATTTGACTTGCACGTTTTAGCTTTCGATGATGTTTTACAGAACAAATTTTTTGGCGAACAAAGCCATTGATATGCAATGTGAGCTTCAGCTATGGAATAGCATAATTTTAAAGTTTTACTTGAGCAGAGGAAAACTTGTTAAAAAAGAGACTTACATTTTTTAGCAGAGAGTTTACGATAGCGCCCAGCTGAGGTGGAGTAATGTTCTGCGGAAGATGAAACTGCTGTCCGAGGTCATTGCCGTCTGGGTCGGTAAGCGTACATAATACGCTGTTCTCAGCAGGAGGAAAAACACCCTGCTGTTGCTCTTCCTTGTTCATTGTTCTCGCGCCGCTACTCAATTTCAATGAAAGGTTATG